>CM067224.1:10633604-11233604 GCA_034190945.1 Octodonta nipae | reverse complement strand
TCCCAATGGAACATTGCTTGGTTTTGTTAATACTTAATTTGGTTCAATGGTTTTTTAATAAAAAATATTTTTATTTCCATTGCTTAACCTCTTTCTGGCATTTATTGTAGTCGTTTACACGTAATTGGAGGATGAAACTGCAAGTCACAAGTGAACGAATTATCAATTCCTTAAAAAATCGTGAACTGAGAAAACCGTACGAGAACCGTTCACAGTCAGTATACATTGTGGATGGAACAGAAAGCTGAATAATTCCATATACCGTGCAAACTCTTGTTGGTACGCTTTTTAGACAATTGGCATGCGCTGAATGTACGGTTTTGCATCAAGTTGGTAAAAACTTAAAATTCACGGCTCATTCATTCAATCCTTAGAACGTATACTTCTAAAAATAGCCTACAATGCACAAATATCATTACAAGACTAGAAGGAGCGGGCAATAAAGAGAGCATCCTGCTATTTCACTAGATTAGAAGCTACGTCTACCTACCAAGTGAGAGAAAACAATGAAATTGAGGCTATATTTGGCACCCTAATGTGATGGACAGACGATATCAAATGATCCAGCGGATTGCTATGGATTCAAGAAAAGACAAATGACATATGCGTAAGAAGTCCTATGTCCAGACTGCTTCACTTTATAAGTTAGTTTTATGTCAAGAAGTCCTTGCTGGTTTCACAAATTTGTCTCATCCATAATTACTTCAAAGTTACCTCGAAAAAATTACACTGAGTGCAAGCTAGTGATGTTGGAAGAATTTCCTCTGTTGTAGTTGTAGTAGCAATCGTTTCTTAACAGCAAATTTCCCGGGATGACTGATTTTATTGGCCTCCTCGGTCCCCAGATCTGTCAATTAGTGGCAATTTTTATGGGGCTACTTAAAACCACTAGATTACATCGAAAACCACGGCCAGTGTTAAAAACATAAAATTTGTATTTCCTTGAAAAATGAACGTATGACAGTTTTTAAAATGTATATACTTTCTAGACACCGCTACTATTTCCGGGAATATTTGAACTAAAAACTTTGTTTGACACACTTAATCACATGCGTCAAATTAAATATTAAACGTGAATTATAGTATGAAGGTAATAAGTTAGTTTGCGGTAAGCGGACAAAAACACAAAGCAAGAATGATCGTTCTTGTTTGTTTTCTTGTTTTCCCTCGAATTGTAGTAATCTTTCAGCCACACGATTATGTTCACCCCAAAATCCTCTAGAAAGCTGTGAGCTCTCCCAGAAGCGTTTATTCCTGCGATGTTTACAATGGTGGAAAATGAATGGGAACGTTCCTGCTCTGTTTGTTTTAATGTATGGGCACCTCTAATAAGTACGAGGATTTTAATCTTGTTTACTCATTTCTTGGCAGCCTGCAATTTTGGAATGGTGGTTAAAATGTGTTCCGTTAACTATTTACATGAATTATTTTTTAGTTGGTAGGAAAATGGCACTTATGAATGAATGTTACGTAGTTGTGAAATTTGATTACGAAATGTGCTCCCAAAGCTAATAAGAATGTAGATTTTCTATAGATAATTGAAGTTGTTGAAAATAAATTAGTTTGTTATTTCTATTGCAATTTGATCAAATACATGTATACAACATACATACATACTTAGACACCTGTTTAGAACTCGACGTAAACTAACCTATATGAATATTTGTGCAGTTCTTACAATATGAGGATGGTCCCAGAAGTAGAAAACACAAAACTCTTGGAAAACGTTTTATTTATTTTAAATATTATATTCTTCCAGCTCTATACAGTTTTCCCAAGATGTTCAATAAGTTCGATAACAATTTTCTTGCTCCTCAATGTAGCCATTATCTGCCGTCATCACTTCTTCATCGTTGGCAAATCTCTGACCACTGATCCAGTTTTTCAAGTTCTAGATAGAAAATAATCCGAGAAGAATAAATCTGACGAATAGGGTGTATGAGAGAGCAATTCAAACTTACCGGATGTGTGACTTGGTGCATTGTTTTGATGAATTAATATCTTCTTCGTAGCCAAATGCAAGGCCGCAGCCAGCGGGGGGGTCTGGGAGTTCAAACCCCCTCAAAATTTTGGAATATTGGGTTTCAAGATTCAATTTTAACCAAATAATCATCTTTTTCATGAGAATAAATTTTATATTTATACATTTTTATATATCCTGGATATATATGAATACAAATACAGATTTTGCAGTAACAATCAGTCCACCACCAATCAAAAAAAGTATTCATATGGAGCAACTTTGTGGAGAAAATTAAGTGGGTATTAACAACTTAAATATCTCCGGACTCGTGCTCGATTGTATCACGAACCAGTTCACTTTTGGTTTCATCGGTAAACAACACCCACTGCCTCTGATGCAAAAATCAACCTCTAGCTCTCGTTCCCAATGGAATCGGACAGCACGCTGTCTTGGAAGTAGAGTGATGGTCTTACAGCAGGAATTTGCTAGTTGCAATCGTCTTGGAGTTACAGGTGTTGTATAATACGACGAAACGTACTCTGAAACTGGGTTCTGGGAGCTGAAGCATTAGTACTGTGATGTCTGCGGGCATATTGCACTAAATAACGATCCTTTCTTTAATTAGACCCTCGAGAAGGTCCACTACGTGATCTGTTTATTTGCACAATATATAATCAAGGATTGCCCAAAATTTTCGATATCTGTTGGTTGGCCCTTTATTCTGTAGAGCAGTAAGTCGTGCTCGAATAAATAAGGAGAATTCAGGACGTGCCATTACAATGCACAAAATTGAAAAAAGTGTACACTTATCACTTGGCTGAATGAATATGATATCACTGCCACTCTTGGTAACAATATTAATAATAAAGTAAGGATTCCTGTTTGACATTTTTTTGTTGAGTGTTATATTTCCTAAATAGATGTGTTTTTTGACCACAGTATGAAAAATAACTAGGTTTAATCAAATCATTTTATGTATGAGTGTCCAAGAATTGTGACGTTTAGTGTATTTATGTATATGCCGGGAGTTAAATCGAATATACGTCTAGGAATTCAATTTCATAACAGTGCTGCCACTGTATCAAATATGAAGAAAATTCCTTCATATCGTTCCATTTATTGCACATTCTTCATGTTTTTATATTTCCATAATACATTTCGCAAATATTTCTCAATATATCGTCTGACAATTGATTTGACTAGTCGACGTTGCAACAGAACGGCAATGATACATTTTCGTACCGACTTTTCACTGGAACAACATCTTTTTGTACACAGAATAAGCAATGAACGGGATAATTTATAAAAAGCTTGAAATAGAAATCGAGCTATGTAGAAGACGCTATAAATCCGTCCGTGTGTTCGCCTCTAATAGAATATTCAGTGAGGCGCAGTAAAACATGCTGCGAATTGGGAAAAGAGAGCTATGGAATTCAGTTGTTTTGTGATGTTGTTAGTACGGGAAAAGTACAGAAAAGGAAACCAATGTTTTTGTGTGATTATCCTTTTTTCCAAAACTTTTTGTCGAAACAGTTCATAAAAATTATTCTATGTTTTTCTTTATGTTTTTGGCAGAAGCGCAACATTTTATTGTTTTTCGATTCTAGCTAGGGCACTATATTAAACAAAAAAATATATTTTAAAACATAAGCAAACGTGGAGGATAGGTTTAATGAAATTATCCAGACCTACAAGAATAAACAATGAGTTCCTTGGATTTTAACTGATTGTTTTTCAGCTGTACTTGTTACGATACTGTAACTCAAGTATAAATGTATATAAATTTTTTGTTGCTATTTACATTTAACCAACAAAATTGTACAAAGAATGAATTATGTACAGTAACACAATATCTCGTCTAAAACGAACTTTATCTTGATCTAGCCTCTACAAGAAGGCGGTTCGTCATCCAAAAGTAGTAATGATGCCAAAGCTTCACTAGGAGCATATCAGCATAGATGGTAAAGCTCTCTTATCGTAATTTTCGTACCACATTACGATTGACAAAATGTTGTGACCGCACAAGAGAAATAGTAAATGTGCTTTCATTGCTGTAAATGGTACAATATTACGGAGAATTCCAAAACAAACACCAAACCTAGATAAGAAGTCACGTGTGTGAAGTCGTAGTTATTTCAATGAGTCACTGTGTTGACAGACGCACACTTAAATAAGAAAAAATAGAAAATTGTATCATCATGACTGAGGAAATCACAGGTATTACAATGGAGTCTTAACTAAGCTTAGAGAACGGTTAACGAAGAAGGACACGATTTGTGAAAGAAAAACCAGAGGTGCTATCATGAGGACATTGCGCTGAGCAGTTACCGGAGACCAACAATGAAAAACAAGTACATATTGAATAGATTAACAACGATTTGTAATAAATTCTCAATAAAACATATTTTCCAGGTTAGTGTTCTTACTTGCATATTACATTTTGTACATAGTACACTTTTTAGTGTGAATAAAAACTGGTGTATGAAACCAATAGAATTCCGAACAAATTTTTGTCAATTTTTATATTTCGCTATAAATGCGGTTAATTCACGATCTGATGTTAGAAGGCTAGTACAACGGAATAACTAATTCTATATTAATTGAAAGTAGTAGGTACCAGGTAACATAATAATAGTTCAAATGCCACAAGTTAGCTAAATTATTTTAATTTTTAACATTCTTCTTCTATGAACAATAGTTGATTATTGGGGTACATTTGCAGCTCATTTTGAATGTCTGGTCATACAAAGATCTTGTTCTGATAATAGCACTGATAACATAGAGCTCATGCTGTCTAGCGACTTGCTAGTTCTTAACAACTACTTCAAGAAATGAAGACTACCCAGCTCCAACAAAACTGAGGTTTCATTCTTCCACCTGAGTAGCAGACTAGCTAAACATGAACTACAAGTTCGATTCGCTGGCCAACCCCTAAAACATAACCCTTCCCAAAATATCTTGGGATAAAGTTGATCACACCCTCTGCTCCAAAAAACACCTCACAAACACTGCAGGAAAATATTATCCAAAAGCTTTGTAAAACGACGTGGAGAGGTACGGGTGCAACTGCGCGAACCACTGCCCTAGCTCTTGTTTATTAGTGTGTTGAGTCCTGTGCGCCTGTGTGGTTAAACCACCATTCCAAAGTAATTGACGTCCAGTAAATCAGACTATGAGACTCAGCACGGGCGCATTAAAAACAAGTCCAACTCAATGGCTGCCTGTATCTCTGTAATAGCCCCACCGCAGCCGCGAAGGACTGACTCCCTTCTAAGAGAGTATAACAAGATCACGGCTAACAACGACCGAATCATCCATCGAGCAATCCCACCGCTGCAGATAAACAGACTCAAATCTCGACAACCACCAATAAGAGATGCAGAAGCACTTGAATCAAAGGCGCTCCCAGTGGAAAGATTTTGCTTAACACCACTCACAACGCCCCAAACTATAAACTATATCGTGAGAGACTGTGAGTTGCGAGCGTTCTGGGGAGCGCGAGAATAGTTCGTCACAGCCACATTGTTGGCGCTGAACTGGATAGATCAACTGGATATCAACCTGTAATGCATTTTAACTTTGTAGTCAGAAGTATGTTGTTATAATGTGCCATTATTTTGTATGTCTTTATTTGTACACCGTTGTTCATTTTATCTGTGTCTCTTACTATTGTCATGTTATTGAGCTACAGTATAAATACTCGTAAAATAGAACTGGTTCTGAAGTTAAATGCAGCAATTTATTCCATCTACTACAATATAATGTAACATTTCTCTCTACGGCTTATAGTCAGAGATGTATTTGCGCCTAAGGGGTAGGGGGCATTAATGACAGTTAATAGAACACTGTAGAGTAACAAAGGGAAAGCATTAAGTTGTATGATCTTAAACATTAGGCACAAATGCAAACAATAAACTGGAGGAGTTTAGTTATAAGTAATTACCCGTGGAAACCAGGTTTATTTTCAAAATGTTCAACTTAAAATTTATATTTAGACTGCTTGTTGATTTTTTGTGCTTTCATATTATACTGAATTTTCAAGTATAGGTGGTGTTATTTATTTAATCGAAATGCCCGAATTCAGGAAACAACTAGAAACGTATCATCGCCTTTCATCTCATACAGTAAATACAGTGAACCCTGAATAGCGCCGGTTTGAGCAAAAAATTAACCCATGATAGGGGTACTAAAAGAGCTATTTGGCATAAACGTTAATTGAACGAACCAGCATGAAGATTGCTATAGCCTTAAAACCTGAACATCTCTTTAGATGAATATCCTTTTTCAAAAATAATAAAGGTTTGTGCGAGATGTTATTATACGACAGGCTTACAATTTTTCTACATGCTAAAAACACTGGAAGATCTGTACAATTTACCTAAAATGTCTATCTGAATTCAGGGCATCAAATGCATCCGAAAACAGCTCCAGTACCTCCAAACGACTTTATTATTTTACAACACAAACTACAGAACGTTATGAAAACTTTAAAGGAACTAACATCATCAAATTCAAACTTATGTATCCCACGAATTCGAGCTGGGAGAAAATTATGAAAATAATAGACCGAAAAGATATATCCTAGTAATCCATAGCAAAGGAGCAGCTACTAGTTTCATATTGAAGAAGCTTTCACCATATCATTTTCATTTTAGTTTATGTTTATAGTATCTCCTTTAAGTATTTTGATCTCCCAAAGAATATCATGACATAAAAATAAACATAAAGCGTGTTATAAACCTAAGTCTTATAGATCCACTGAATGCATTTATATTCTCAACAAAGAGCTATACGCAATAAGTACGGTTATAAACATTTCAGATTACCTGCACTACGAAAATTGTTCCCATTTGAATATTTCGCAGCTGAGTTCGCTATACAGAATCTTATACGGTATGATTAACCTATAAAGGTTTTAGAATAATAGTAATCTAGACTCTGAATGGGCATAAAATAAAATGAGTTTTATTAACTTCAGAAGATGATGAATTCCATAAAGGTGAGTATGGTACTTGACATTATTTTGATCTGGTGTAGCAACAAAACTGATATTTAACGGTACAATTGTTTATTCTTTTGTTTTAAAATAATAAAATGTGTTAAACTTACGATTTTTAATATCACTTATAATTAATGATAATGGTGATGTACCACCAGTGAATGAATGCTATAAAGCTGCCTAGGAAACCTGATAATATTATATTCAGTTTTTACAACAAATTTCCCTATATGTTTAGTTGTTTTTTTCGACAGAGGTGCATCACACAATATATGAAATCACAAATTTTATTCTTTCGTTAATTATAGGGGATCTTTAAAGCTGCAAATATCGTAATTATGACAGTTTATGTGATTTTTGTATTAAATGTTTTGTTAAATTTTAAAATTAATATAGTTTTGATTAAATATTTATCTCCATTTCGCTAATATTATTGGTGGAGGTACCCGTATATATATAGTTGGTGCGTTCGTATGTTATAGTGTAACTTCTGAAGTATTTGATCCTTGATCGATTGAGCTCATCTTCACAGCTATATTAATATACCATCTTTAGCGTTGTATTCAAACAAAATTGTGGTGTACAAACCTTTGTATATGTAGAAATACTCGCTACGATAATTCACTTATTCGAAATTTTTAGCATTTGTTTTGAAATTTGAGTTACCTGGTTAACACGAATTGTCTGCTGTGTATGAGAAAATATGTGTCTATAATAACACATACTATACAGGGTGTAAATAGTTTGACTACATATATTTTAGGTGCAGATAGTACCCACCAAACAAAACAAAAAACTCTCATAACACTATGGTCTAAAGGCCTTAATAAGCAAGAAAATTTGATATACAAATTATTCTCAATGTGGCAACGTCGCGCTAAAAATGAGATTTGCTTGTAGCGTGAATAATAAAGGAATGAGTCACCACAAAAAAAATGAACACCTGTTATTTTTTTGTATTAAATAATTTCATAGTTTCGAGTGCCGGTAGATTTATTTAGGTAGGTACATAAAATTTTATGAAATATGATTTTCAAAAATGTACCCTTTTAATATCTATGTATTGAAATGAATATTTATATTTGGCGATTTATTTTATGCATCAAGTTGAAGAAGGGAGGATACAAAGTTGTTTACAGTATGATACAAAAATAATGCGATACAAACTATATTAAACAAAATATTTCTTATATGTAGTTCTTTTATGTGTTAAATTCTTCGAGAAATAATTGTTACTAAGAAATTAATATTACTTACCTTAGACAAATAAAAACCTTTGACCTGCAGGATGTCATTATGATAGAGCAAACGGATTATTTATAGTAAATATTCAAAGTTCAAAATTCTTGTTATTACATTTGCTTTCCCCACAAATTAATAGCATGTCAGGTCTTTACCTTATTGTATGATTGTCACTGTTTGTCACAAAATAATACACTCGAACTCACAATTCAAAACAGATTTTATTTATTTTTCCAATTTATATTTTAAAATGAAAATCAAATAACTTACGCTATGTCGAATGTCACGCAAATATCACTTTCACTTTCTTAAAAGAACCGGGCAGCAAAAAAGCATTCATGGCAGCGGCCAGCTGTAGTACTGAGTATATGCTATGTTGCCACATCTGATCGGAGAAACGTAGGGCAAATTATAACAGAATATTTAGAGTTTAAATAATAATTTTCTTTGTTAATACAGTTATTAAAGGTGTATACGCTATTGAGTATTTACATATTTAGCTTTACAATCATTTTCAAGCCGGAAATAATCTATTATACACTGTAATAAAGGCTACAGAACTTCTAACTTTTTCATTTTTTTTTTGGCAAAACTATAGTTTATTTCTGAAAATGTTATAAAGCTTTTTGATTTGTTTTGACCTGAAGTATTGATCCTCAAAATCTTTGCACTCAAACCGTTTACACCCTGTAGATGGAAGCTTATTTTATCATCGGCCGTGTAGTCTTAATTTGGTTTGCTTTTGAACAGAGAGCACAGAATACCTAGAAGCGCTCTTTTTTATGATATTGGATATACAGAAGAACCGATGTCAAAAAATAAACATAAGCAAATATACCAAGTAATAAGCTATTGTGACTAAAATAACACAGGTCTACAAAAAAAGTTTTCTGTACTTTACATGGGACATATGATATGTGAAGTATTTTTGTCTCCTGAACACGAATCTGCCGTCAGATTTGGTATATCACCCTTCAGTCTTCAGCAAATAGCTGAAAAGCTTCAGAAAATGAAAACTTGTGGGCTAGTCGAATCTGCTCATGTGATGTATAGGTAAAAGCTTTGGTCTCTCGTCAATCTTCAGAAAATCGCTAAAAACCTTCAGAAAATTGAAGACTTTGGAAGACTGGTCAAACCTGCACGTGCAACATATGGTTTTTGACGTAATTTCGGGTGCTGAGTAATGTTTTGCTGCTAAAATTGTTTCATCCCCTGTTGGTCTTCAGGAAATCGCTGAAAACATTCAGAAAATTGAAGACTTTGGAAGACTGGTCAAACCGGCAAATTTTGATTACCTAAGAAATTAAATAATGACTTCGGATTTCAGTTTATATATAAACGATTGAACATTGGATACGTCAATATATTAATATAATATGATCCGTTATAAAGTTCAACGCGAGACTTAAAAATACGTGTTTACGACTAGACTAAGAAATAAGACTAGATAAAAAATAGACATAAGACTAGATAAAAGGACTAAATAAGAAACATAAATATGAGACTAGATGAAAAATATAGCAGCGCTTTCCCACCCTGACCAGCCACCACTTTACGTACGCGACAATGCATCGAACTAAAATTTATTTTAGTTGCCATGACGGCGTGAAAGCATTCACCCGAGGACTCTGCCGGTAAAGTGGTGAAGATCGTTGCCCACCGTCACCACGTAGAGGTGCCCCGGGGGCAACTAAAGGATTAATATCTTTTACTTCTGATATAACATTGAGTAGCCAAAAAAAAAAAACACAAAACCTGTTCATGAATCTGGCGCACATTGAACTACTCCTGAGGATTCTTTATTTCTCTGGAGGTTTTTAGTGGTTTTGCGAAGACTGAAAAGTTTTCTGAAGACCAACAGTGGATGAAACAATTTAAGCAACAAAACAACACAATTACGTCAAAAACAGGTACAGGTTTGACCAGACTTCCAAACTCTTCAATTTTCTGAAGGTTTTTAGCTATTTTTTGAAGACTGACGCGAGATGGAGCGGTTTTGTTAGTAAAAACATGTTCACCATGTGAACATGTTTTTGCTACATCGGAACCTATACATAATACGTGCAGATTCGACTAGCCCACAAGTCTTCATTTTTCTGAAGCTTTGCAGCTATTTGCTGAAGACTGAAGGGTGATAGACCAAATCTGACGGCAGATTCGTGTTCAGGAGGCAAAAATACTTCGGATATTATATGTCACATGTAAAGTACAGAAAACTTTTTTTTGTATACCTGTGTAATCTAAAATGAAATAAAATCAGTCGAGAGAAAAATTAACGTAAAAATATCTGATGAATTGCGAAGGTCACATTTCCTTAGACCCCACCATGTGCCTTGTCACATCCCGTGAAACCATAGACTTAGGAATTGTGTGTGCGTACACACTAACTGAGACCCCCCCCCTCTTCTGTATACGAACGTATTTTATGAACGAACCCTTATGACAAATTCCAGAAATGTTGTTCTACTCGAGTTGTCTGATTTGTAAAAGTAAGTTGTGAAATTTTCTTTATTTTTAAGGTTTTTTAGCGAAATAACACCACCCTTGAGAATAGCTCTATATTGTGTCATAACTGGCAGCATCCTAAACATGAAGTAAAATTAAATGTACTACGAAAATAAATAGGTTTTCGAGAAAACAATATAACCTATAAAGTGGAAATATTTATTAGTTATTATGTCTATAGCTTTTTTCAAGTTACATGCTGAAACATTTTCAAAAAACAGCTATGAATTATTAATAAATGTCTCGCTCATTTTGTAGATCTTAAAAATGCTTGTAAAACAAACTGACATTCTGTTTTATTTTAAAATCACAAAATTTGTCAACTTTATGATTATTGTAACATTAATATTCCTAACAAGTAGGTAATCAGGAAATAAAATTTTGATAATAACACTTTTTAGCTGTTGTGTGATGTACATTATTAAAGAAGAAAACCTCTTAAATTTTCTTTTTGAAGTTGAGAAATACTAAATTCTGTAGAGTATTAATATTGAGTAATATTCCTACTTAGTGGCAACATCAAAGTTCTATAACTAAAACCTGTCGCGTATTATTAAAACTTCCCAAACAATTTTAATAAAAATGACGTATTGATTTTACGTGGAGAATGCAATTAACCCTTGACTGCCAAATATATGGCGTTGGTGATATGTGAGGCTAAATTGGATTTCATACAAAAACTTTTGTGGCTGAAAGTTTTATGAAAATTTCATCCCGTAAACTAGAGTTTGCTTTAAAGGTATTTAAAAGCTTTGAATAGGTTTTCAACGGTTTTAATAATGGTTATGTATTATAAATGATTCTTCATAAACAGTACAGTGTTTTATTTGGATGTATGATTGATCTTGATAAAAATCTGCCTGTGACAGTTGAAATAAATATTTTTGATCGGATAGAAAATAAGGATAACAAAAAAAGATTTTTTTATTGAGAAAATATTGGGACAAAGAAAAGTCGTTAAAAAGAGATAGTACTTGAATAATAAGAGGGGGGGTGTAAGATTGTTTTCTCATTTTATACTGTGTTTCTTGTTGGATACGATCTATTTTCATTGTTCAAAATAACGCGGATAAACCTAAAACAAATATCGTAAATATGGAAATTATTAAATCTTTATATAATAGAGCAAAATCCAACTGATATGGTATTTATAAATTTAATGCAGAGAAAACAATTATCCAAAAAAATCATCAATAAAGATTTAGACGAAATTAAACATAAAACAATCACAAAATTTAACACCAAACTGCTCCTGCGAATATAAATATAACACAAAATTAAAACAGCATTTAAAACAATCAATTTACTAAAAGTAGTTATATATCAAAAACTAAATCAAATAACACAACACAAAACTCAAAAATTATAAAATTCCGTGCGAATGTAATAAATTTTATATTGGAAAAACTTCTTGAGCTCTAACTGTTCTAGTAAAGGAACACAAAAATGTATGAAAAACGACAATTTGAAAAGTAAAAAATTGTGAACATGCCTGGAACCTTGGTCTTAACACAATTTAAAATTCAATCATATTACAGAAAGAAGACCACAATATAAAATTAAAGTGGAAAGCGTTTACGTTAATTTTATTAAATGAAAGCGATGGTTTCGCTCGTACTTTTGTTCTTGGTTACCAATAACCAAGGATGAAATTAATAATGGTAATGACCAATCTCGTTAATATCAAATATCAAAAGTCTTTGAAAAAATATTGCAAAAAAATATTCTTGACTTCGTAACAGACTGCAACATAATCTCGGGTAAACAATACGGTTTTTTTTTAAAACAAAGGCACGAAAGATGCCATCTACCTAGTTCACCAGTTAATTAATGATAAAATAGAAAAGAAACAGCCTGTCATAGCAACTTTCTTTGATTTGAAGAAGGCTTTTGATACGGTTAATCATGAGATATTATTGGAAAAGCTAAACAACTATGGGTTTAGAGGGATTACCCTAAATCTCATAAAAAGGTATTTGGCAGATAGGCATCAGTTTGTAAGAATTACTAACTACAAAAGTGGCAAAGATAAACTAGCTACGGGAGTACCACAAGGCACTATACTAGGACCATTACTGTTTCTCCTATACATAAATGACCTGCTGTTTAGCTTACCCAATAATTATCTTATGCGGATGATACCGTTGTAATAAGCAGCGGTAATTCTTGGAGCGAGACCCAACTCATTACGAAGAACTACATCAAAATAATCAGTAAATGGCTCCGCAGTAACCAGTTATCATTGAACCTGAATAAAACAGTTTATATAAACATAGATGGCCAAGAATTGAAAAGGGTAGACACATGCAAGTACTTGGGTGTATATTTCGACAGACACCTTAAATGGGAAAGACACATAGAGCATGTAGTTAGCAAATCTAAATATCTAATCTTCATATTCAAAAAACTGTCTGAATGTATGCATGCAAAAACATTACTAAAGATTTACTATGCACTATTTCATAGCATTGCAACGTATGGGATACTAGCTTGGGGAGGAGCGTACAATAAAGTGATTGATGTACTAATTAATATACAAAACAGGTTACTAAAAAGAGCCAAAATAGATAAGCTAACAGTAGATCAAATTCCTCTAAGCCTAAAACAATGTTTTATATTAGAATCCCTCAAGTTTCATTATGACAGCTTAAAAGATAAATATTTTTACTCGAATAGTGTAACAAGAAATCAACCACTGTTACTTCCAAAAATAACTAGAAATTGCAGTATACAGAATTCTAAATACCAAGCCATTAAATATTTCAATAAACTAGACAACAATCTTAAAGCTATGAGTTGTAGAAAACACATGATAAAAAAAGCTAAAATTGTGGGTTTCAAATACAACGCCTAGATAGTACAAGTCCATATATTATAAGAAATGGGTAGAAATTAATTCGAACACTATAGATATAAATGTAGAAGAATATTTGTATAGCGGTATATGTGAGTATGATATATGTATGAGTATAGAACGTAAAACAGTATATGTGTATTTTGGATGTGCGTATGTATATGTTATTACTGATATAACGTAATCACTTAAATATTGTAATTAGCAAGTAGGATCATTGGCCATGTTCGCCTCAGTACGAGAATATCATTTGTCTAATGTCACCTTTTGGTGCTCATTAGAAATACATCTTTTAGCGTGTAATTCAATTTTGTATTAGTTTTTAATTCTTTTTGGATTCTCCTAGCTCCTGTTTACAGAGAGTTCATCTCTCTCTCTCTCTTACAGGATACAGTACATTGTATTATTGCTTAAGTGATTTTCTATGGATTGTGTATGAGCTACTAAATAAATAAATAAATGAGAACGGAGGTTTTCGCGGCCAGAGTCATAGCTGAATCTGTTTTTTCCGGATTTAGACCGCGTCATTTTTTCGAATTAATTTATTTATATACCTAAACCGGCATATAAACAAAGTTTTCCGACGTTTCGCCCACTCTTATAAGGGGCTTTTTCAAGGATGAGACAAAAAAACAAAACAACTGTTACTTACCTTGCGGCGACTCCATTCATTTCATTTTTTTCTCACGAACACACTTCAAAACTTCACTTTTTATTCAACTTGAATTCAAGTTGAACATTTGTTTTGTTTTTTGTCTTATCCTTGAAAAAGCCCCTTATAAGTGTATGCGTCGGAAAACTTTGTTTATATGCCGGTTTAGGTATAAAAATAAATTAATTCGACAAAATGACGCGGTCCAAATCCGGAAAAAACAGAATCAATGGTAATGACCGTTTGAACAAACCTGTATCAGAACAGTTCATACCTCGAACCTGTACAAAACGATTGACAACAACTCCAAAGTAGGAGTTTAAATGTCTCCAAACACAGTTAGGAAGGACAGAAGCTACAAAAGATGGACTGCCTTCCGCAAAGTTGGACGAATGGTGTCCTTGATAAAGTTGTATACCTGAAAATTGTTATTATAATAAATGTTTTAGCACCGGGTGTCCTGATTTATATGTCACGAGACGTTAATTGCTGGTATAATCTCAGAAATCAAAACCTTTTCTTATTAGCATATCTAATAGCTGAGTGTGTTTCTCTCAGTGAACAAAACAAAATGATTTTCCGGAACTTTTTTCCATCCCTTTTCATGTAGAGAAGCGGAACTCATTTGATTATACATTCAGGAGAGAGGAATACATTCCTACCTGTGCGATATTTTTCCTCGTGTTCGTTTACATAAAACACGTATACGTCTAATGGTAAGATGATATTTGGTTTTCGTGAGTTGCTTTTCTTTTAGTCCAGGTCAATATGTATACAAAGTACAGTATTGGAGTATAACTTTATGTTTTACAAGATTTATGTCCATAAAATTAGACAATAAATACATCATCCTTGTTTATATGTTCTACACGGCCCCTTCAAACAAGGCCGTTACTAGAATTTTTTTGACGGGAAAGAGGGTTAATTTTTTTGAGGGTAATGGATTGATTAGAAATTTATAATATTGTTTATGTATTTCCAGAATATATAAAAAAATATATGAAAAATATGTTAGAATTGAATTTTTAAACACCCCAAAATTTTGGCCGTGCCTTAAAATCACATAAATACAACACATGAATGAGATCTGTCATGCAAATAAACGTTCATTTAAGTGAAATACCAGCTCAGTCAGAAAAGATTGTCATAAATAGAATATCATCCCCTGCTAGACGTTGGGCTCCTGTATACTTATCCACTTCCGATAGTCTGTTGAGATGTTCTTTAGCAACGAATATAACGTCTTTGGTCGTTGTTTTTGCATTGTTTGTTTTGTCTGACATTCTAAAGGCTAATTTTTAAATGTGCTGCTTTCGTGAAACGCTTATTTCTAATGAAGTGCTCGATTTTTAGATAAAGTGGATTAAACCGTGCAGTTTGGTGCTGTTTTTGTGTTGAAGATAATCTCTTTGAACTTTATTATTACGTACGTGCCTATATGTCTAAAAAACTCTAATTACTCAATTACTGAATAAAACTTATATGTGTTAATTTTTTCTTAGTCGCCATTATTTCTTTAGGTATTTATGTAAGACAACGTGACGCGACGTTGCCGTATCGACAATATCTTATTTAACAAATATTTCAGATTTTTGGGTTATTAAGGCTTATAGACTATACTGGTTTAACTGTTTTTTGTTTGATTTGGTATATTCTATCTCCACCCAAAATTTATGCACTCAAACTAAGCCTTATATAAGCCTGAATCTGTCATTTGGAATTCTATGGTATTAGATTTCTGGGGAATAGCATTTGTAGAAAAATGTGTATATTTCAACAATTCCAAACATTACAATCCAGTCCAGATCAATGGCAAGAAAGAAACTTTATGAAAATTATAGAATATTTAAAATTTAAAACTAACAAATGTGTGACCTAACGATCTATAACATAATATATATTGTATTAATGAAGAACGGTTATCATAAATAAATTGTAGAAATTACCTCACAATATGCTGCTGAATTCTATTCAAAATTTCACTCCTGTGAGTTCTTTCCACAAAAGACCAAAGTGATTATGATCTTATATGACATCGGCTACTCTAAATATTTAAAAAAGTTTTAAAACACCTTATAGGATTAAATTTGTTCCTTCTTCATCCACCAAAATTTTAAAAGTATTTTATTTTTTAAAACTTATTATGACTACCTTGTCAATGCCACTAAAATCTGAATAATATAAATATGAAATTGAATGCTAAATCGTTTTGACAAATTTTGCATGAGTAACTAAGAAAATTTGTTGTTTTTTCGGTAAAAAAAACAGCACAAAAAAATCCAAGTTTGAAAAACTTGCACCTAGGGGCGGCTTTATTACAAGATAGTACATCGGCGATCTTTTGATTCAATGATCCCAATCATTATGCTAATTCTGCTTTTTCCAGATTCCAAAGCTCTGTAGTATTTTACCAATAAACTCCGTGAGGATTTCGCCCATCTGGCAACCTTGCATCCACATTTCAACACAAATCTCATCAACGAAATAAGTGACTTATATTAACAACTAAAAGTAGACTAAAAGACGAAACCAATGTAGTCGCCGCAAGGTAAGCAACATTTGTATTACTGATCCTTGAAAAAGTCCCATATAAGTGTGAGCGAAACGTCGGAAAATTAATTAATAACAATAAAATATTGAAAGAATTTAATTACTTAAATAATTTGTTTTGTAACTTTACGAATGGAACTTTATTAGTATTATAGACCTGTAAAATAAATAATTCATGGGGTATAAATGAAATGAAAAGGCAATAAGCAGGTCCCAGAATTTATATTTGAAAGGGGTAATTCCGATTTTTTAAATTCAAATAAGGTGTTGGCAATATAGATTTATTATGATCGGGCGAAAATCTGATTTTTTCCTCTCTTGTTTCCTTTAGGGTTAGGTATTGTATTGGAAGTAGAAGCTTTTTTGTCGAGGTAAATTTATTATGTCCGCTTTATTCTTGGGTTTCTATGTGAACCCTTTACAAATTGCTTTATTTATAGGTTATTGTTATTTCTTCTGGTTTCGAAGGATATCGTAAAAATGAACGAGTCAGAAAATGTATTCCTTTCGGGTGAGAATTTATTCGAAATCGAAAGGGTGAATCACAGAAATTGGGTCAATAAAGTCCAACGTTACGACTCAAAGCCTCACTTTAAATATAAAAAAAAAGTATTTGGTCAATACTTTGGTAACTGTTATGGATCCGAACTTCGTCAAAGTTTCATTAAAGTTTTCAAAACTTGGACGCGATCTTTTCGAAGTTGATTGTACTGATGTTGACATCTTCTTTCTGATACAGAGGGTTCAAAATGTAAGTACGAATATACGAACTTAATCAATTTAACCGAACAATCCGAACTTTTTATCAATAAATGAAAAATAAAGGTAACACAGAAAATGGTTTACGTGAAAACTCGAGTAGGATTATTGGTATAGGGTACAAAGGAAAAATGTGTGAACTGTTTTTCAGAGAGTTTAAAGAAGAAGAAGATCATTCGAGTAAGTGAGCAAGACGAAAGGTAGAAAGACAATTTGATAAAGTAACCTCAATGAGGAAGTAGTTGAGTCTATAAAGGAAAAAATAAAAGAGTGCCGGAAAAAAATCACTAAAGAATACCGAAGGAAGAAAAAATGACGAGGGAATGGATCAAAGTACTCATTCTACCCCTCCAAATAAAAAAATTAAAGTATCTAAGTATCCTGTAGTTACTATCGAAGTACTACAGGATATTACGTACAAGGTGCTAGGAAAGATTACAGAAAAATCGGTTAGGAAAATCCCATAATTAGTAAATAAGTACAAGGGGGTGTAGGAACTGGAAGGTCAGCCATTAACAGAACAGACAGAGCAGAATACGTATGACCATACTTTAAATTTACATCTGCTGTTTATAGATTACAGACATTTATATGAGATCTTTATAAGAAGATAAAGTATTGAAATAGTAAGGAAAAAAACTTAGAAACTTGATAGAGATGTCAATTTAATGAATAGAAAATAATATAAACCGTATGGGGATGTGACAATACAGATTGAATTGCAACAAGGAAATCCACTCTCTATATTTCTATTCAATTAGGAACAATAAGTGATTCTTAGGGAAAGTTGTATTAACACTAAAAATCTGGATGTATGGCTTCACATGGTAATGCCTACCTTATGTTGATGTCATTGTGCTTTTGGCGAGATCTGAAGATGAAGTAATAAGGAGGATAGCGATTACACTAGCAATCCATTCCTTAAATTGATATTATACTCTTCAAATTAGATTTGACCTACTCTTCACTTTCCCTCAACTTTGCATGGCAAAGAAGTTGCGTCAGCTGGGATTTTTCACTTGCCTTTTTCTGTCGGTAATACATTTTCGCCTGCAGTGTAAGCCGTTTAAAATATTTAAAATATTTTTGGGAACAGTCTCTGTGCTTTGATTAGTACGAAGTATCTACGTTTCTATTCTGTATTGACTAAACATAGCAACGTGAATTTAGTAGTCGCCTTTCATTTTGATGAGGCCTTGGAGTTGTTTCTGTTCCTCTGAATTACTGCTTCTAGGGGAGTTGGTTGTTAATCCAATGCTCTAAGGGTTACTTTTAGAATCAGCCAGTATAATAACATCTTTCGCATAACGGATATTGTTTACACACTGGTCATTTATCTTAATACCTTATTCAGTGGTAGCTAAAGCGTTATCTGTCATCTCTATGATTTTACGTTTGTGCCGGACTTGGTCGAATGCCTTTTCACTTTTTGTGAAGCCAATAAAATTAATTCTTTCTGCGGCTTGTGCTAGGGTTGTCTCACTTCTCATTTCCTTTTTTGACTCCAAATTGTTCTGTTCTTATTATTTTCGATATTTCTGTTATGTAAAATTATCAAAATACTATTGTTCACAAATCTTTTATAAGGCGGTATGTTTGAAAGGATATGGCGTTGTTCTGTTTTGAAGGTGGTATGGAGATTGAGGCGCACCAGCTCCTAGAGATCGTTGTAGATGACATTAGATAGAAGGAAATCAAGATAATCGTCCGTAATACACAGTTTCTACAGATTAGTTGTTATATAACCTCTATCTAAACATGTTGCCAGGATTAGGGCATCTGACATTCTCGTTGCTGATTCTTTCGATAGCCTTTTGCAGAATTATACTTGTTTAAAACTTTTATTTGGGTTGAAAGCCTCAACATTACCGTATCTCCTTTGTCAATTGGTTGTCCGGTAAGTCAGGTTTGCAATTTTTTTGTTGAGTTTTCATTAGCAATATTTCGTTCTAACGTATGTATCTAATTTCTGTTCCTTCGTGGTGACATTAAATCTAAAAATTCTTGTTATCCACCTCTGCTTTCACTGCTTTAATTGTCTGAACCTTTCAACTGTTGTTGCCAGACATTTTTTTGGTTTTCTCCCCATTCTGCACTACTTTTTGCATTCTATTCGTTTGATTTCTAATTTTTGTTAACTTGGTAATTCTTTTGGCCTTAGTCATACTCCTATCTCACCATGCTGGTGAAACGAATCGCAGAGTCTTTTAAATTAATGAACTGTATTATTTTGTCTGTTCATTGGGGTTTTCTCTCCTCAAATTTTTTCCTGCAACAGATAAGTGTTTAAAATCGTATTTGGAGAACAATGATAAGGAAATTTCGTAAAATTGCCCGGATTACTGCTTTACAGAAATTCTTCCTCACAGTTTTAGAGAAAGAGATGTCTTATGTAGTATTCCTGTAAAATTGGATTGGTTATACTTATCTGGATTCTTACGTTGTCAACAGTCTTGGTAATTGTAGATTATGTTGTTTGTCAAAAAATTTTTACTACAATATGATAAAACAAAATTGAGGAGAGAAAACCCCAATGAACAGACAAAATAATACGTTTCTCAACAATCTTTTCGAAATTACTTACGATAACGTACGTTTTAATAAGAATACCTTTTAAGAAAGTAATTATAAGATGCGGTATTTCGATTAAATTATCTTCAATTTACTTTGACTTGAAATAGTTTTTTTGTAGCAAATGAGTTTATTCTTTAACAATTCAAAATTATATTGATCATCTTTACCAGCTTATTATTGCTAAATTGTGAGGATAATGCAGGTCAGTTTTAGTAGTAATGGAAATCGTTTGGTGCACTGTATACCTGAGCTAAATCCTAAATGTTGATTGACACCGACACTGAAAATTTAGAATAAGTAATTTCGAAGGATTTTTTAATTTTCATGAATTACGAATAAGTTTAATATTTTTTGACCTAAGTTAGTGAGGAAAATTTCAGAAAATTTCCTGATTGTTTTCCGCTAGAATTTTGAGAGACAGAAGGCTTAAAAATAATGTAGTAAAGAGTGTTTTTTAGAAAAAGTAAAATATAGATAAATGTCAACTGAAATATAGAAAAATTTTTTCAATGTTCATGACATTTGCTCTATTTATTTTTGGGTATATATTTGAATCATTAGAGTTCTGATTTGCATTTATTTGATGGTCAAATTTTTGTCGGATAATTAAGGGTTTTTTTCACATGCACCAGTTTTGTCTGACAGATGACAGTCACCAAAACTGTGATCATTAAATGAAAGTATTGCAGAGTCAAACTGGTAGCACTTCCAATGATTTTTTTAGCTTTTGTTTTAGCATGTAGAAAAATTGGATTGGGGAATCTTACCAAACAACAACAAAATTTTCGTCGGATAAAAGTTTTCTCGGTTTTTCTATTAAATTATCTTCCACTTGAAAATATATTCTTATTATTGCTAATTCATGTCATTGGGGAAATTTTTGAGCTTAACCAAGTCACTTTTGATTTTACCAAGAGTTTTGAAGGAACTCTTATCAACATAGAATCATTTATATTTCAAATTATATCATACCAAAAACAGCAGTTTCAAGTATTTCATATCCTTAGAAAATATATTCTGAAAATTGTTTTTTTCACTTTTGATTTTTTTTTGTTTCAAGCAAAGTAATATCCTTTCATATCGTTGATGTAAACTGAAATGTTTACGAGGAAAATTCATTCACCGACTAGCTATCTTGTCATAATGTACTCCGCCTATCTCCCGGATATTACTCTAGTTTATTTGATTCCCCGAATATTAATAACATCCTGTGCAAACATGCTCTATCGCGGAAGCTTTATTCGTATTTGCCTTTGGTCTCCAGATTATGATCCTCGACGTATATAACACAAAGCAGTTCATCAAACCAGAATATGCTTGATTCGTTGACAAAAAATCCACGCGCTTTTTGTAATATGCAGCGAATTCACTGCTTGGTAAGTCAGCCACAACTCAATTTCTGTCTACACTGAGAAACATTTTTTTCTTTCCACAGAACTATTGATTTTATGAGAGAACATAAATAAGTTCAGAAAATGTATAGTGAATATGTTAAAAATTTTAGATATTAAGGTTTTATAATACGTAGGGATGAGAGTTCTATTTTTGGACTTTTTGGGTTTTTCATTTCGAGAAATCATAAACTGCAGGAACATAAATAAATAAATCCTACTACTGTTATGAGATGTTGTCAAACGTGCTTTGATAACACCCAAAAATCCGAGAAGAGTAGGCACCAGGAACCGGACGTTGAAGGGGCACAAATGAAGTTCAAGATCGACATCCAAGACTTGTGGCCGTTAGAGATCAATTTCCAACTCGAAATTTGGATGATGAAGGGTTAGGAGAACAAGGTCATCTTGTATAAGGATTGCAGCATTATTGACCCTATCTTGTGCTACCTCTGCTCTGATAAGCCACGATTATGCTTGGGTGGACATGATGGCCGAAGAAGGATTAGACGTAGTCGAGGAGAAAGACGTCAACCTCAAACGTCGAGGAGAAAGAAGTCATCATTAGATGTTGAGCGACATGTACATCTAACAGTACGCGTTATGGTATAGGGTGCGATTGCACATGGAAGTAGGTCAACATGACAGCGCAATGTTATCTACAGGAAGTAATGACACCGTATGTACTCCCAAACCTTATCGGCTCATGGATCCCATATTTAAACAAGATAAGGCTCGAGCTCGCATTGGTCGCGTTAGGTTAAATTATTTTGAAGGGACTTTTGTAAATCTGTTTCCAATACCGCCCAGATACCTGGTCTTTCTGCCATAGAACATGTTTGGGATATGATGGGTAGAAGGCTCGGAGATTTACCACAGCCCCTCCCGGACTTTCGATGTTCTAGACTTGAAATACAGGTAGTTTGGGATAGTATAGCTCAAGAAGAAATAGACAACTTTACTGAATAAATGTCAACACGTTTTGGGGAGTGTAAAGATAACTGTAGTGGACAAACATGTTATTAACAAATTTAATAAAAAAAATTAATTCCTTAATATTCTGTGTCCAAATTTTAATCATAGTTATGCAGATAGATTTAAAAAAAATAGGACAAAAGTGCCATATTTGTAGCCCATAGGCAGTTGCATATATACGGTGGTTGTAATATAGGCTGTAGAAGAATTGTAGTTATAGAGGGTGAAGACAATTTGTTTAGAAAAAGAACAATGGTTACAATATATGGCGGAATAGAAATAAAGTTATAGCAGGTAGTTAAAAAAATTACAAACAGAAAGTGTTTATAGGGTGGACCACAAGCAGTCGCATATACAGAATGGTTGGAATATAAAGTATTATTGTTATACAGGATGGATGGAATATAAAGTGTTATTGTCATACAGGACGATTGGAATATATGGTTGTTCACAAAATTTTAGAAAAAAAATTATAATGGGTCCATAAGCATAGAGACAGAGGTTGACTCTCGCTTATAGAAAGTGTAAAGTAAATTTTGAAGTGGAATTATTATAAAGAGTGTCTTAACAAATATATGTACCGCATTTTTTACGAAACGTTGAACTTACAAGTGAAGTACCGTTATATATATATTCTTCAATAAATTCGTCAGATGTTAATTTTTTCATTTTAGTACGAGATTCGTCTAAAAATATGAATTTTCTCTCCTTTTTTATCTACAAAGAAAATTGTAATAAAAAAAATAGTAACAATTGAAAAATGCAACTAGTAACGCCATAATATCACTAAGAAAGATAGCTTTTAAAAAATTATCTTCAACTCATAGTAACAACAAAAACACGAAAAAGCAAAAAAAATAATTGAATTGGATATTTAAAAAGAAAGGTATTATATGTTTTAAAAAAACTGCGTTTGAAGTTGGTGCCAAGCCTAAAAATATGTGGGTAATAAATAGCTTTATTAATTAATAACCGAAATTGTTTAATTTATAAAGATGTTTACATTCCTATGTAAAATATATGCATTTCTTAGGCTTGGCGTTAGCTTCAAACACAGTTTTATAGAACATATAATTACCTTTCGTTTTAAATACCCAATTCAAATATTTTTCCTTTTTAGTGTCATTATTGTTATTATGCATTGAAGTTGGTATTTTTTAAAGCTATTTATAGTATATTTTATTGATGACTACATATTTTGGTACTAGCCAGTAGCACTGACAAATGTCATATACCAAAGGGGAAATAGTAGGCAATCTTTGCAAAACAGTAGAATCAAGAAGACTGATCTGAAGTGTAAACCAGTGAGTAAATACATGTATGTATGTATGATGTATTTACTCACTGGTGTAAACAGTCAGCAACTGTATGAAAGTAGACGTATGTAAGTAGAATAAAGGAAATTTTCCAGGAAGATATTTGCAAGGTTGACTTTGATCATCTTCGTTACAGAAAGCAACGTTTTATGGAATAAATAGTATTTCAAAATTAAATAATTAAAAATAAAGCCATGTTTATTTTTTATATATTAATATTTGAACCTTACAATATGATTCAAGTTTTCATCTAAATTCATAGGGTAAAAGTTTTATTTCTGCTTTCTACTTTTATGCATTTTTTATGAAGTTGATATTATAATCTAACGTTCATGTGGGTATATAGAATAAAAGTAAAACCCCCATTTGGAATTCCTTACAAAACAATCCAAAAAAAAGAAAATTTTCCTGGAGCACGACGGGTTTTATGGCGAGACTGAAATTTTCATAATCTCATTTACGCCCTATTCTTCCCTCATGTCGACGGCATGGAAAATAACGAGAAAATCTAAAACGACTTGTTTATAAATACATCAGTTATTTATTTGGGGTTAAACAGCATGTTTCGGCATAATCTCAGAATAACCCTTCATAATCTGTTCATCGTATCTCGGGTATTAATCTGTTTAACCCAAATTCGAGGGAATATTAATATCATTTGGTATAAGAGATCTGAAGCCGATGAAAGCGTTCGTGCTGGTTTCAGCTTCGATCGAGATTATCGTCGGTAATCTGCTCATTAAAATTTTGAAAAAGTTACTTAACGAATCACACCATTAAATGATTTGCATTTGTGTTATAAAAGTCACCTTTAGGTATTCTCTTTTTGAAAAATTAATATTTGTCTTGCCACACTTTTTTGAAGTTTGAACATTAATTAGTTGAGTTTAATGTGAGAACTCCTTTATCATCTCATGGACAAAATTATCGAATATTTTTTGTCATCACTATTACTCTAAGATTCTAAATTATCGTTATATGTTTATTTATTTGCTAATGTAACTCATCTATTAGGCGAATATATTCATTTGTTTTGAAATATTTTGACTTTTAATTAATTTTAATGATGTATACTTTCTATAGCCTTTTTGATATTCAAAAATTCTTTTCATAAATCAAGTATTGTAGTGATTTAAGGTATGTGTAGTAATTTAAATAATTGCTTAGTGATCTTTATTGGTTATTTTCTCTATTTAAATATATGTAACCAGTACAACGTTGCAGGAAAGCTGAAGCAGCACAAATTGTAACTTTTATGCAGAAGGATAAAGACAAAAAAAATTGCTCGGCGCCTTAGATGAGGTCAATCTACAATCTCGAATGTTTTAAAAAAAGATCAAGAGACTGGAGATTTTGTACAAAGACGCTACCAAGGATGACTTATTAAATGTAAGACAGGTAAATGCTAGCTCGAGAGCAGTTAGGGGCCGTTCAAGTATTATGAAAGCAGATTTATTACAATTATTTACTCCCGCCCTTCCTCCTTGTCAACAACAGTAAGCAAAGCTCTTACCCTCCCCGCCAATGCTTACGTAAACATTGATATATGCAATTTTCTTTTAATGTATTCAGATTTTTTATTGATTCCTGACCAGCAGTTATAATTCTAGAAATAAGAAAATAGTTTTAGGGTAGAGGACTTTAACGCATATAATATTCATTTAAACAAACTTTATTGACTCGGTATTTAAAATAGAGTAAGGAATAAATATTATAATCTTAAGTAATATTACCAATAAAACAAACTTCTATTAATTTTTTGGTATACATATTAATTCCAATTATCTGTCTTCAGTCGCACGGTCGTTTCGATAGGAAACCTGACCGTCAACGGCAGACAAATTCCATGAAAGAACGAAGTCAAATTCCTTGGAGTCATCATCGACAGGCATGTCCAAGAGACTCTTAACAAAGTCCAAGCTGTCAGTGCCAGACATTACCCCCTAATAGAAAGAGTAAGCAAGCTGGGACTCTTAAACAAGCTAACTCTCATCAAGACAGTCATCTTGCCAATGCCGACATAGGCTTCAATAATATGATAGTATGGGGACCCACCCGGGAGAACGATTTACGACACCAACCAGTGCTTGCAGAAATGAAGAGGAAGGCTGGAGAGGCAAACGCCAAACTGGAACAGCATCCGAACCTTCATCTACGACAGCTAATCGACTATGACCCCAGATTTATTGATAGATGCAAACGCGAAGGCGAAAATGATGAAGAAGACCATAGGTACAAGACCGGTCAGTATAAAATGAAGTACATATTTAGGAGACAACAAGGGAACCCGGGGGGAAACCAAGAATACCAAGCAAAGAGAAAACAGAAGAATACACACCCACCAAAATAAACGACGACAACGTGAACGCTCACAGAAGAGTACAATTCGCTATATATCATCATAGCAAAGAATGTGGCACGAACCACAAATAAGACAGTTGCTGTATTATCAATAAGGTAAAGCAACAGAAATAGAAATAAGCTATCCCAACAAGAAGACAGCGATAATGCTGAAGGAAAACTGCATTAGCGTGAGAACCTGAGTTCATTCTCAGGAGGTGGATGGCAGTAATTTCCTGAAGGGCAAATCCAGATCCTGGGCTCCCGTGAAGAGTGTGTATCCTTCATTTTCATAACATTTAGCATTATTTTTTAAAATAATAGTCTTTGATTCTAACAGATATTAAACAATTTCTGTTTAATTATTTTTAAATACAATACCACACCATAAAAATACAGCACGTCCAACATTTGTATTCGACAACAACTGCCTTGTTTCCAGAAGCTTATTTTCTAGTTTCTTTTTGCTTTTCTTTGGAAATAACACAAAATTGAACAAAAAAAACTGTATATTCAAACAATCAATCGGTGTAAGTGGCTGTAGGGGAGTTAGTGAGCTTTATTTTTGAAATTGGTTCTATTCGGAAAAAAAAACTGTTACCTTATCTACAAGTTAGGTAAAAGCTGGAGAAGTCTGCCATATACTGACTGTATTTTGGAGCTGGTTTCTGGTCTAGCCCTGGGATTTACGGTACAAGTAGACCTATTGGGTTCGAACTGCTGCGAATACTGTAATGCACCTGTTGCGTCACTACACACGTACGAGAGACTTACACTAGTGAGAAGTACTGTTACCAGTAGTAGAGATTTTGTGTGACTCATCAAGTTCACAGAGATTTCGAGAAAAAAATAATACTGAACTGGTAAAAATGTGGTTAGGTTTCTAGAGTTACTTGCACGAGTAATTATAGAGTGTTCTGAACAGTGCTATTAGTCTGACAACAAAGTTAGAATAAGACTTTAAAATGCTTGGAGTTTTTAAAAATACAGCTTTTTTTCTTAATGTGGTGTTATTTCCCAAGAAAACCAAACAGAAACTGACTTCTTACATTATTGGGCAGTATTTATACAAGAAATAAGCAGATTTGAAGTCTTAATGCTAGAAGTCGTATCCCACAACAAATCTGTTTTTGAAACGATGTTTTATTGTTATGCTAGTATCGTGTTCGGGTGACCAACAAACTTAGTTTTGGTATATGATGTCGTTCGATAGATGAAACTACTATAGTCTTTGTGACGTATTGGAATAGTAGGACCTACAGGGGCGTTTCCAGTTTTGGTTTAGGTGGGCGGGAAATCAGACAAAAAAATTTTCTGGTGAGGGATAAATTAGAAAAAAATTGCCCTACAGAGACAGGCAAATCAAAAAATTTTCTGGAGTAGGGGGGAGGCGAGTCAGCAAATTTGTGGGACGTCCAGGAGGGACTGCTAGGTCAAAAGTATTCAAATGCAATAAAAATAAAAATCTGCAATACCGAATAAAAATAAGCACATACTTTAGTAATCGGTGGGTTTTAAGTGATATAACATTTAATGACTATTAAATTCTGTATTAAGTTTGCTCTATTTGCTGCTAGATTAAAGACCAAGAATTGGTGTCGAACCCAAGTCTAACTCACATTTTAATAAAGACATCCAAATAACTCATAAAACGAACGAATTTAACAAAAAATAGCAATTTTTAATAAACTTTCGTTTTCATAAAATCCCTAGTGTAAACTCTGTTGAATGCCCAATAAATTATATCAGAAGTTGTTTTTTTGTAGCCGAATTTATCAAACTATTTGTGCCATCAGTAGAACACCATCACCGTTTTTTTTATTATAATCTTTCTCATTTCAGTTAGTCGATTCGAAAACGTGACTGTACGGTTTCCGCGTCGTCTTTTTATGATTTTTTCAAAGGCCGTAAATTTATTTCAAATAGGCATATCTTTCGGAACTCTCAAACCATTCAACCGCTCTAGTTGGGCATTTATCATCTTTCACTTGCATTCGCATGGTGGTTCGCTTTCTGTCTCTTTGGTGTTTCTATTGAAGAATAGTTGGCTATCGAAAAAGAAGTTGGAGATTATTTTAATTAGTTCGCGAGTTGGACGCAAAAAAATGCTCGGCGTCATCTTTATATAGTTGTGTGAAATTGGATTAAAACATTATTGAGCGAACATTAATTCACACAAATATATGTGTAAATTGGTATATATTGGAAAAGTCTGGTGATATTAAAAACCACATATACTTGTTCATATTTTATTTGGAATATATTGTCTTGGTTTGCTGCCTCACTTTGGTATAATTAAATTTATTTCAAAGCATTATATTTACTTATTATGTTTGTTTGATTATATTAATTTAATGTGTATAATTAAGGTTTATATTTAAAAATGTATATATTTATAAATTGTTTTTAGTTGGGCGCCATATATTATCTTGGATTTCTAATTCTTCACTTTGCTCTATGCTTTCCTCTTGAGTTTCTTCTAGTTTCCTTTTTGGAGTCTTTGTATGTCTTGTTCCAGGCATTTTGTTTTTTTATTGTCTGTCTTCTTTCAAAGCCTGTCTTTCTCATTGCATGTTTATTCACAGCCTCTTTTTCACAGACCCACGTTGGGCGCCATTTATTGTGGTGGTTTACATGTGTTTTTATTATAATTATAATTATATTTTAAGAGTATAATAAAGCCATTATGAAATTATTGCCATTAATAATAATTTAAAAAACCCATGCAAACCACCACAATAGTATGTATCACTTCAATTGCACATTTTGAATAATTATTTTGGTTGAAAGAAAAATGTAGAAACAATTAACAAAATGTTATGTGTTTGGTAGTTTTGCAGAACAATATATGGGTGGTCTTCATATGCTGCTCAATATAGATTTAACTTTTAAGTGAGAGAAGGTAACTTACAACTGTAGCACCAGAATTGGTTACGGTGTTACCAAGAGCGGATAATGAAACTTGGCAGAATAAGGTTCGAATAACATCATAAACTCAGACACATATTTTCAAAATCATTGTCCAAGTGTTCAACGGACTGTATTCATTACTGTTTTTTCCGACCATAATACACGATAAGGTTTCTTTAGCTTTGTGAACTAATCTTAAATTCGTCAGAGAAATCTATTTAATGTTACTAGCTGTCACCCAGTGGTCGAAATTCGACCACTTGTGTCAATATCTATGGCAGGTTAAATAACCTGAAAATTTTATCGTGACATTCTATCCTAGGACTTTAGGGAGAACAGCAATTACACGGAACGGATCCAGATTCGGAACCTCTGTGTGATAGTTTCCTCGAAACTCCTAGATATCTGTCTTACATCTCGCTTCTACAAATAAGTAACGAAATTCAAGTTTTTTTCAGATATAATTCATACGACTTTATTTGGGTTCAAATTCGTAATTCTAAATTTAATATGACAACAATTCAACCGCTAATGGGCTACTCTACATATTTATTTTTTCTAACCTCCCTGTATAGCTATAATTGCATTCAATTCTCTAACATTTATTAAAATCCTCATTATAATAATTCCATCTCATTATATATTTCCACCACCCTGTATATGCAACTGGTCATGGACCACGCATAATATTTTTTAACATTTTTGAAACACCCGGTAAACCATTCTGTATATGCCCCTGAGTATGAGCCACCGTATTTACTCTTTTTGTTTATGAAATTTTTAACTATCTTCTGTAACTATAATTCTACTCCGACCTATGGTTCAATCATCATATTTATGGAACTCTTCGTGAGCTACTCTATAAATCATTTCCTTTTCTAACATTTTTTGTCATCATCCTGTATATCTATAATTATTCTCACCCTATTTTTCATCTTCCGTATATATACAACTGCTTATGGGTTACGAAATGTTTTTCCATTCCCGCCACCCTGAATATGAATCTCTGTATATTTTTGCACCACCCTGTATAACTGTAATTCTACAGCACCTTCTATTCCAATAACCCTGTAAATTCAACCGCTAATGGGCTTCCCTATATAATTATTTTATTAGTTATAATTGCACTCTACTCTATTATTTAAACACCCTATATATGCAACTGCTTATGTGCCACCCACGAAAAAAATGATTTCTAACATATCTGGAATGGCCCTGTATAATTATAATATACAACGATTACTTTACCACTAAACAATAACAACGCTTGCATGCCACTTCCAGAAGTACATGCTCTAAGTATATAACAGCATTGGTCCCTCTATATATAATTACTCAATGTTTTTATTTATTTTATTTAATGAATGAATCAATATTATAAATTAATATTAGCATTCTGCACTAAAGGTAAAAATGAAGAGAATTGCTTGAGAGACACAGGAGTAAATGGTACCTAATCGATTTGTCTTTGCCTATTTATATATAGATTCTGGTCGTGAAATCTTTCATTTGATACCCGGCTCAGAAAGGTGGGGAAGAAATTTAGCCCTCTATCTCAGGACGTCTGAGATGTCCGCCACATTTAAATTATTACCTAATTAACCCTTGGTATGTTCTTCAACAGGATTGTAAATGAAACATATCTTCTACCTCGGAGGAAAGCACTTTTGACTAAACCAAATACCAGAATAAACTTGATTGAAAACTATCCAGTTTCTTTCTTTAAAAAGAATCATACATGAGGACGTCATAAATCTGAACTACACTTCATTTTGAAAGTCTCGAACGCTACGTTGCTGAAAGTTCCTTCCCCTTCGGTTACAAGTGCGTCTTTGCGTGACTTGTGCCCAACCCTGTATAATTTATTTGTAATTATCTCGTCAAGTTGGCACAGGGGAAAATTTCTCAAGGGAATTCTAATAGTAAATATAGTGCGCCTATGATGTGATCCTGACGGTGTTTTGATCTACTTGTAAACATCCCTTGAGTGATTACCGTCTTTAATAAGTTAGCAGTTAATTACATTTTGGATGGTATTTAATATTTAGTCACGATGCTAATCTGGCTAATAATAGCAATTAATCGGAAGATGATAGTCAATAATGTAATGCATGGCCAAGTCAAGTTTGATTAACCTCTTTTGTTCAGTATGCAAATAAAAGATATAATGTTTTTTTAAGACTTGTATTACAACTAGTGAGCGTGATGATGGCATTGAAGATTACGTAACTCGTTTCAATAGGGTTAGTTATATCTTGTGAAAAAAAGTAAAGTGTATTGTATAAAGCTACAAAACAAAATTTAAATAACTTTGAGGGCATAAATCTTTACAAATTGAAGCAACAATTCACAAAAGCAAAGAAAAGCCTATCATGTCAAATTACAGACCCATCTCATTGATATCTAACGTAGCTAAAATTTTGGAAAAAAATATTTACACAGAATTTTAGAATTTGTGAACAAGCATAAAATAATATAAAAAAAACCGTATGGTTACATTAGGAAAATAGGTACGAAGGGTGCTTTAAATTTTCTAACAAATGTAATTTATGAAAAGCTTGATAAAGAGTACCCCAATTGCAACTACATTTCTAGACCTAGCGAAAGCTTTTGATGCTGTCAATCACAAGATATTATTAGAGAAATTATATTGTTATGGAATAAGAGGCAAAGCTTATAAGCTTATGACTTCTTATCTGCAAGACAGAAAGCAGCGTGTTAAAGAAAATGAGGTTGTAAGTGAATATTGTGAAGTTCGAGCAGGTCTTCTGCAAGGAACAGTACTGGGGCCATTTTTATTCATTCTGTACGTTAATGATTTACTACCTACTATGCCTACTAGTAATATCATTTGCCGATAATCAAGCGGTTATATCTATAGGAGAAAGTTGGGCTAAAGTAGAGATCAAGATGAATGACTACCTTAAAGCTATAAGTAACTGGCTAGCTTTAGATAACCTCTCTTTAAATTTGGACAAAACTGTTTACATGATGTTCGAAAATTGCAACATTAGTGTTCCGGTAAAATTAAACATTTCAGTCAATGGAATAAAGCTGCATAGGGGGGAATCATGTAAATATTTGGGAGTAATCTTTGATTACAGAATGAACATGTAGAATACATTCTTAGAAAAACAAAGTATTTAGGATTTGTATTCTATAAACTCTCCAATATTATGAAAACAGAGAAGCATTTTTCCACAGAAGGATCAACTATGGAATCAATGCCTGGGGGGAACTTACTCCAACGCTACCAAAAGCAGAAACTATTAAAAATCGTAAACAAGAATAAAACGACAATCCTTTAAATTTGGAGAATCTTTTGAATCTTTGGAATATCACTACATTAAGCTGAAAGAAAAATTCCTAAACTCAAACAGTATTATTAACAACAAGAGCATACTTCTCTCGCATAGATCTAAAACAGTAGTAGAAAACGCAGTTTTATAAGGCATTTGACAAAAAAATCACCATTGTTATAGAAACGTCGTTTTATTTATTTTTTTATATTTTCCTTTATGTTAAGTAAATATATTTTCGATAGGATATGTTCATATAATATTATTAATTTTAGGTACTATGCCAAGACCCCGAACAGGTAACTCCGATTACCTCTGTGTAGATTATGTAATAATGTTCTGATATTATTATGTATATCTATTGGTTAAAGAAAAATCTAACTCACAGAGACTCCAAATTGGGAGTCGTACTGTGCATAACGCCGTTTCCTTGTGATTTCTAGGATAGAAATCAGACGAAAAAATTCGTAGGTTTACTAAAACCTGTCAAAGAAATCACGATACTAAATTGGAGTCTCTGTGAGCTAGATTTACCTGAAACTCCGGGATGTGGGAATTCATTTCGCGATAAAATATTAAATTTAGTTATATGTATACATAAATAATTATTCGAGAATTCATTCAGTTAAAGGGAGCGCAACTGATGAAGCTTCTCGACTAGAAACAATATATTGTCTTGCGTTCAATGGATTGAAAAATCTGGAAAAGTTAGTATAGTAAAATTATAGTTGAAAAATATGGTTCAAAATTGTGGATTTGGTTATATAGGGTAGACGTTGGACAGTTGCATAAATGGAACACTAGACATATAGGGCGAAGTAAAATCATAGGTATGCCGGAATAATTTAAACCATCGAAAAATAGTAAGAGGCAATAGTGTGAAGAGGATTTATACTTATACAGGGTGGTTCAGAAAACGATAGACAAATAAGTTATATAACGGTGAGCAGTACACAGAGGCATATACAGTGAGGATGCAGTATTGAGTGAATTAGAGTTATAGAAAGTGGTTCAAATAATAAAAGTAAAATAATATTTGGGAAATATATAAAACGAATACAAATTAGAGACTGAAAAAGAGAGAGAGATAAAAATACGCTAAAATATTCAACAGAATTGTACCTTAAATCAGATAAAAAAGAAGAATGTCTGAAAATAGTTATTGATTGTACATGGTTTTTAGTCAGCTGAAGTCGGTTCTTTTTTAAATATAAATTATGTGAAAAAGAAATATTTAAATTTGAAAATTTGGGTGACCCACTTTTACACCGATACCAGGAGCGAAGTAAACTGATATTCTTTTTTCAAGCCTCATCTGCTATTGGCCGTCACAAATCAATTCATTACTCTTCTTTTTACAGAAATCCACTGTTATATCTTTCTCTTCCGATGAGGATCTCTCTACGGCACCGACGCTCATTTTTCCTCTTTTGCTAATCCCTTTCCGACAACGGTCGAGAACGTGATAACAAATGGACTGCTGTAATTTTTCATACTCTCAAATCCTCGGGAGTGTAATCCTTTTCCAGATGATTTTTATTCCAATAAAAATGCAAGACGGGATACATAATATTTCACGACCCAGTTTTCTGTTCTCCATCGTTCTGCTAGATCACGTATTACCGAACAATCGCTATAGTCATAGACAGCGCCTTTAAAGGGATTGAGATATATGTGTTCGGTACAATATGGGACAATGGATACATATTTCCCTTGAAATAATAAGCGTCGACGGCGTTTCGCCATTCAACTTTATCTGATACCGACCATTATGACCGACGGTATTATCTGCAGCTAAATTCACCCGAAGCTGGCTTAGATATGCGTGGACGACTCCTCGCCTGTGTCATGAAAATTTTGCGCAGAATGAAATTCGCAATGCCTTAATCCCTCAGCGAATTCGGCGTAGTTTTGAGTTTTGTACGACAAAGTAGAGACAATATCCAAGGGGATTACTGTGTCATTTACAATTACCGTCCTACCATTGTAATATATGGAAAAAGACTTCATTAATATTAGTTTTATATAGTATTATGGTAAAGTTCTGAACAAAATTCATGAAGCGATTATTTTTTTCACAGTTATGATGCTTTTTGTCAACTAAAAAGAAAAAGTATGCTTCGCAAAGCGATGACATCATCCATTTTTTCTTTTTTGGTTCAAAAACCAAAAATTACATTCTACTAGATTTTCAGTGAATTTAGTTCAAAATCATGTTCTGTAGGGAAATAGTGGGGTCCTTTGCACCCTAAATAGACTTCGTTACCTCTGCCGTTTGAGTAGCTGTGCGGTGTTCCTTAATCCGGGTATCTAGCGGTCGCTTTGTCTCTCCAAAGTAAAGGTTGCCATATTCACACGGTACGCTTTATATACAGTTATTTGGTATTGCTAGTGCGTCGGGCCTCGTTCTTGTTATAATGTTTCTCAAGTTGTCGTTGCTTTTGAAGTTCATTCTGAACGCATACAGGATTATACCTTCGCTATATTTCCAACCACCCATCAGCAACGAACACTGGCATCATTAAAACACTAATCCATAGAGCCAAAAATATCCGCAGCACACCAGAAGCCCTCAACAAGTACAAGTGAAACTTAGAGAAAACCTTTTGGCAAATGAATATCCGGAAACGATCATTACCAAGGCGTTTGAAGAGCTGGACAAACCACCTAGGCAGGAAGAGGACACCACGGTAGCAACTCTACTATTACCGTATACTAAACGCTTGTCGGAGAAACTTAGAAGAATTGCACACAGCTATGGAATCAGAATGATCTTCAAAAGCAACAACACCTTGAGCAGCATTATAACAAGAACGAGGCCCGACGCACCAGCAATACCAAATAACTGTATATACAGCATGCCGTGTGAATGTGGCAATCTTTACATTGGAGAGACAAAGCGACCGCTAGACACCAGGATTAAGGAACACTGCACAGCTACTCAAAGGGTAGAGGTAAGGAAGTCTGGGCTAGCTAATCACGCATGGTCACCATAATTTCAAATGGGACCAGGCTAGAGCAATTCACAAGGAAGAGCACTGGTACAAAAGAAAATTCATAGAGACAGCATATATAATCTCGAACGAAAATATAATTAGGGAGCCCAGCGTCCAAATTACAAATATTTGGAGCGCTCTTTTCGGCCTCTGCCGCTACGCATCACCGGCAACCAACCTCCAGGTATGACGACGCTGATTGGACCAGACCCAATGAACATGACCAGCGACGCATGACCGGTTAAGGGTATAATATAAATACGACCGATACTCTGAATTTCCTATCATTCACCTGATAACGATAGCAAATACACAGCTATTGAAACGTTGTGAGATCAACCACTTCAAGACGATGGAAGTCCAAGGAAACTTCGAGGATCACACTTAGCTTTTTCCCAGGATAATTACCTACATGACAGACAAAAATAAAGTAATGGTCCTCGGTCACAGGTGATCTTGGATGGGTTGGCGGCGCGCAGGATCCCCAGGAGTGTTGATCCAAGAAAATCACTAACCTTCTTAAGGAAATGAAAATGATAAATGTTAACACAATAACATCGATTGAAATATAGAACAGGCAGTAGTCGACTTCACGTAAAGTTATGAAGATCAAAATAGCTGGATACCGATAAACTTCAGTATTACACTGGTGTCGTCACCCACTGCAGAAAACAAGAAAAAAATATTAATTTTCCACAGAGGCATTGATCAAGAAAGAGCATATTAACATACTATTAGATGATCTCAATTCCAAGGTTGACAAAAATAAATGTAAAGAAGTTGGGTTAATACGGTTTGGAAAATAGAAATGAAAGAGGAGTTTAGTCAGGAACGAGAAATCACTAACACTTGGTTAAAACTTTCAACATTGTCTATATACATAAAGAAAATCCACTGATCTTATGAAATGGATCATAATCCATAAATATAAGAAAAACTCCTCAGAAAGTTCACCTGCACACTCAACAAGAGACAAATGTGGGCTTCAAGAGGTCAGACATAAAAGAGTACTTAACTGCTCAATGCGGTTTTCTCACTCATTTTTTTTCTGTAGCAAACAGGTCGTAGGAGAAATTTGGGTTGTCTCTTACAGAAAATCAGAAAGATGTACTGAGAAACACAAATATGATCAACAAGTCTTCCTGTCACAGTAGAAATTTTTTCCGGTCAGAATAATTGTGACGAAGAAGAAGAGTTAATCAATATTTTGGGCAATTTTTCGTCACAAAATGTAAAGATGAAATTAGTTTCACGTATTCCACAGACAAAGTTAGAAGAACTATATGGAGAAGCAATTTGGCGTCAATGGTGGACTTGGAATGAGAGAAGTAGTCTTTGGCCTGAATACGCTAGTTCAGTTCTATATTGAACAACGAAAAGACTTCTTTTTTGCTATTAAAGAGCATGAAAATGACTTCCACAATATCCGGTCACATTGGAATAAATAGTGAATAGAGAGAAATGAGGGTATTCATAATTTGTACTGAAATCAGAAGACTGGAGTTGAGCTTGATACAGCAAGTTACGCAGACCATCATCAGGATCTGATGTGTTGACCGGGGTCATGCCATTACCGACAGAAGTAAGAAAATTCAGAGATGCACAATGAAAGGGTATATCAACTTCATGAAACACTTGGTAACACAGAGATGAAAAGAAAAAAGAATAGAAGGAATATTAAATAAAACCAGAGACTGAAGATCGATTAACAAAATCATTGCAAATAAAACATAATGTGAAGGTTAATTTCACGTATGTCGAAGATATACGGAACAACAAAGTATAAAATGTAATTCATTGCTTTTTGATAAATCTGTTGTGGATTTTCTAAGCCCCAAATGGGGCAATTTTGCGGATCAAAGTCAAAAATGATTTTGTTTGCAAAGTCGGCATTCACTTCTACTTGGTCACGGATCCAATTGGTGAGGTCTCTTCGCTTTGCATGATCTGTGGGCAAAATTTATTGGGTCACTTGGAGTTGTAGGCGTGTAGTTGTTAAATCTTTAGTAAGAATACCCTGAAGAGTGGATGTTGTAATGTTGTGCATGATGAATCGTCGGCTCAGGACTTTCTGGCCACACTCTCGCGAACTGCCGTGATGTTTTGCTATGAACAACCTCTACTATTATATTTAAGTTTTCTTGGGAATAACACCACAATTGAATTAAAAAAGCGGTATATTGAAAGAAATACCAAACGTAGTCGATTCTGACTTCGTTGTCAATGGCGTTAAAATAAGTAATGAAAATGAAAATTGCAAATGAAAGTTTGATTTATGACATTTAAGTTGACATAATATTTGATATTGGAGAAATATCGAGACCTTTAAACATTCGAATAAATGAACACAGGAATTACATAAAGAAACGACAATTTGAAAAATAGAATATTTGTGAAAATGCATGGCCATAAAAAATCAATTTGACAATTCAACTATACTTCACAAACAACAACATAACGAAAAATAAAAGAGACAGCCTTAATTCTTTTGAATGAAGACGATTGTATCGCTTCTACTTCTGTGGAATTCATCGTATCTGGTTACCGACAATTAAGGAATAAATTATTAATGGTTATCTCCAAATTTTTAAAGCAGTATTAATACAATTTACGGCACTATGACAAAATCCAAGATATAGGAAATAAAGTGCATTTTATAAGCTTTCAAAAATATATTTTGCTTATCGCTATCGAACTATCGTGGTTAATAAGGTACCTCCTGCAAAATATTTCCCCAAATTATTTAAATTGCAATTCTGCAAGATCTACTTAACGTACAATATCGATCGTCAGCGTTCTTAATCTCAATGTTAGAAGATGTCACTAGGAAACAGATTACGGTTCCAGCTGTTATTATAAACAAGTTATTAATTTTCTTAAATCACTTACTTTACATCGGTTGTTTCCAGCTTCTCTTTATGGAAAATGCTGCTATCAAAATTTATGAACATTCATTCATTGTGAAGATTTTCTGATTCTCTACAATTTTCTGATTCTCTACAATTTTTCTATTAACGGCATTATGAACAGATCATTCATCTTTCCTTCAGTTATGACTTAGAAACTATTATTTACGTGATGGCTTATGCGGTTTGCTGTTGAGTTTTATGTCACCTAAAAATCTCTATTGACTGGTGTAGCTCCTTGTTTACTGTTACCTGTAAACTTTCTATCTCGTTATAATGGCTACGTTCCACTTAGCGTTCACAACGCTCAAAATACTCCTTCAGCCGTTCCATATGACGACTGCGGTCGTTGTGAGCGCGGCGAAAACGTCACTAAGGACGTCATTATTTTCGCTCACATCACGCTCACAACGACCCATCTGTAGATATGGGTCGAAGTGGACGTTGAGAAGTTTGGCGCAATTTTTAAACTTTTAAAGATGGCGACAACTAAAATAGTATTATATGATTCGGAAAGAGATACTGCTGTGGAAGCTTATGTTTTTCAAGCTGATGCAGAATGTGTGAAGACAGATAAATGTAATTATGTTAAGTTTAATAAAATTAATTTTAGTTCATATTCAACATTCATTTATACATTTGTCCACATTTATCAATAAAAACCTAACTTGGTAAATAAACAATGTTCATTATCACTGTGAAAACATTTCTTTCATGAAACATTTTTTTTGCTTATAGATATGTTGTTTGCTAAATGACTTTGGAATTCTTCATCTAAATAAAGATTAATTACATTCTCGTAATCAATAATACGTGGCCTAAATTTTCGCTTTTCACGATTATAATTTTGTAAAATTGCATTCCACTCTTCATCTGAACTAGATGAAGTTAGTTTCTGGAGCATTATTGCGACGCATCAACAAATATCCAACTGCCATAAAAGACATTTCGATTATATCCAAACTCGAATTGTTTAAAAGCTCCACTAAAATGAAATATAAAAAATTTAATTGTATATTTTTAAATATAAATCTAGTTAACTTATTTATATGAACGCTCAAAACGCTTCATACACCGTTCCTCTTGAATTTATGATTTAACCACTCACAAGCAAGTGGAATGGGAAAAACCTCTTCCGTGAGCATGGTCGTTGTGGTCGCTAAGTGGAACGTAGCCATCAACGTGTCATTATGAATGTCAAACATGGCGGTAAGTTCAAATCTTGCACTCTAAATTAAACACCCATTAAAAGGCAGTGTGAACCTGCTTGTCAAGTCAATGGATCGGATACCCTTACTCGTTACAGATTTATTAATATGAAATGTGTTACATGATCCACTATAAGTAATGTTCAAAAGCCCACAGGAATATGTGGCAAAGCTCAATTCTAATAGAACCAGCCAAACAGATAGTCTGTATTTTATCAAAATACTCAACAAGAGATCGAAAGATTTCGCCCGAACTGCCAGCACGATGTAACATTTTGGGAATTGCCGAACAGGTCAGCGAACTTGATGAAATAATTTCTCAACAACTTCGGTCTATTTACATTTCGTACACCGTATCCTCTGGAGGACGTATAATTTATAAAATGAAGTCCCCGAAGAGAGAAGCTCAACCAGAATGTTGCAATCAAATTTATAGCTACAATTTCATGCATCCCTTGTTGTCGTTTACAGTAGAGACATGATGTTGTGGACGGGTTACAAAGACGTTATCATAAAACGAGATAAAATAGAGAGAATATTCAAGGTGTGTGTGCGTGAGTTCGTTTGAAGTTTCGCTGTGAAATGAGACGAGATGCGTTTTATATTGCGGTCCCGACTAATTAATTGTGCCATTTGAGGGGTGAATTTCAGCAAGTTTCCTGTTTTCTATTGGGTGGTTACTCGTTTCTGTTTAATAATTATGTAGGATAATTTAATGTGTAGTACCTGAGCAAGAGAGCTTGTTTCATGATCTCAAATTTAGATGAGAGACCGTTACCGACAAATTTCTAGACATCGAGATTCCCAAATTCGTTTAATTTGATTAAAGTCACTGACAGCAGAGTATAAGTGTATATTTTTAAGGCTAATAACTTCGGCAGGTGAGTTTTACACACTCCTTGGCGGATGGCCACTGTTCTGTTGTGTTAAGTTGCCAACGCCTTCCATGGTATCCTATAAGCACCTGTTTAGGCGTTTTAACTCAGCGTTTGATTCATCCCACAGCACCAATTATGCTTACTAAACATGGCCCATTTGCCACTCTGATTCGAAATTCTCTCTGCTTCATAAGAGCAAGTCGCGAATCTCACCCATTTAAAGTTGAGAATAGGCTGAGGTCGTTTCGACCCCAATGCCTCTAATCATTTGCATTACCGGATCAAACTCATATGCGCCAGCTACCCTGAGGGAAACTTCGAAGGGAACCAACTACTAGATGGTTCTATTAGTCTCGCCTCTATACTCAGTTCTGACGATCGATTTGTTTTCCATATCGTGATTACAAATATCGCTCCATAATAAATGTACTACCATTGGTTAATAGACTACTAGTTGACACAATTGAGATGTCCTTACTTTATCGGGGATTAAACGGTCACATTCTGTTCGGTCGTCCATTTTTTCTACCTAAAAAATACCGTTGTAAATGCATTTGAAATAATCCGCGCAAAAATCTTCATAATTCAACAACTTCACAAATATATCTTTCAATATTCATAGACACCAATTTATATACCACTTAGGTAGGCATTTAGAACAATTTTGAACTGTGCATAAGCTTTGTGGTTACCTCCGGGCTTCCGCATTCCCTTTAATTCTAAATACACCGACAAATACATGTTCCTCTGAGTATGATGCTACCTACCAATTTTAATTTGGGCCTTGAGTAAGAAATTCATAGAGGTTGTTCCAGAAGGCTGTATATTTCAGTAATTTGCCTATACTCTTTTCAGAATTGCATAATCAGACTCTATTTTCTTGTTGGAATCTAAATCTCATAGTAGTCTAAATTCTTCTTCCAACAATACGATGGCTGAGTCCAATCCTATACCATTATGTATGTCCAATAATTCAGTTTTACCGAAACAGACTATACTCAAAATTGGCTTGAATGGATGTTCATTGCTACCCCAATGAACAGCTGCAGCTCGAACAATGGCAAAAATTCGAGTTATTCTCTGAAGTAATCAATAACGACAGCAATATCTGTTATCTCTAATTAGAATGCTCCAGCTAAGTCAATATTTTCATTGTAGTATCGTAGTTGTATCCTTGACAGTCGTTTTTTTCATACCCATATGTCGGTTAGACAACTTTTTCCAGGATGGCAGTTATCTTTTTCTTGTTAACAATCAGCTATAATTTCTTTCTTTCCCGTCGACACTTTCTCACATTCTCTTCGAGATACCATTATTTACCTGAAGAAGATGATGAATTGCCTATGTACTTCTTCCCATCGAGATCTAGGTCCTCTTTTTTCATTTGGCAAAATCAGCTCTATAGTTTCATCTGCCAATTAGCGTGTTTCGCTCCAATCCATATATACATAATGGTCGCACTCTTGCCAGTCTTGAAAAAAGCATCTCCATTTCTATCAACTCGCTTGTAGAGCTATGCTCTATCATGAAGCTGTACATTTGTATGTTTATTATGTTGTTTCTCCTTTCTTAGCTAAATTTATTTTGGTTCTCTCTATAGGTCTACCTAACTTGTTATTTTCTAGTATCTTTCTTGAAAATTATTTGTTTCTATTGATCCAAATTTTCTTCGGGACTCCTAGTTCAATAATTTGTCCTTGAAATCTGCAATATACACTCCATATTGATCAGACTCAGTAAAATTTTTAGTCCCTTAAACATTTGGCTAAAACAACTACATATCAGCTATTATTTAAGTAACTTTTCACAATCTTTACTTATATGCGCAGTTAGACTTGTCTAGAAAATTCTTATTCTGTGCATTTTGCAAACGTTTATTTTGTTTATTAGTGTTGCTTAGAGGGAATAACTAAGGTAATTTATATCAACATTTTTTTTTGTTGTTTACACTTTTGAAACGAAATCTATATATAAATAGGCAAAGAAAATACGGTTAGGTACCATTTTCTCATCTGTCACTCAACCGATTTGCTTTATTTTTTATGGTTTAGTAGATACAGACGACTTTCAGTGCAGAATGCTAAAATTAATTTATAATATTGGTTCAATAATTAAATAATAAAATAATAAAAAAATCATTATTTACATGCATACTGTCAATGCCAAACAGTGCCGCCAGATTGCTTCTAGAGAAAATCATAAGATAGGTTGACTCCAATGTGAAAGACAAACTAAATTAAATGTAAAACTAAAAGTTTTAACCCTTCGCTAAAGTTAGCCTACATAGTCATGCTATTAAAATAGAACCAACGAAAAATTATAATACATAATAATCGCCGTTTATTGGGCGCTCGCAAGTTTGCAGTTTGCAACTTTCATTTCATTGTAAATATGGTTTGTCAACTAAAATCAGAATTATGTTGCACCTTATCAATTTATTTCTGATATCTTCTTTATTTTAACCGTATAGTTTTAATTTAGAGTACTTTTATTTTAGTCGGGTAACTTTCATATAAGTTTAACTAAGATTACAGAAAATTGTGAAATTATGAACAAATTCACGATAAATAGGTAGATCTGACAACACTGGATGCTTAGCCATCTGCCAGAAATTTGATTTAAATTTTGACATTTCATTACTTTTGTAGCGATTAGGTTGAAAGTTTTCAATTCAGGAAGACAAGATTTCAAAATATTGTCAAGGTTTCAATTTCAATTCACAGAAAAAAATTCTCAAAAAATAGGTGTATTTTACTACTATTAATTAACAGTATGTGATTCTATTTCTTTATATTTTCTACATAAAACAGAAATCGTCATGGGTTAGGTACTACGTGGGTAAGTAAAATTTTTATATTGAAAATCATACTGAAAATTAATGATTTCTGACAATGTGGGTATCTTATAGTTAATTAATTTTACATTATATGGTCTCTATCCTGCAAAGTTCTGACTGTTAAAAACATTTTAAAGATTTGTTTGAATATATTAGGTTACGTTATTATTTATTCTAGAGTAAAATATATTTTTTTCACATACATATTACATTAGAAATCGTACACTGCTGGCTTTAAAATTTACAACCTAAATGTTCAAAAAATTTAAAATCCAAAACGCTCTACACTACAACAGAAACCACCGCGTAATTATATATGCTAGGTTGGTCTTCAAATGATAAACACGGCAGTGGCTGGGTAACGCTCTTTCAGACCAAGTGATGACCATCTTTTACTATCTTTGGAGTTGCCTATAGTTCAATAGGAAAATATTTAGTGTTGTAAATTATAGATCAGTATTGATTTTTCGGACAAGTAGTACTAACTTTTGTAGAAAATAATATTTGTAATTTTTTTTGTGATTATAATTCTGTCATTAATATAATATAATTTTCACAATATTCCGAAGGTATTGTGCAACAAATCATCAATCAGCGGATAATGGAAATGTCATTAAATATTAGAGTTTTGATTGAGTTGCTTGTCATCTCTATTTTTAAAATCAGAAACGTAAACTTTTAGGTTAGAAAAAAAATCCGCCGATAATTAGATCGAGCATGTTGCATAGACATATTTATGTAAAAATAATTCTACAATTATATACATAAATAAAAAAAATTCGTAAATTATTTCTATAAATGTAATCTAAATGACATAATAGGGATAGCAAAGGCCTGGCCTACTTTTCTAATTTCGCCTCAACTCTATATCTTATAGAGACAAAATAACGTCAATAATGTTCAACTCATAATTTTTAATAAATTAGGGTCAAATTTCGACCACTGGGCCGCTAGTTCTACTAAAACCAACTAAATGAGTCAATATTGCAAACTTAAAATTAACTAAAGTTAATTAATTGCTTATTCTGTGTATACAACGAACAGCAAAAGAGTTGCCTTCTGACTATGCATATTAGTTGTTGTTATTGATTACCAGCAACTTCTTTAGAACTAGTATTGTTGATCTTCTCGGAATTTTGGTGTAAACAAGTATGAGACGACACCTCCGGATGGCCTTATCCAGCATTCTCATTAGTATGCACGAAATCTATCAATGAACAATATTCCCCTAATAATTTCCTCATTAATGTTAGAAACTACTGCAGTACATGCCCAGACTACGGATCTAGAATCCAATTTCGCAAAGTTTCGAACGCGGATAGTCAACAACACCTGAGATTGAGATAATAATTGTGTTACTTTGCGAATAATTCGATATTAATACTCAGACACTTCAATGGAAAATACAGTTAGTGATTTAACTGCTTATAAAATAGATTAACGCTTCACTTGATATTGAAGGCCTACAGTAGGTTGAAAAATGATTTCACTTGAAAAATTGACATGATATTACTCATACAAAAATAAGTGCATAAAGGAATGGACTGTCACACACAATGTATGCATTTCATGTAATGTATTGTAAATGCGTCAATTATATATTTAATCATCATAGAACCAGGTTATACATTTGTAATATAAAATTTAATCCCTTTAGGGATGGAATTCCTTCCTCAAAATTGAGTGGAAACACCCATAGATAACAAAAAAAATCTCCAAATTGATCACCTCTTCCATTTTATCGATTAAAAATAATCTTGGGGTAGCAGTATTATCAAGTTGTGTTTTTAATGCATTATATTTGCCAATCACTGGCCAATCAGAATATGCCATGTTCAAATAGGCAGGTTTAAATACAGTATTACAACTCTAAATGATATCACAAAAGTATTTCGGCTGGCGTACTACCCAGATATATGGAAAAATACTATTGGCCGTGGACAAAGCATTCTATAATATCTGTCATCTATGTCTCATCTAGAAACTCTTTAACAGTAACCCTAATGACTAAACTGATTTACAAATTCCTCAAAACCACGCTAACAAGATACAAATAGGGTGCAGTTTGTCTGCAAAAACCCCCATGACTGCAAGAGTCACTCAAGGAGCTATTCCGTCTACACCACAGATTATTTACACGTCTAACATTCCTTCAACCCATACATGTACAAAACATCTCGCCTATGAAGATTTACAAACAAAAAACCTCATTAATCAAAATAAAAGTGAAACACGTTAGTCGGATAAACAAGTCAAGTAGGTCGAAGCTGACCACTAGGTAGTGGTCATCTTCGACATACGGCGTACCTGGAAGCCACATATTGATTATACTCTCCAAAAAGTTCAAGGAAGCAAATAAATGTTTTACTTTTTTCTCTCGAGGAACTCTCAACTTAATTTGGTAAAAAAAATCTTGATGTGTAAAAAATCTTACTACATGACTCCATCGTCTTGAGCTAATCTAGCAAATGAAATCTAAAACTACTATAACGCATGCTAGTTTTCGGAACTCTTCGATAAGAGAAGATCTTAAGGTTCAAGCATTTGGTGACATCCCTTAGATGCCCAAAGATCGAAACGACAACGATGGGCTTTCGCAACTGAGCAACCTTCAGTCTCATTTTCGATATCACCAGGGATATACCAAGAGGAAGAAGACACACAACAACATACTAGTATGAAGAGGACATTGCAAAATCGGCTACATCAGCGGAATTGACCAAGGGCCCGATTTTTTAAACAATGCTATGCAACGGAAATGGTCATATACGGCCTTGCGGTCGTACACGAAGTTTGTTCTATTCCGGGCCAAATTGGTATTCTCGAATTGGTAGACGAAACAATAGAGTCTTTGGACATATAAAATTAAAATATGAGGAATTGCCAGAACTTCTTCAATATCTTCCATGTTACATAGAAATTTTAAAATTTATAACGCCAATGAATTAATTTAGTCGGCATAACACAACAATGCGAAACAAAACTAACCGACAAAATTTGATTACTATAAATGACAAAATTTCGTATACGTTCGACCGTTAGAATCTCTTATACACGACCTTCGAGAATACCAAATAAACGTCATTTATGTGAAAACTCATTGGTTTGACGTCATCTTTCGAGTGGTAGAGAGGTCGAATGGTTTCGAGAATCGGGCCCCAGGCAACAAGTTACTTTACACAAGGACATCGACCAAATGGAACAATACGCGAAGAAATGGAAAGGATCAACACTTGAGAAGACACAAGTTATAGTAATAGAAAGAAGAAACAAGGATAAACCAATCAGAAGTAGAAACATTTACTAAATTGAATAAAGACGTAATTTACTCAAAAACGCCATAGTATGATCAACGCACTATTACAGTTGGGCTACTGATAACGAATGGAGCGAGCATATGGGGACATGCACATCAAGAAACTAGAGAGGATTCAGAACAACACCCTTACGACAATGACAGAAGCATTTGGTACATGAACGAACAACTAAGAAGATATCTAGAAATACGCGTCATAAAAGAGGAGTTAATAAAGAGGATAAAAAGTCAAAAATGGATTTTACAAGAACCCACTGCTAAGAGAGGGAACAAATTGCGACGAAAACAGGAAGCACAAGATTAAGAAATCCAGGGAGATGCTACTTCAGGAAGAAGAGGACGCAACATGAAGATTGTAGTGGTAGTATGTTAGGAAATGAAATATCTTTTGGAATGAATGATCTTAAAGACAGCATAAGGAAAAAGTGTGGTAATAGATTAGGGAAAAATTGAATAAAACTTTAGGAATCAAATTAGTGACATGCAAACAACAAACAATGGACTGTGAGCAAGGAATTTGTTGTACAGATTTAACTCTGGTAAAGAAGGATGTGGACCGTGCTATTCAACGCAAGCATTTTACCAGGTATCACCTAAGCTAGTGCCTCAGTTACAGATGAAGATTTCGAACAATATGCCAATAAAACACGAAAAAACAGTTCGGAAAACGACAGTTTGGTAAAAAAACTAAATTTGTTAATGTTAATACTTCGTTAGAATTGGTCATATGTATGTTTCACTTCTACCATGTAAACAATAAGCACACATATTCCCAAACAAACCCTACTAGTTTCGTAATTTTCCTAAAATATCTCTATTAACAAGTCAGTTCGATTGGCAATAAACAGTCAACATGCAATAACCCTTATCTCACTGTTCCAGGTAAATAAATCTTGTATGGCAGGCAAGTTTCAATTACGTCCCGCCGTTAATTCATCAGCAGCATGTGGACTTGACTCAGGATCCCCGAACTTGCTAATAAATTATTAGGAGGCGATGGCAGGATCTGTTATGCAACGCGTAATAATTTTTGGATGACTAGATAGAAAATTCGAGTCGAAATTAATCGAACGGAAAATAACCGAAACATCGAATGATTCGAGGAGGATGAATTGATTACGCTTTGTACGTGATTAATTATCTGGGGAAAATTTATTTAAGGAAATTATAAATCATTTTCGCAACGTGAATATCTTAAGACAGATGCCTGTCGTCAAGCTGGTGGTCTCTTGTGACATATTTTTCTCTTTCGTTTTATGCAATTAGCAAATAAATATTTATAAGGTTTGTTTGCGAAAAGTATTTTATTGATTTCAAATTAATTGAAATATTTTTTTCATTTTCGTTGTCGTAATTGTTACGCAATAGAAGCTGTCAGTTGCATAAAAACAATATAAACCGCAGGACTACTTAAAATGTTCGGTTATCATATTTTCTGCCTTTATAAATGAATTAATTTAGTATCTGAGTGACGAGAGGAGAAGAGAGGAAAGGAGAAGACCGCAAAAGAGAGGGTAAGACAGGAGAATAGAGGAAAAGAGAAGTGAAGAAAGGAGAAGATAGGAGAAGAGCGGAGAGGGGAGTAGAAGAGGAAGAGGAGAAGAGTGGAAAATAAAGGAGAAAAGGAGAGGAAAGAAGAAATAGGAGAAGAGAAGCGACGAGAAAATGTGACAAAAGAGGGAAAAAGAGGAAAAAGATGAGAAGAGAGGAATAAAAAGGAAAAAGACGAAGAGGGTAGAGGAGAGGAGAAGAGAGAAGAACAGAAGAAGAGAAGAGAGGAATAGATAGGAGAAGAGAGGAGAAGAGAAGAGAAGAGAGGAGATTAGAGGAGAAGAGAGGAGAAGAGACGAGAAAAGACGGAATGAAAGCAGAAGCGAATAGAGGCGAAGAGAAGCGAAAGCAAGAGAGTACAAGAGAGGAAAAGGGAGAAGTGAGAAGAGATAAGAGAGAAGTGAAAAGAGATTAGAGAAAAGAAAATTAACTAAACCGTTGAACCAAAATGAGTTCTTCTTAGAAACCTAAAATTAATTTCCAAGAGTTTATTTATATTTTTACCTTTAATAAATTTAAACTATCAAATTCCGTTTACGAAAAATTATTGAGCATGTATGGAAATCACAATTTTAATGCACGATATTCTTTTGAAAACGATAAGGGATCACCTCTTAATCTATCTCAATATACCACTAAATAAACTATCTGAATAGGTTTTAATATGGGAGCAGATTAAGTTCATCTCTTAGATTAACAGGAAGTGTTAAATCTGCTTTATAGATTTTAATCGCTTCTAGCGGCTGCATTACTTTGTATACAGTGAGAACGTGCTTACAGTTATATTTGAGGGAATTGAGCTTTATTCCGAACTAATTCCAACGAGTCGTACAAAGGTGTGTCTTCCTTTGGGGATTATATTCAAGTCAGTGGTTTTACGTTTAAATTGCGGAGGAGATGATTAAGTGTCATTTAAAACATTAAGTGTATTCAGGTTCAAGAAGTTTAGCAGAAAAATTGTCAGAACATTAGACCCTGATTTGTCAATCAACAAACCTGTCCAGAATTTAGTTACTACTGTTTGGACTCATTAATAAATTATATTGACTTTTCGCAAAATATTGCTGATCGGTAAATTTTATTTATTTAGCTTATCACATAAAAATATAATTTTGGAAATTTACAGTTTTACAATTTGTACAAGTTATAGGTAAGGATGTTGTAATACTACTGATATGATACTTATATCGATCCTTTGTTATCGATACCGGGTATTTTTTGTTTTCGTACACTTTGTTTGCGGTATTTGGATACCCATATAGACATTTTTTATTACGATATTGTTCGTGATTTCGATACTTTAGTGGTATCACAACGTCCCTAATTATATGTACATATGCTATGTCCTGTCTGGACTCTGTTCTTTTACATATTTAGACCAATCAATAGAGCAAAAATTAACTGATAATTTGTAAAAAATACTATCAGGATAGCGACTGTGCCATCACATTAACAAGGATTCGTAGCGTTATTTTGCTATGTTTTCCACTCGCGACTATGGTTTCTCACTTTGTTATAAACAATTTAAGCTAGAAAATTACGTTTTTTTTCTTTAGGATGTTTATAAAATCAAAACTAATAAACTAATCTCAATGGTGTCAACAGGTCAATTGTGAAGCATGAAAATATCAATGAAATTAGCCCAGGCTCGATCCGATTGAATCATTAGTAACAGGGAAAAACAAAAAATACTGGAAAATGTAGCATTTTTATAAAAAAAATTGAATCTTCGTCACTTTAGAAGCTGCAGAACTGGGCTTTTAAGAACTGATAGTAATTTATATCTATTTTATGTATGCCAAAACTAGGCGCTACCGGTTTATTAGTTTTTGAACAATTGTGATATAAAGATTTTTGTTCCCTATTTCTGCTTTGTGCCTTCAAGCGTCATAGATAATCAAATTTCAAATTTGAAAAAAGTTCTTGAAAGTAGAGGTGACATTCTACAGAGCCTCTATGTCAATTTTCACTAAGTGTTTGTGAAATATCTGAAAAATATTAGCAAACATGACATCAAATGGGCGAGCGTATGAATGTATCCAAGGAGTTGGGGAGCACTGTTGTTGAGGGGAAGCGTTTAGTAATATATAATATAGGCAGGCTGCCTGTAATTTATAAATATTTTTATTGCTTTTGCCAGAAACTTAGATATTTTTTTACTTATTTAGTTCAGTGCTTGTTTCACTTTAATATAAACCTATTGCCTTAATTTTGGAGTTCTCTATAAAATATTATATAAAAATATTAATAAACAAACAGTTCTAATTTGAAATAATAAAATCGAACAAATCGCTCTGTATATAAGCTTTGTCATCTGTCAGAGTGACAGTTACTATCGATAATAATTTTTGTCAGCAGTTCCCCTCAACAACAGTGTTCCCCCCAGTAAGCGAACACATTCATACGCTCACCAAATTTTGGTGATGTTTGCTAAAATTTTTCGTATATTTCACAGCCATTTAACGAAAAATTAAAATAGAGGCGTTGTAGAATTATACCTCTACTTCCAATATCTCTATTCTGAATTGATATTTGACGATCCATGTCGCATGGAGACACACTGCAAGAATAGTGGACTAAAAACTTCAGATCGCAATTATTCAAAAACTAATAAACCGATAGCGCCTGGTTTAGTCATGCATAAGGTACATATAAATTACTATCAGTTTCCACAAGCCCACTTCGACAATTTCGATAGTGAGGGAGTTACGATAATATAAAGAAAACCGCTAAATTTTCCAGTATTTTTTGATTTTCCATGTTACTAAAGATCCTATCGGATCGATATAATAGGTATTTTCATGCTTCACAATTCACCTGTTGACACCATTGAGATTAGTTTACGATTTTTCATTTTAAAAACATGCAACGAAATAAAACGCAATTTTCTTGTTTCAATTGTTTATTATAAAGTAAAAAACCATAGTTGCGAGTGGAAAAGGTAGCAAAATATCACTTCCTATCGTTCTTAATGTGATGGCACAGGCAGTATCCTGATAGTATTTTTTGCACGAAAAAATCTCTATTGATTGGTCTAATTATAACGTTTGTTTTTACTCAGTTGAGATAGTTTACTTCTAAAGTTGGAATATTATTATAGAGCTTCTGGTCTGCCTAGAGCTAGTGTGGCTATACTCCTGAATGATGGGACCTAGTACAACGAGGTTATCTTTATACTTCCTTATTGAGGTTTGTGTCTTACAAAGCAACTGTTCATCTATAGGGGGCCACAGAACTCGGCTGCAACTTACATGTAGCTGGTGGGGAGATAATTTCTAGCATTGTGTGAATTTAAGATTTAAACGTGATCTGCAAAACTGCTGTTAAAACTGAACCGTATTTATTCTGGTGAGATGTTGATGATGAGTCATAGGCGGATTCTGTCTAAAAGTCGATAAGTAGTTGAATCGGGTGGTAGTTTGTCGCTTTAACTTCGCCATTTGTAGTCAATTTCTATATGTTTAATTCACACTAAAAAGAAGGCCTCTTCTCCTTAGTCGTTTCAAGAGAAGTTTTAGATACTTACATCAGTATACATTCTTTATAAGTGATCACAGTAGAAAAAAAATCTTAGTGGTGGTAAATGAGTATACTTCCCCATGTTTTCCTATTTTTCTAGCTTTCTTATTTTATATAACGTTGGAGAGATAATGTTAAGTTATCTCTGGAGTTTCCACTTTGCCGTCATTAATTGTTCTATTAATATTTTTATGCCGTTACTCTGGATTTCAGACGCCTATCAAACGATGTATTAATTTACATTTCCATCTATTGCAATTTTCTGTATTCTTCGTTTAATTTATGTAACTTCTATTTTATATCTAATTGGTCTTCTGTTAATATTAACTGATGGTCAGGGAAATCGAGGTTGCAGAGTATATTTTCTATAACAGCGATCCTCATACTGCGGCATTGTTTTCGTCAGTTTCTCAAGGCTTCTTTTAAATGTGTCCTAAATATAGGGTATGAGCTATACCACATCCCTGTTTAAGGCCTTTTGCTATATGGAAATTTTCAGATAAATTATTTCTAATGTTTACACTAGCTATACTTGTATTGGACTGATCGTTAAAAAACAAATATTTCCGGTATGGTCATTGAAGGCTGTCGACCGCAGAAAGATTGACGCGTTTGAGCTCTGGTGTGGGAGTAGAATCCTATGAATTCCCTGGAAAGCAAAAAGAACTAAATTATCCATCGTTAATGAAATCAAAGAACCCCAAAGGCTATCTAAAATATTGCAACCTCGGATCCTCAGATATTTTGGTCACCTTCAGAGAAGTGATGAGGACAACCTAGAGCGAGGGGCGAATGGAAGGTACCCTTGAGGTAGGTCACCAACACGCTGGATAGATCAAATAGGGGCATCCGCTGATTTAACACTAAACTAACCAAGCTGCATCTAGTGCCTCTAACAGACAAAACTGGCTAGAAATGCTTAGAAGTGTAACCAAATGAATGATTTTTTGATCATGATTACTCTGCTAAGAGGAAAACGAAGAAGAAAACAAACTTTGGATTATTTTTATGTAAGTTTCCGTCACTCCCTGCTTTCTCATGGCATGCAGATGCTTTCTCAGAGGTACATTATCGTATCCGATACACCACCTATCAGCTCGTAAGCTACTCTGCTTTTAATGGTTCTAAGGAATACTGTAGATGTTGTTCTTGCGATATTTATTTGTAGATAGGTGAAAAAATAATTGTCATATTTTAGGAAATATTAATATGGGCAGTAGTCCACACTGGAGTTTTCTACAGAAAAATTGTTAAATACATGTCTTAGTAATTAAAACAGTATATTTGGTCCGTTTTTTAATAGTTCTGTTAGCACAAATTCTGGACTAAGCGCCTTTCAGATCTCTTATTGTCTTTTTTACCAGTCTGTACCCTCATCGTTATTTAAATCTGTAAAATATAATAAAAGTAAACAAATAAAGTAAAGTACTGGAACTCAATTTTTAAACCCTATTATTAAACAAAATTTCCTATTGAATTTTTGGGATCAAAAGCATTTTTCCTTTAAAATAACAATACTAGTTCTTTTCTTACCATTTCAGCAATGTGATCGTAAAGATTTCTTTGTTGCAATTCATCATCTTACCTGAAAAAAAACTATGCATTAGCAAATGGCATCGAAAAAGGAAAATCTTTTCAACAACTAAGCATTATTTCTTTTGTAAACACCACACAGATTCATTAAGAAAGTACTTTTCTGCAGCGGAAGCCGACGGAGAGCTGAAATATTTTTTTCGGGTGCGAATAAAATCAGAGCGCCTTGGGAAATCTCATCCTTATTTCAGACCAAGAGCCTTACTTAAAATTCCATTTCTCGGAAACGGTAGCCTCTTTTTCCTAGTCTCTGGTTTAATGAGCGCTAAGGAATTGTTGCATTCATCAGATATTGCTTTGGAAATGAGGTTAGAATCTAATCCAATCTCTTACGTAAGCTTTGATATGGACAGCTTGCATTAAGATCGTAAAAAACGAACAAAAACTCACATAAATGAGAATCACTCTGTTACGCGCAATGGATATAGTCAAGTTATGTTTTGAAGGGCCTTTTGTGTACATTTTCTTGCTCGAAATTTATTGGTTCCAATATGATGTTTTATTAATTCTGTTTAGATTCTTACAGGAGCGGTTTAGGGTTTTGAATAGTTACAATGGTTGATTTTCGTATTTTTTATTTTAAGAGATATGCCAATTTGATATGCCCCCCTTCAAACCGTCACTGTGCATAAAACACATAAAAAAAGAAAAAGAACAAGTAGTTTTTGGTGAAGGAGAATTGTCTCACGCACACATAGTTCACAATACTTTCTCACATGTATTTAATGTTTTAAGAAGAGAAAATTGTTTTTATGGTACATGGTGTGTTAACATCCAGTGCCAATGTAACTTTTAGAACTTGATTTGCGATTTTGCAAAACGCTAGTAAAAACTCGGAACTGATTCTTTCATGTAGAGATATTACGACTACTAAGGTCTATGTTAGAGTTGAAAGGCTTCTGGGAGTGGAGCCTCAGACTTCAAGCTTTTAGAAAGAATACATAGAGTGAACCCTATATGTTTTTAATTGATAAAGTTTGACTGATCTAGTTATTGTTTCAATATTTTGTTATAAAATTCATTTTACGCCTCCAAAAAAATAAGAGACCCGAAATTTCGATAATTGTAAAAAAAGCGATTTCTTGAATACACTGTGGCTAATCAGAAACAATGATCGAATTCTAGTATCTTCTTTTAATTTGATAAAGTTTTTAATTATGGAATGGGTGAATTGTTTTTAGGAAGACTCAATACCTCTAACACAGAAATATTTTTATCAAATATATGAATTTGGTCTTTTACAAAAATTTTATAATCTTATGGAGGGGGAGAGAACAAATGGAGAAAGGTTTTCAGAAAAAATGATTATTGTTAAACTACTTCCAAAATGGAGGAGGTTATCAATTCGTGACGTATTTTTTTTTTGTATGTATGTTACCTGAATTCTTCTCCTGTGGTGAACCGTTTTGTATGAATATGGTCTTGTTTTATAGAGTATATATATCCGGATTGGTGAAACTTTAAATTTGGGAAAAGAATTCTATTGGTAAAGTGAAGAAATTTGTGAATGAACACATGCGTGCAGGAAATCGACCAAATATCCCTAACATATTGGTCCATTTTCCGAAAACTCCTTATGAATGTGTATAGTTTTTTAACGTTTAATCTATTAAGGAAGATCCCTAGGTGATTTCATATACTTTTCTGCGACGTGCAACTTGCAGTTTTGCAGAAAATCGCCGAAAATTCCAAAATTCTTATCAAATTTCATCGAAATGATATAACGGACATTTCCTCATAAATATTTTAATTCCAACGTAATAGTGCGGGAATTTTAGGCACTGGAAGTTGTAATTGCGAATTTGAAAATATCTCAAGCCTATAGGTAGTAAAGCATAGTATTTTCGACTCCTTAAATCAATGAGTACCAAGCTCGTATTGTTTGTGTACCCGGCAAATACCTATTTAAATGAAAATTTTTCCATTTTGCGAAGACGGTGCCTTTGGTGTCACATTCTCCCTGACTAATAGAAAATTCAGTGACAACACATGCCAATCTAAACTGCTATTTGTCGGTTTATACACAGGATGTTTAGTTATAGCAAACAAAATCACAAAGTAAAGTGATAGAAGGAATTGCATTTATATGATGATTGAAATATAGGATAGGCCGTTTAGCTGTATATACAGGATGCATGGCATATAGGGTGGAGTGGACAATTGGTGGTATAAAAATGGTGGAAAAAATGTGAAATTAAAGTTATACAGGGTGATTAAAAACTGTGATATGATATGGCCGTAAACAAATCATATGTAGGATGAAATATATGCTGAACTTAAATTATATTTATACAGTGTGATTAAAAAATTATTTATTTTATAGCTCATAAGAAGTTGCATAAAGTGTGGAGAGGAATTAAAGTTACACAGGGCGATAATATAAAATGTGAAAAATGAAATAATTTATGGGGTAGACCACAAGGAGTTATATACTATGGTTGAAATATAGGACGGATTTGACTCCTTATATATGGGATGGATTCTAACACCGTCCTATAGTTTACAGAAGGCAGCTAACAAATTTATGCTTGTCCATGGGCAGTCGTAAGTACAGGATGGTTGGTACATAGGATGGAATTATATATAGGTATACAGAGTTGTCAAAAAAGTTGAAAAAAGGTTACATGGCGTGGTCCATAAGGCCTAAATATATTTTGGGCTTATTAAGTCAACGCGTACTGGTACATTTTATTCGTAAACATTTACCATTTTTAAATGAAAATGTATCATTGTATAATGTTGAGGCTTTCGATGTTACCTAGTCCTGTCTATTAAGGTTATACGTACAAAATAAAAAATAAAGAATAAAAACTACCTGAGTTCAAAAAAACTAAAAAGTTGAAAATAAAACATTTAAAACAAATATAACCGACTTCCACCTATAACTAAAAAGCTAAAAATAATTATAACAAATGACAACTCTAGCAAATAAATAACACATTCAATGTTAGGTACCTACCCAGGAAGTAAAAAATGTAAACATTAAAAGGTACTCATTCTGTACAAATTAATTACCTACCAATCTAGTATATTTTTGAAGTCGGTACCAAGCAACAATCAGGTTTGATGAAGTAGTAGATAAGTACGCAATGAAGGATTTTAGATTTGTTTGGCACCGACTTCAAAAATACTAGAAAGGTAGGTAATAAATTTGTACAGAATGAGCACCTTTTAATGTTTACATTTCTTACTTCCTGGGTAGATATCTAACAACATTGAATGTGTTATTTATTTGCTAGAGTTGTTTTTGTTATAATTATTTTTAGCTTTTTAGTTATAGGTGGAAGTCGGTTATATATTTTTTAAATGTTTTATATCGGAAACCAAAAATAATACAGGCATGAGTATTGATACAATGTTTGACTATGACTAGGGACTAGGGACGTGAAGTTGGTGAAATTTTAATTATTGGATGGTGAATTTGATTGTTCGTTGGATTGAATATCTTGGAAACAGATAGTCATTAAGGCGTGCAAATATAAACTATAAAATTTCCGATGATGAGCAGATGGGGAACTGTTTTCAGAAGAATTCACTAGTATCAGAAAGGGAAAGTAATACAAGCAAGAGGATTAAGAAATTGTTTCCTTTCTTAAAATGAATAGAGACATGAGTCGTCAATTAGAGAAAATTCCATTGTTGATAGGGGAATGTGGATTTTTGTTAATGTTCTGAAAATTGTTATATACACGTTTACTTTGCAATACAATTATTATCCAATGTTGAGAAAACACAAAAACGAAAAATACACTTCGATATTTACACATTATTGTTATAATTGCTATAAAGTGTAATTTTCAAAGCATATTTTTCGTATTTGTGTTTTCTCATCATGGTTTTACATCAAGTATCAGTCACTACAATTCATTACGGTATGTTAGTAAATAATTTCAGAAAAAATACTGTACCACTTCCTTTCTTTAAATACAGACCTTCATTTAATCTTTCTATTAAAATCTGAATTGAAGTGGTCAATGAAAGGGGGAACAATTTTAGAGAAAACTAAATACTAAACTAAAATATCAAAAATATTTAAAACACCTAAAATGTTAGAAGTCGTCGATAATATCAAAAATTTGAAAATATAAAAAGTATTCAACATGCAAAATAAACAAAAATAACATAAATTTATAACATATATAAAATACCAAATTAATAAAACTTATTTGAAACTCTTCACAATAGGCCAAAACAAAAATGTGTAAATATGTAAAAACATCAAAAAAAATTAAAACTACCCAAAGAAGAATTATGAAAAATAGCAAAAACGTGACAACTGTTTAAAATAATAAAAAACTAAAAAGGCTAAAATCACAAATATTAAATTTGAAAAAACTTTTGCAAAATATTAAAAATCTCAAAATTTCTCATTTTCATTCAACACCTAATCTGAAATAATATTCTCCATAGCTATCGCACACGATTCAGGAGATATCAGCATAATTGGTAAATCAATTAACAATTTGTGCTATGCGGACGATAGTGGTCTTTGTGCTCAAAAGATGCACGATCTACAAGAATGGATGACCAGAATCGTCATTGCAAGTCAACAGTACATGGTCATAATAGAAAATAGCGTCCATCAGAAACACGCTTATATAGAGGAAGAACAGACCAGAACTGCTGAGAATGATGAAGGAGGAATTAGGGGTGTTACAGGAGCTAAAGAAGAGAAAGATGGTCTCATAATACGGAGTTCAAAACATGAAATCATTTACCTTATAATCGAAGGGAAGATTAGGGGTAAGATTTTAGTTGGGAGAAGGAGAATATCTTTCCTCAGCAGAATCTGCGAGATCCCTTCAGAGCAGTAGAATTACCATGCTGTTAGTACACCTCTATAATGGAGGCCTAAATTAAGAAGAATTTTCTTTTGCCATTAGTATAATTTTCAACTATGTATGTAAAATTAATGTGTATTTACATAATAATGTAAATAAACATTAATTTTGTTTTTATCACCGTTGCATTTAAAATATCCACTTTAAAAAAATCTGAGGTGACTTTATCATACTTATCTAATTGGGCCAATTATCCACTTTATTGTCATCGCCTCGCAACTCATGCCCGGAGTTTTCACAGAGCCTTATCGAAAACTCACTTAAAACTTGTGAGTTATGAATTCTCGACCGGGGAGCTCCCAAAGAAATCCCTTGCATGCGGTGCCCGTAAATTTTCTGCATACTTATTCTTCTTGTCGCGAAACATCTGCTCGAGCAGACGTATGCAATCCATTTTCGAATAGCTTGCACAAACTTCCAGAAATATTTTGCATATTACCTCCGCCGAAATTCGGAAGAAACGACCCATCCATTGTTTTATTCGAACTGAAATAATACGGGGGACGAGGTGGTGGGGGAGGTCGTGTAACGTGAATTTAGAGGAAATTCGTCGAACGCTCTTCTCTAATTCAATCTGGAGGCCGGCTGGAGGTCGGAGAACGCCGTCAAAGAAATGGGAAATGTTGGAATGTCGGAGGAACGGTATTCTGCTTTCGGTTGGCAACGTTATTGCGGTTTCAATATACGAATCGACTGTACATTATGCTATGACCTATGCAAATTCACTTTTCTGGAAAATCAATATGTTGATGTTAGAATTCAGTTGGAAACTACAGACGTTTCCAATTATAATAGCCTAATGTTTTACTACATAATTTATATTTAAAAAAGGACCGACTTCGTTAAAATAAAAACCGTTTAGAAACCGTGTGCAATCAATAACTATTTTCTGAAAAACATATTCATTTTTTATATGATTTAAGGTACAATGCTATTGACTATTTTAGCGTGTTCTTATGTCTTCCTCTCTCTCTAATTTGATTTTTTTATATTATTCACATATTTTGTAACTTTTTTATTTTGTTTTATTATTTGGACGGACCACTTTCTATAAGTGTAACTGTAATGACCATATATTGCAACCACCCTGTATATGTTTCTGTGTATTGGTCACCCAATATAAAATATTTGTCTATATTTTTCTGAATCACCCTGTACAACTATACTTCAACTCTACAACGATATTGCAACCGCCCTGTATAAGTAATAAGTATTAATCCTCTCCACCTTATTGACTGTTTCTAATTTTCTATTGTTTAAATCACCCTGTATACCTATAATTTTACTTCGTCCCTTATGTCAAGTATAAGGAACTACTTATGTTCCACCCTATATAACTTTTTTTGACCACCCTGTATATCTATAATTCCACTCTACCTTATATTTCAATCATCCTGTATATGCAACACTTTTTGAACTCTCCGCCCTATAACTCGAATATCCTTACTGAATATGTTTATTTAACCATTATTTTAAGTTTTTTAATATACTCTATACAAGTATAGTTTTACTTCACAATTTCCTTTATTTCAACCATCATATATATGGGACTGCTTATGTACCACCCAAAATCACACATTTATTTGAACCCACCTACATTTCAACTGAGCCCGTTGCTTGCTGCTTGAATTTCGATACATACCATGCACACACAGACACACATACACACCTACCACCGTCTACCGTTCAGAAAAGATCGCTCACCTAACAATTTTTCTTCGATGCACTAACGGAATATTTTATACCATTTCACTGGACTGCAAGCCCTATAAAATGAAAACCGTTACAAACATCTTGACATCTAAGCTAGATATTTATGATCAAAATTTTACATTTACATTGATTTTTACCTTTTTTTGCAAATATTTTTACGATTTTCAGAAAAACGGTATGTTTTACGTTATAGATAATTATTGGAATCAAGCTGGAACATCTCTTTCTAGAATATAATTTAAAATAAAACAGTGTAGATTTATTGAAATTCACTAAAATGTGTCCCTTAATTATTGTTTTTTCTGATTTTCTGGAAAACCGCAAATCTCACGTTATATGGTACCTTTTTGTAATATTCCTTAACACAATGCTGATTAAACATCAAAATTGCCCATGCTGTTTTTGAATAATCACTGAGCATACATGGAAGTCGGTTAAAAATAAAAAAACCTATAACCGACTTCAAACAACTAACAAAAAAATAACACAATAACTTTAGGTGAATTTTTGTACACAGTATCTATATATCTATATTTTTTGAAATCGGTGTAGAGCCATTGTAATAGATTTTAGCTCAAGTTTTTATAATTATCGTGGTTTGGCACTTACTTCAAAATTATATAAGATTGTTAGGTAATTGTTCCAAGTATTAAAGAAAAACTAATCGCTTCATATGAAAATGCTCGTAATTGCTGAGATAGCGTAACTTAAGCACAAAGAGCAAGTAAATTAGCTGATAAAATAGAAAACCCTATTAAAAATGAGATTTAATCCTCATAAGAAAAAATATTGTCCGGTTTCGGGATCATTCTTAATAGAAAACAGTTTAAATTACCCATATTGGTGAGTCGTTATCTAGAAACTGGTGAAAACACATAAATAATAAATCAAAAGATTCCGATAAATTGAGAACCTAATACTTTTTTCAACTCTCTTAAAGAGTAAAATTAAGTTTTAAAAATTAACTAGGTTCCAGTGGCACCGACTTCAAAAATATCTAGATAGATAATTATTTTGTATAGTACTTAGGGGAGACCTTTTGGCGAATGGATATGCGGAAACCACCAAAAACAAGACGTTTGAAGAACTGGACAAACAACCTAAATAGGAAGAAGAAACCACAATACATTACCGCATACTAAAGGTTTGTTGGAGAAACTTAGACGAATTGCACACAGATAATGGAATCAAAATGATTTTTAATAGCAGCAACACCTTGAGAAGCATGATTACAAGAACGAGGCCGGACGCTCCTGCAGTACCAAATAACCGTGTGAATATGTCAATCTTTACATTGGAGAGACAAAGCGAACACTGGACACCAGGGTGGAGGAACATCGCATAGCTACTCAAACGGCGGAGCTAACAAAGTCTGGGCTAGCTAATCACGCATGGACCGAACATTTATACAGACAACATAACGGGAATATAATTAGCGACCCCGCGTTCAAATTAGAAACATTTGTTGCAGACCCCGGCAGTACGATGACGCTGATTGGACTAAATAAGACCTAATGAACATGACCAGCGACGCATGACCGGTTAAGGGAATAAATACAATGGATAATCTGAATTTCCCATTAACACCTGATGACATAGCAAATACAAAGCTATTGAAACGTTCTGAGACCAACCATTTGAGGACAATGGAAGTCCAAGGAAAGTTAGAGGGGCGAGTTACATTGTCTACCAGCAACGCCTTTTATTATTTACATTTCTTTACTTTGTGTGTAGGAACCTAATACCTGCTATTGTTGTTTGCTGAAAGATAGTTGTGACAAATTAAACCAAAGATGTTGTGACATCTTTGGTTCTTGTGACATCTTTGGTTTCATTTTCTCTTTCTCGAAAGTATATTTGGTAACAGAACTTAACATAACTGAATAACATTAAAAATTAAAAGGTTCACAATGAAAAATTGTGTAAATTCACATTTTGACATTATATGTTTGACAATAAGATTTTGCTTTGATTTTGTTTATTGAAAGCGACTGTATCGCCAGTACTTCTGTAGAATTCAGTCGTTTCTGGTTACCAATAATCAAGAATGAAATTAATAATAGTAAAGTCCTTTTGAACAACCCTATATCGGAATAGTTCATAAGGTTTTCCCTATGTTTTGAGATCTCTTGAACAACAGAAAACTCTTTGATCTCATTTTTGGCGAATACCTAGTGGTACCTAGAAGCGTCAGATGAAATTCTGAAGATAACTCTTCCAAATTCTTCCGGTTGAAAGAAGCTCTATGATTTCACATGATCATTAGAGATTTTTACGGCTACCCTACATATGTCAAATTAACCGTAAATTCTCATAGTTAAATCAGTATTATTGTGAAACATTTACTGTCAAATTGTGAATTTAGAAAATTTGTCATTGCTAACCTTTTTATTTAAAAATTTTTTGTTCAGTTAAGAATAATAGCGCTTTCTATCAGATTGATCAGGCAAGAGATGTTGAAAAACGTTTGTTTAAGATTACGATGTTGTGTATTACAGTATGAGACAGTATTACTCATTAATTTCTAAGTGATTGAAAAGAATAACATTTCTGAATAAAATAAAGAGACTTTTCAAACGATATTTCACAAGCCCTTATTCCTTATCTAAAAAATTGGGCTTTGTAACTGTCCCTCAAAATGGCAAAAATGTAGGGATGAAATTTTACTTCATTGCAGGACGTCAATTCATAATCTAAAATTGACGACTTTTGGAACTTTTTTTAAATTTACATATCAATTCACATCTTGCAACGAAAAAATTGATACTTACATAGAACTCCCTTCGAGTGATTGTTGCAACCTCAAATTTTTTAAATTGAAGTACACTGTCCCCCTTCTCATGGGGGCCAATTTTTATAGGGATAGTTATTTAACACTACCCCAAAATAATGTTGTAAGCTTTGGCAAAGTTTGTATCACACTGTATAAATCAGTTATGTTAAGAATTTGACAAAGAAGACTAAATCTTTATTGTCAATAAAATGAGTAGAAAGAAAAAAGTATATCTATATGTTAGAATCAATTGATTTTTGTAATTAAATTAAAGTTAAAAAAAAAATCATCTTTTTGGTTAAATTGAGGTTCCGAAACTGTCATTGTACGCGATATTATGAGAACGATTCTAATTTCATATTCAGGCACTTGCAAAAACACCAAAAGATTCATGCTAATGAAATTTTAAAGCGAAACAAATTAGTAATTCCGAAGAACCTTCTATACGCTATAATTATTTTCCAAAAAACCGGCAAAATCCATTCATGTACCGTCGTAATCAATTTCAGACATTCAAAAAACATTAGAAAGGAAGAAGAAGATCCGGAATCGTCAATGAAGCTTCTCATTGCTGTTCGAACAACGAAGGTCGAAGCCGAGTTAAATAATTTAATCTAACGATAAGACGGAAGGTTCGAATACAGAATTAAATTAAATGTTTAACCTTTAAATATAAACCGGACGTCTTCAATTTGTTCCATTATGTAACAAACGCCTGTGAGAAATGCGGACGGGGAAATTTAAATAAATTCGTCATCTGCCTCCTCGGAAGGGATTTATTTTGGTAATTGCAGGAACTTCTCGATTCGGGATTTTTGTATAACAGAATAAGATGATGAATCTGTTTTTAATATTATGGGGCACCAATAGAAACAGAGAAGTGAATTTCTCAAATAGTGTTGAGGCTAACTGGGTATAGGTACACTAAATTGACTGAAAACAAAGGCATAGTTCTATCAGATGGGTTATTTTCAAGAAAATGTTATAGACAACTCATCAAGTTATTTACTTGTTTCACTAAATAATAAATTATTTAGGTGCAGATATTTGGTTTCTAAAATCTAGCAAACACAAATCATTTTTTCCAAAATTCATTTAGATTAAAGTATCTAATAATTCCCAGGCCTCAAAAAAAGTTGAATAACATGCTAAATTAAAGTGATTAGATTTAGAAATCAAACATTTGTACACTAAACGTTGTTTATTAGAAATTTATAGTTATTCATTGTATAAAAACTTACACATAAATTGAATAATAACGAGTTTGCACAATGGATGGAGTTTCAGCGACGTATGTTTTGCATGATAAATGCAAAGCATAAAAATTTCAGTTTTGGTTTACTCCTGATGATGACAGCTTCGCTGTTGAAACGTGCGATGAGTGAAAAAAGAAAGGTTTGGTGTTTACACGTCTGTGACACAGCAAAAGTTCCACAGTTTTCCCAAGTATTTAATTTTGAATTACCTAGATTAAATATTTTATTTGCAAGATGTGATCTTGTAAATACACTTCTAACTGACGGTTTTGCAATATGTTTTTGGATCCATTATAACACAAAACACATTAAAATAGCGCACAAATTTTATAACCAAAGGTATTTGATAGTTTTTTCCTCGATTAGTGAGCAGGTTCGATTTATTACATTTTTTTCTAGTGGGATTAATCGGTTCCTGTCTCTGGAAGCTACAAATAACGATCGTTCGGAAATAGAATTTCATTTAAAATTTGATGAAATGAAATGAATTCGATGCGAACCAGCTCAATCATGAAACATGCAACGCAACTACGCTACAATTGTGCGGAAAGAATGTGCGGTATTCGGCCGATTGCGATAAAGGAATTTTCAAAAATGTTCGGGAATTGGAATAAATTAATTCGGATAAGTGAAACTGCATTCACGGTAATTCAATTTATTTCTCTCTAAATGTGCTATTTGACTAGGGACTTGCCAAATTATTTGGTAAACTTAGTAAATAAATATCAGCAGTCAACAACGTTAAATTTTTAATTTGTATCTGGAATGTAAATGGATAGATTTACCTAATTGTACTGGATTTTTTCCAGATCAATAACATAATCAACAACCCTAATGACAAATATTGACAGTATTAAAACAAACAAGAAATTCGTATTCATAACGTTAATACTCAATCCTATTTTATACATATGTACATATGATATCTGATATATGTAATGCATTTTCTAGTTATTTCTCGTGTGTATATGTAACTGAAACTTTGCCGACCTTAATTGAGTCTATTAGTGATCTCACCTGTGATAACTCGTTTTCTATTAATCGTATCAAAAAGGAAAAGGTTTTAACCCAAATTAACTCTCTAGACGTAAATAAGGGCTCTGATTCAGGCGGTATCCCAGTAACATTTATAAAAAGATGCAAAAATTCCTTGGTCTTACCCATTTTTAATTTTTAATAAATCATTACAAACTGGGACTTTTTCTATCTACTGGAAAAGGGCATTAGTATTCACAGTTTTTTTAAGGTAACGACAAAAAATTAGCTAAAAATTATCGTCCCAATCTCTATTATGCATATTTGGAAAGCTGTTGGAAGCTATTGTAGGCAATGAACTATTTTTTAAAATAAAGAACGTATTAGACTTATGTCAACATGATTTCTTTCGAGGTCGTTGTTACTAACTTGGTTCCATATGTACAAGATATTCACAATGGATGTTGTGTATACTGTTTCGGTGTGCAAGGCTTTCATTAAATCATACTTGCAAGGTAGGGTACAATACGTGCAGGTCGGGAATGTACAATTAAATTGTATTAAAGTTACGTCTGGTGTTCCCCAAGGGTCACAGCCCGGATCACTACTTTTCTCCATCTTCATTAATGATATAGGTCAATGTTTTTTGTTCTCTAAATATAGTCTATATGCTGATGATCTTAAGGTTTATCAGACTGTAGTAAGTGTAGATGATTGTCATAACTTACAAGTTGTGTCTGTAATAGATTGCCAATAAATCTGGAAAAATGTAAACATATCCCATTTTCAAGATTAAGACATAATATTTTACAGCATGTAACAAACATCAAGGACCTTGGTATAATATTGGGTTCCAAACTTTTAGTTGATTTGCATTTTGAGAATATTGTTAACAGGGCTTATCGCAACCTAGGATTTATTCTAAGAATCACCACAGATTTATCGACTGAAGAACGCCTTATTATTCTTTATAACTCTTTCGTTAGAATTTCGCTAGAATATGCTTCCTTGGGCTAGAATCCTCAATACGTAAAGTACGTGGAAATGATAAAAATCGTTTCGCCGAGAATATTGTTATAACACATATGAATGTAATTTGCAAAATACGAATTGTCTAAACTTTCCACCCGTCGTGCTATATTTTACGTAATATTTCTATATAAATTAGTTCAAAATAAAATAGAGTGTACTGATATCTTTAATAACTTAAGTTTTATCTGTGGCATTAGCTATACCTTAAGAACTAAATATTTATTTGACAGTCCTAGGTGTGATACTAATTTCCTGTACAACTCTTATTTGTACAGGATGCTGAGAACGTACAACTAACATTTCTTACACATTGACATTTTCAGCATTTCCTTATGTGCACTAAAAAAGGGACCTATTTGGGCTAGAAATTTAGACATAGTTATGTAAGTTGCTTATTAGTAGTAGTTTTTCATATCTTTATAGTCTCTTTCTTTTTTATTGTAATTGCGTTAAATATTTTTGTGACTGTGGCTAATTGTGTAAGATAGTAGTCCAGGCTGTTGGAAACCCAAATTGTAAATAAATAAATGAAATAAATGATGCTAATCATCATCACTAGCCTACTCTGTCTACTGCTGGACAAAATCATCTAGTTGTCAATTTCTTGCCAGTCTTTTTAATTGTTAATGCCCTCTATTATATAACTTTTAAATCCAATGTTGATTTATTATTTTAGCGAAATAATAGAATAGTTTGGATTGGGACCAGTAATAGTGATACCTACTCAACATTGATCTTTGTATTTTATGTGTGTGACTGGAATTTTCTTGATGTTTGTTTCAGCCATTATCACTGTGTCCAAAAGTTACACAGATCAATCAAATTTGGTTTCGTGTTTTTGATTGTCTAGTCCAATGCATATTTCATGTCCAAGATTTTTGGAAAGTTAGTGACCTATATTTCATAGTTGTTCAGGTAGTCGTTTAGATAAGATAGATAAGTGGGTATTCGATTGTTTTCCTATAGAGCCGGTTCAGCTAGATCACGTGATCAATAGCTAATGGTCTCACTCGTATCTATAACTATCGGTAGGACATCTCTCTCTCTAGTCCTTGTAACATTCTTTTATGTGTCAATTATTAAACCCCGGGAAAACTTTTTGATTATTTATGTGTGTTTTTAAGGATATATAAATAAGACACTATTAAAAATTCAGCGTGTAACAAACATGCTCTTTATTTTAAGAAATACAACTTTCGAATGGCTTGGTTATATAAGCTAACTGTCGAACTGTTTTTGTAAGTAAGAGAAACAGTCGACTATCCCCTCACCTATCTTACGTAAACCCCTATGTAGAATATGCATTCGAATCAAATGTATCTTGAAAAATGGGTAACAAACTCTTGAACTATTATTTCCAAACCTTCCCATTGTGGAAAAAAAAACAGTAATATAAAATAACCCTACATTTGCGAATTTGATAACATATGGTTGAAGGAATTATGTTTTACATTTTTCACTTCAGTCACATAGGACTTATAGTACGGTCTTTGGCTTTATAGTGGTTCTTTATTCTTGATGTCACGGCTGACGAATATGCATCGATTTTTGTGAACCCATCCTGCAAACGAAAAAGACTTATGGTTTTTAAAAACGAATACAAGTAGAAAATGTTTTGAATAGCATCGGCTATGCGTTGCAGATATCATGGTTGACGATTGATAAATGTTTTGTCAGTCCAACAAGGACCTCGCAAATGAAATCTGACACTTGTTTCAAATCAGGAAACCTCGGCCATATTCAATATTAGGTTTATTCTTCAATACAATTTCCGCATTGCTATAAAGCTGTCATCGCGTTGGATGTTGTTTCCAACTGCAAGTTTAGCATGATTCAACCACTACTCATCAGAAAATCTCCGTTGGAACGCTTTTCTGACAAGTGTCATCTGAACTCTGTGTTCCTTAACTTTAATTGTGTTAATATGTTAATTATCACTCTTGTCACTCATTTCAATAGTCCAGATATAACTACAACCAAATAGTATATTACACTACACGGGTCGATTGAAAATCAGTTGGCGGTAATAAATGGTTCTCGTGCGCATGGTCTACATGACCATACAACACCATGACCATAGAGATAAAACTTAAGTGACAGAGTACGTCAGGCCCCGAGACAAAGATAGCAAAAGAAGGTCAACTGGATGTATCTAACTCTGCCTAAGCTCGCTTCTAATAGGTGCTTGTTTGCCTAAATCAAGTAACGTCTAGCTATTACTTGCAGCTCTCATCCAGCGTTGCGATTCCAATTGTCGGGGGGTCCATACCTCAGGTACTCTATCTTTATGTAATACCTCCATGGTTGGAACACCGTAATGTATCGATTACTGAACCATGAAATTTTGGTTGGAACAAGTTGTAACTAACCTGTAGTATAGTAGTCGATTGAATAGCACATTTGCAGTAGCTCTTCATGGTTTCTTTAACATTAGTAAAATTTACATATACTAAACAAGGGGGGTCATGAAAATAGATTTTACTTAACAACTGCTAATGCTGATACTAAACATAGAGCTGTTTAACTAGCGGGTATATTCTTCTAGAGCAAAATAATTTGATGCATAGTTTCGCACATGTATAAAATCCGTTGCGCTTTATTATTCATTTTTTTTGACATTGTATGTGTACCATTATATAAATGTGGATTTGGAAAATAAACCTTGAAATACAGAGAGTAAAGTTCGATCTCTCGAACTCGTCTCTAGTCATTCATAGAGTATCACTTTATATTTTGAAGATATTGTACTCCCCAAAAATAGAAATCCTCCATCCATTAGCTGAATTTTTGCGAATTTGCGGAACACATCTCCATTCACTTAAATAGAGGAAAGGGAGCAAGCCGTCGAAATAATGATTTCAATTTTCGCATGCCAATACACCAGTTAAGCAGCACTGTTCCTTCACTTCACTTGACCTGATTTACAAGCATTGACATTCTGGACTAATTTTTTTGACAAAATAAATTCAGCCGATAATAGTAGGAGATAGTGTATCTTCTATTAGTGAAAATATCGGTATAAACGATCAGGAGATAACAAATTAGTTTGGACATATTAATAGTTATGTTCTGGCCAGAAACGCAGCTTTTAGTTTCCGGGTATGCATTTACTTAGTTGATAATCTTTTATAAAATCGCTTTGCCTTATTCTGTTATGTGTCTGCCTATATGTTTGGCACGTCAAGATACTTTCCACAGTTGAACGCATTTTGTGTCACTGCGATTTGGGGGATGAATTGTTCAAATTAATATTGATTATAAAGTGTCTGTGTTCAATGAAGCAAAGAACTTTCAGAACAATGAAAAACTACCCTTACTCTTTAATTCTTAAATTAATTAAATGCCAAAGTGCACTCGAGGACTGCAGCATAACGCTTTGTTTTTGTTTTAGACTATGCGTCCATTAGTACTATGGAATCTACAGGCGAATAGTTAATAGCATTATTCTAGTGAAAATCAATTAGTGCCCCTACATTTTATTGTTGCTCCTGGAACGATCGGTCTATCTGGCATGAATACTAATCGGATCGCTCTCTAATTTTTCAGTCTAAATAGATCAGAGCTTATCGAATATAAATAGAAGAGCCAGTAAAACAATACAATATATATACAGTGAACAAAATTAAACTATAAAAAGAACAATCAGGATTACTTTTTAGTAAATTTATCGATATTTTTTTCCTGTATTCCATTTGTAACGCTACACTTGTATTGTATAAATTGAAACACACGTTTTTATATCGGATTTATCGTTTTACCCGAGTGCGCAACGCAAAGGAGAATATGATCTATGTATGTTTGTTTGTATGTATGTTATGTATGTATGTATATGTATGCATGTTATGTATGTAATTGTATATATGTTATTTATGTATACTATGTATGTATTTTATGCATGCTTGTTATGTTATGTATCTATGCATATTATTATGTACGCATGTTTTGTACATATGTATGGTTGCTCATTTGTGGCGCCTGTCACTATAGACAATAATCAAAATCAAGATGGTGACAACCAGACGCCATCACAATTTGACATTAATGTTTTATTATCAAACGTAAAAAATGCGTCATAACTACTACTTGTATCTTTAAGTCCCGGAACTTATACACATATTCGTCAGACCTAGCTCCATCTGACTTCTAGCTATTCGCAGATCTGAAGATGCACCTGAGAGATTTTAGCTACGTTGATAAGATTATTTCGCAACTGAGCAATTTCGGTTCAAAAGACAAATTGTTCCAAAAATCAGGCATCGATAGTTTATTAAAACGTTGGAATAATTATTCTCGAAATAACCTAATTTTAATAGATCTTTGTAATTCGCAGGCTAGTTCGGCATGTTAAAAAGACGGGAATATGAAAGTTTCGGACACTTTCTCTGTATGATCTGTGGTATAAACTGTCCGAAAAAATTGACGGATGTTGACGCACCCGCATAATTTTTTTTTCAGTTATCTAAAGGTATATTACCATTGTACTTCAACCTGCTTATGATCTGTTATTTCAAACGTGAAAATTGTACGCATGCACTATGTGTAAGGCAGGAGTCATTGACCTGTGTCTTGGAGCTGGAAAACAATAGACATATCTTCTTTTTTATCTGATTTAAGTTACAATTCTATATAAAATTTTACGAATTCCGATCTCTCCCTCTCTCTCTCTCTCTCTCCAACACCCTGTATAACTAATTAAATTCCACCTTTTATTTCAACCATCCTATGTTTGCAACTGCTCATGTACCACCTAATATCACATGCGCGCACGCACACATCTACAATTGTATACCATATAGAAAAGATCACCAGCATAACAAATTTTCTGTTCGATAAACTAATGGAATATTCTCTGCCATTTCACGCGACCAGAAGCCGCGTAACTTAACTTCGTCTCCAAAAGAAACTGACTACAAACGAATCAAAATGAAAACCATTACAACCACCATGTACGATATACTTTCATGGTATATCTTGACATTTAATGAATTGACTGTAGACGATAAATATCCTCTGCCAAATATATCTGATCTTCTCGATCAACTTGGAAAGTGTCAATATTTTTCGACACTGGATCTCGCTTCCGGGTTCCACCAGTTGGAAATCCAAGATGAAGATATTCCTAAGACTGGCGAAAATGGTCATTACGAATTCGTTCGTATTTGGTTTAAAAAATGCACCTTCTATTTTTCAGAGGGTCATGGACAATATTCTTCTGGGTATATAGAATGAACGTTGTCTCGTCTACATGGATGATATCATCGTCTACTCTCCCACCATCCATGAACATATTTCCGGGTTAATAGAAGTTTTTAAACGACTTCGGAAGTCTAACCTCAAAATTCAACCTGATAAGTGCGAATTTCTTCGTAAAGAAGTGGCTTATCTTGGCCATCTTATCACACAAGAAGGTGTAAAACCAAACCCTTCAAAGGTTGAATGTATTCAGAACTTTCCGCAACCCCAAACTCCGAAAGACATCAAATCTTTTCTTGGTCTCAGTTTTTTTGCATGTATTTTTCTGATTTTCAGAAAAATGGTGTTTTACGTTATAGAAAAATATATGGAACCAAGCTGTAACATATCTTTGTAGAATACAACTTATAAAATTCAAATTGCTTGTGCCGTTTTAGAGAAAACATGGTAGACTTTCTAAAGTAGTTGATGACCTACAGGACTACTTCGTGAAATGGAAATTACTTATTGTTGTCGATTTGTAGACAAGATAAGGGGACTATTTTGAAAACACTTAACAACTAGGTACTTATAATTAGATTTCAGTAGAGCGTATTCTGTTCACTAGTATAAAGCCAGACACTCTTTGGTATGCATGAAGCAAGTTTCGCGATTTTCTCCCTCCTAAACAAATTCCTAGTGTAATATTTATGATGGATGTTGAAACGTTCACATTTGAAATACATGAGGTTTCTCTTATTGCATACGACTTTCGATGCAATACATCGTTGCTGAAATTTTGCGACGGAGTTTACACCAAAACGTCTTAAATTTCCTTTTGCCGCCTGCATCTATTATGCAAAAGGATCTCGTTCGCTTCCAGAAGTGTGTCTTCGTATTTTGCTACTGTATTTGAAACATATGGCTTGGGTGACGGTTACCGAAGAGTTTTGTACAAAGTGCACGTTTCAAGAGCAAACAAAGTTTTTTATTTCTTCATACAAGCATATTTATTTGATGCTTCATAAACAGTAAAAGTTCTTTTAGATGCAATAGAGAACATGCATGCATATCAATATTGAAAAATAAAACAAAGTTATTTTGTTCATTTCTAGGAATATGTTGAAGTTTGTGTTATTTGTAAAATTAGGTTAGGTTTTAAAAAGATGCTAACAGACAGGGGCGATCCTGTACAAAATTGGCAAAAATATATTTTAAACTGATAGTTTTTGATTTTTTTTACATCTAAAATAGTCGTTATGTGGTTTAAATTCACAAAAGTGGAAGTAACTGTGTGGCTCTCGGTGGGGCGATCGCCCCCATCGCACCCTCCTTGGATCCGCCCATGCTGACAGATATAGGGCCATCCAGTACAACTGTAATTCTGATGGCCAGAAATTTAAATAAATATATGACATACCTACATACCTAGTTACTATATTCCAGGTATTATTTAACTCATACCCACTAATATTTTGTATCCTTTTCATATAATACTGTTGTTGACATTTTTTATTTTTTGATATTAATAAGAATTTTTCTTTTTAACGAAATCGTGTTTTGATACATTTCAATCGGTTTCAATAAAGAAAGAGATTCTCAATTCAGTTGTTTTTTGAGATTTTGTTACCTCTGTACTCCGGCAACTATAAAAAGATTTCGATCATTCTTTTTTCATTTGATAGAATATACTTCCGGATTGGTCCCAATTTTTTTTTATTTTTTTCAATGACATGGAATGGTGCATTTTGAAAAAAATCGGAAAATCTTGTAATCGACTTTTTAATGTTTCATAATATATGGTGCATGCGCTCGTATTAAAACATTTTAATTGTTCTTATCTGAAATCTAGGATGAAATTAATTGAAACTATATTGGAATGTCATATATGTTAATTATCCGCTTTCCAGTTGTTTCTTTTGCATTAACACAAGTTGCACTCCATGTTTACGAGTATTATGTAATGTATATAGGTACTTATGATAAGGTTCAAAACTACAAATTAGATATAAAAAATGTATTTTATTTTTTATGTAATTTTTGTTGTTACTAGGAACAAAAAAAACATACAGATGCAATAAAAACGAGGTTAATTAATATTAAAATTATCTGAATTACCCTCTTGAAATATAGAATGGAATATTAATCTTTCACATAAGATTCTATTTCCTCGTTTCATTCAGCTTAGGCTGCCGGTACACACGTCCGTCGTCCGCAAGATGCCAGGTATAATTCGGGGATACTTTAAAACCTTCCGCTGACATAAAAAATGTATCCCGAGCACCATTTTTCAACACACACATACACGTCCGTCGTCCGAGAAGACGACCACCAACGTTGAAAATTATAAGGATTCAATCTACCAGTGAAAAGAGGAAATTTAAGGGCATTTCAATTTACAAATTTTAACGGTTGTTAGGTGTTATATCATTTAAAAATCTCCAGTAACTGAACTATGTGGTAAGCTTTCTTTCTTTCGGCATTTGCAGATTTATATTTTAAAACTTTTTATTGCGCTTTAAATATTTTGGCCTGGCAGTTATTGAAATTTCCTACTAGGAAACGACCCGAAACCATCGAGTCGCGCTTTTGTAGTTACTGACTTTTAGCGGATAGGACTGACGGATCGAAAAACACCTGCATGAATAAAATTAAGGCAAGCAAATAATTATAGTTTAAAAAACTAAAAAATACGCTTTAGTATCAAACCGAACTAAAAATAATATAAAATAATTTTAAATTATGAACAGTTTATATTTCAGTAGTAGAAAGTGAAAAGCGTGGGGTGCTTGAACTATTAAATTTTACAATTATTTTATTGACAACTATTTATAAGAGGAGAGTTATGCAAATATAGTAAAATGCACCCCACGCTTTTTACTTTCTACTGCTGAAATATAAACTGTCCATAATTAAAAATTATTTTATATTATTTTTAGTTCGGTTTGCTACTAAAGCGTATTTTTTAGTTTATTAAACTATAATTATTTTTTAAGTTTTTAGTCTCATAACGATGTATTTATAATTAAAAGTTTACTTCATGTTTGCTAACCTTTCTATTTCATTGCAGTTCTACTACTGCTAATTAGATGGCGGTAGTTAATAGACGAATTTGTATTTTTTCAAGAACAGTGACAAAAAGACAACAAACGGGAAAATTCAACTTAAAGAATTGTAGTGCCATCGGTCCTTGACACGGGTGTCAATTTTCAACTTAATTGGACTTCTTTAAGTTGGTGAAAGTTTCCGTTACATAGATAGATACATACATACATACACCTCGATTTAATAAATGCGTATTAAAAAAATAATTTGAATAACAGATTTAATAATTTATAATTTAAGCTTTGACCTATTTTGCCCTTTTTCTTTCAATCTACAGAGCCTCAAAACTCAGACAGCAGATTATTAAAGGCATCTCTGAAAGTTTATTAGTAAAATAAAACTCTAATGTTACTATTTGGGGGCCAAATTAGAAAATTAAATACATATGTATTCTGATAAAAATCAAGCGAATCCTAAAGCAGATAAAATAAAAAGTCTATATGTGGAAAATCAAAGTGTATATTTTTTACAAATCTAAAACGCTTCCTTTAAAAGATATAAGGGTAACTATAAGAAAATGCACTCATTCCCTGCTTATCTGAAACTGGAATATTCGAATCTTGAAGGTGGTACGGAACCCTAAGTATGCGAGTCCAACTCGCATTTGACCAAATTATTTATATTTATTTATTGTAACTTATTCTATAAGTTAAAGGTCACTGACTTTTTCATCTAAAACACACCTTCCCGTCATTAACATTCCACTCAAACAAACTCAATTTAAAAAAAGCCGACTACGGATGAATATTATCAAATTTTTTCGTTACAGCTTATCCCTTCAGATTCGATATAAAACTTTCTATCGATACAAAATAACCTCAGCTTCCTCAATAATTTATTACAAAACCTTTCGAGGTGAAAGGTCCGACCTTAGTGGGATATTTTTAATTCCATAATCTCGACGAACAATTTACGGAACTTTCTCCTGAGTGCTCAGCTGGGAATTAGTTCGGCAAAACTTCACACTCCCCCAACGATGGACAAGAACACCGTTTTGTGACGAAAACGATACAAAACACCCCGCTCCCGCCCCCGACGACGACGCTTCGGGGATCAAAGAGAATTTCTTCGTGGCTGTCACCAATTTTGCCGTCGACGAGGGTCATTTCGTGGGTTAACTTAATATTTCTCACTGACACAAAAGGTTAGCTCAGCAGTGTCTTCTCGAAAAGGTGTAATATAGAGGGCGAACCGCACTAACTGTTTTTCTTGTGCTGAAGAACTTTTTTGATATTGAAAGGAATGAGAGTTATTTCAGAAGGATTTATGAACGAATACAGAGATATGTACGTCTTCGGAAAAACTAAATGAACCTTATAAATTTTGTTTTCCTCGCAGCAGTGCAAGATATTTCTGCTTGAGGGGGGAAATGTTTTCCTACGAAACACAGTCAGCGATTCATCGCCGACATTTATTACGTGCTCGACAAAGAAATTTATGGCCGATTGTTAATTTATTGTGTAATCTCAATAAAATTGAATTGAGCTTTGTCTCGATGTTGAGTCGTAAACTTATGAACATACAGAATTTAGAGATTATTAATAAACTTAGAATTAGATTGTGTTTCGGTTAATTTTTTAAATTTAACACGCTTTTATTAGCTTCACCCGTATTTTGACACTAAAATTATTTGGTATCATGAAGCTTATCTGATGTACTGAGCTTATGTAAATAAATAAAATAGATTTTTTTAGTAATACCGAAACATCCACCAAAATAGGATATATTATACTTTTACCTTTTACTTCTATTTGATAAGTGTGTTTTATCAAGTTACCTAAACTATAATTATTTATATATTTTTTCTATTTTTAAATATTTGTTTTACAATACATAACTTCCTACGTTTTCAAGAGTATGGAATGGTTTTAGTTGTGTTCAAGAGCATACTCAGCTGTGTACTGAAAGTGGTGAGGCACTTGGTTTGTGGATTATAACGGGTCCACTCAGATATTTTGAGGAATTTCTTTATAAAATATTTGTTTCTGAGTCTCTACATTTATAGGGATGGCGTTCATTTTTGTTATTGGGGATTTTGTTAGGCTCAGTCAAGGCCAAGGCTAGGGGGGTTAATGGAGTTGAAACTCCCAGGAAATCTGGGCTTGAAGATTCAATTGTAACGAATTAACAATTTTTACATTTCTGATTTTCTGGGAATACATGAATAACAAGATCCGTTTTATGGTCCTAATCAATCCATCCATTAAAAAAAACGCTAGAGTAACTGCTTTTTGGCTACCATCCTCTTCGGACTTGTTAAGGCTGTCTTAAAATAAAATAATTCCAAAAGTATATGAAAAAATCGAAAGGAACTTCGAAAATATTGTTGAGGGGATCAACATCATACATACAGAGCTTACATAAAAAATGAGACACATAGTATAAACAGTTTTTAAAGTTCACATAAAACTGGAGAAATTATACTATAACCCAAGAAAAACGTTCCAGGAAATATACAGAATATCGTGTAAAGATTACCTTGGACCAACAAAAAAGAGCACAAGAATGAAGTACATTAAAAAACAATACCGAACACTGAATAGATTTTGAGGAGAATAAAGCTCATGAAGAAATCTCTTTAGGCAGAGAACGAAAAAGAAACCTCAGTGAACAGATCGATGCTCAATGGCTTCTACAAATAAGGAGAGTCGCACTGACAGGACGATAAATAACATGACATCTCCACTAAAACAATGTAATGCTGAGATCCGACTGCTGAACCGAATGGTTGGCCAAATTGAACGACTCAATAAAGACATTTCCCAAACTGACCACTGAAGGCAAAGACGCGTCTAAATTCAACGTTTCGGTTCCTCTCTTGAACCTATTCTTCACCGACAAAAAAGTAGTACGGAGTCTAGATCGAACTCAGGAATTCAATCTGTTTTCAAATAAAGTCTCAATAGACGATTTCATTTAAAAAAGGCTTGGGTTATAAATCGATCTCTGGGTCCTAATGTGCCTACTCTCTAAGTCTAACTAGTTGTCTGAGCTGAGTGTGAATCTGAACTGTTTCGTGTATTTATGCTGTCGTCTTTGAGGTAAAGAAGATAATTCGTTCCTGTATTTCAATAGCTATGAATCGTAGGGGTCCCAATGAGTTGATGGAGACAATAGTTTCATCTGCATATGATGATATGGGAAAGCTGAGATTTGATCTTTGTGTGAACTGAGAGAATGTGTTCCTTTTTGGGTTTATGTTTCTGGATTTGTTCGGAATAACACCACACACTAATAAAGTTCTGTATATTTCAGCAAATACCAAACATTTCAGGGTTTAGCTCAGACCCTATTTCAATGGAATAGAGAAACTTTATGAACAGGCAGAGTATGTGACATTAAAAAATAATGTGTTTGACAATATTACGTGACGTTTAAGTAATGTCATTTAATTGCTATGGGTGTTACCTAGTAGGGTGTGGTGCTATTAATTATCGCTACTGTTTAATAACAAGAAGTTTCAAGTTCCTCTAAGTAATTTTATATATACTCAAAACAATTCAGTAATTTTTTATAAATCTGCAGAATTTACAGGTTTATTTTATTGTGTAAAAGTTATTCTTGATTGTTTACCGAAATGTGTTAATGGTATGCATGCTAAGCTCAGACTCCGAGGTAGTTTTCATTATATAACCAAATCATTCATTTAAAAATAGATATTGTTTTAGTTTGTCATTGAAGTTTTGACTCATTGTAGAAATGTTAAATATTTTTAATTTGAAACCGTATTTAAAGACACATATCCCATGTTAATTGATTTTTTCCGTTCATAATACATTTTTCTCTTCATTGACAAACGAAAGCTTTCCCTCGCCGACGATTCACGTTGTTCGTTTGATTCGCTGACTAAAAAAGATAGCACTGTCACACTTTAATGAAGCATTATAATCCCTCCATTATAAAAGTAGCAATCAAAGCGAAATCCCGATTGCCTGATTATAGACGTTCTCCAAGAAAGAAGCTGGTAAATGAAAATTAATGACTTTTTCATCGAGATTGCTTCGGAACAGAACACCGTAAATCAAAGCAAAAACGTTAGTATTTATAGTTGTTATAAATGTTGCCCGTAAAAAAATTTAACAACATTCTTTAGAGTAAATCCTTTGTTCAACGCCTCGTTCTTGTTAATGATTTGATTATAAAAAAGTTTTCTAATAATAAGATGATTTATTTTCTGTTAAACGTTAATAATTCTCGAGATTTAATGTGGGTACAAAATGTTAAATCTTGGAATTCTCCCTGAAAATCTGCGAGATCTTTCTTGAAAAATACTAAAATAATTAAAACTAATTTGTATCGAATAATTAAATATTTCAATAAAATGTGTATCTAAAAAGCAAACATTTGTTTTGTTTTGTACATGATTGGAATTGAATTGGTTTCAAACTCTGCTTGTTTTCTGAATAGTATTTGTGGCATCTCATTTGTTTCTATTTATTAACCGACTTCCAAAAAGGAGGAGGTTATCAATTCGTCGCGTATTTTTTTTTCACTTTTTTTTGTATGTATGTTACCTAATTTATTCTCCTGTGGTGCACCGTTTTGAATGAATATGGTCTTGTTTAATAGAGTATATATCCGGATTGGAGAAACTTCAAATTTTGGAAAAGAATTCTATTGGTAAAGTGATAAAATTTGTGAATGAACACATGCGTGCATGAAAATCGACCAAAATCCCTAATATTTTAGTCGATTTTTCGATAACTTCTTATGGATGTTTATAGTTTTTAACGTTTAATCTATTAATAAAAATCCTTAGGTGATCTCATATACTTTTCTGCGACGTGCAACTTGCAGTTTTGTAGAAAATCGCCGAAAATTACAAAATTATTATCAAAAATTCCATCGAAATGACATAACGGATATTTCCTCATAAATATTTTAATTCCAACGTAATAGTGCGGTAATTTTAGGCACTGGAAGTTTTAATTGCGAATTTGAAAATTTTCTATGTACATCTCAAGCATATAGGTAGTAAAGCATAGTATTTTCGGCTCCTTAAATCAATGAGCAAATACCTATTTAAATGCAAATTTTTCCATTTTGCGAAGACAGTACTTTTGGTTGTCACATTCTCCCGGCCTAATAGAGAATTCAGTGACAACACATGTCAAACTTTAAACTGCTATTTGGGGCGTTTATAGTTAGGGTGTTTAGTTATAGCAAACAAAATCACAAAGTAAAGTGATAGAAGGAGTTGCATTTATATGAAGATTGAAATATAGGACGGACTAGAATGATAGTGGTCCGTAGGCAGCTGTATATACAGGATGGTTGGAATATAGGGTGGACTGGACGTTTGGTGGTATAAAAATGTTGGAAAAAAATGTGAAATTAAAATAATATAGGGTGATTAAAAAACTGTTATATGATGTGGACATAAGCAAATCATATATAGGTTGGTTGAAATATATGCTGGAGTTGAATTATATTTATACAGAGCGATTAAAAAATTATTTCTTTTATAGCCCATAAGAAGCTGCATAAAGTGTGGTGAGGAATTAATGTTACACAGAGCGATAATATAAAATGTTAAAAATGAAATAATTTATGGGGTAGCCCACAAGGAGTTATATACTATGGTTGAAATATAGGGCAGATTTGACTCCGTAAATTTGGGATGGATTCTACTCCGTCCTATAGTTTACAGAAGGCAGCTAACAAATGTATGCTTGTCCGTGGGCAGTCGTATGTACAGGATGGTTGGTACATAGGGTGGAGTGGAAATATCTATAGTTATACAGGGTTGTCAAAAAAATTGAAAAAAGGTTACATGGCGTAGTACATATTATATATTTTGGGCTTATTAAGTCAAAGCGTACTAGTACATTTTGTTCGTAAAGATTTACCTGTCAATTTAAATGAGAAAGTATCATTGTGTAATGTTGAGGCTTTCGATGTTACCTGGTTCTGTCTATTAAGGTTATACATACAAAATAAAAAATAAAGAATGAAAACTACCTGAGTTCAAAAAAACTAAAAAGTTGAAAATAAAACATTAAAAAAATATATAACCGACTTCTACCTATAACAAAATACAACTCTAGCAAATAAATAACACATTCAATGTTGTTAGGTACCTACCCAGGAAGTTAAAAATGAAAACATTATAAGGTACTCATTCTGTACAAATTAATTACATACAATCAAGTTTGATGAATCAGTAGATAAGTACGCAATGAAGGATTTTAGATTTGCTAGGCACTGACTTCAAAAATATACTAGATTGGTAGGTAATTAATTTGTACAGAATGAGCCTTTTAATGTTTACATTTTTTACTTCCTGGGTAGGTACCTAACAACATTGAATGTGTTATTTATTTGCTAGAGTTGTGTTTTGTTATAATTATTTTTAGCTTTTTACTTATAGATAGAAGTCGGTTATATATATATATATATATATATATATATATATATATATATATATATAATGTTTTATTTTTGACCGTTTTGTCAAGAACACAAAAAAAAAATAGTTATGTTTGATCACTTTTAAGGACATATAATTCCCTAAGGGTGCGTTTTAGGGCACATGTGCTTATTTTAATGAGTTAGATACAAAGCAGATGTTTGGAACCCTATTTAAGAAACACACTGTATAGAAAAAAAATAACCGATTTTTGTTTTCTTTATTATCGTAAACTCATTGATTCATCAAGCACGTGAAACTTTCAAGGTTTACTGTGTTTGATTTCCGCAGTTTCTTTATAAAACCTTTTAGTTCTCTAAAAATGAAAGAAGCTTCAATTAATTACGAGTTTAATTTCTTTAAAGTAGACAATTTACTAATTATAGTTGCTTTCAGTAACTTTGTGCTCAATGCCTTTGAATTTGCTCCCATTCAAACTCATACTAGCATCATTTTGAACAGATCTCAGTTGAATTTTCATTATTTAAAAAAATATATAACTGATTTTTCTCTTGATATATTCTTCAAGTAATTATAAAAAATACACTCGTACACAAATTTGTGGAATATTGCAAATTTTCAACATTTTTATATATAATTGAAACGAAGGAATTTGTTTATTTATTGAAAAGTGAGAGCACCATTAACCGAACATTGTCGATCTACACCAGAATTTAGTATTTTTCAGTGGTCCATACATGTTTTGGCTACTAAATTGTATTTTACGTCAGATAGCTGGGTATTTTGAGCTCTCCTTTCAACCAGATTTTACAGATTTGGACCGGAAGTTCGGGTATTGATGCTTTGGTCACGGATATGAATTCTACGTGTAAAATTACCGAAGGAAGCATTATTTAACTTTTCGTTAAACTAGAAGAGGGTCCTCTAGACTGGATATAGTTGTAACGTTTTTATTTTCACAATCGAGTTCTTGGCTTTATATAAAACACAGTTCAACTCACTCTAATGCATTTCCATTAATTTTATGTACACACAACTATTTACAATTTATCTTGAACACCTATGTTTACGACACTGCGACTGAATACCGAATAAATTCTTCCGTCAGCTCTCCGTATTTATACATATCTTCTCGGAATTCTCCAGAAGGTAAAAGAGCCGCCGGGAAATTTCCTTCATGGACTCTAGAATTCTTCGAGAGCTTGATCCAAACCAGCCGCCGACCTCGATGCGTCAGACGAACAACATTTCGGATTCCCTGAAATATCGGAAGTATGCCAATTCCACGAATTATCTGATTCAGTGGAAAAAGGTAAAATACGGCAGCCATACTTGTTTTCTAGGTAGAGTCAATTTTCATAACATGCGCTTAACGTGAGGTTCAATATATGGATACGTTAGCTATATATCCTTAGCTATATATCTCGTAGAATTTATTTCCATTGCCAGAATAATCCAGTTCTATTGAAATCTTCGGTCTATATCAATAACTTCCGGTTTAATGATAAGTTTATAATCGTACATATTTTGAAATCATATTGGAGTAATAGAGATAGCTAAAAATATTCGATAATTTTGTCCATGAGTATATATGCATTTATACTATAACCGAGTAAAAATGATTTCGTTATGTGTACCTTTATATTCAACAAAATATAATTTCTATCAATTAAAGAACAAAAGAGACATTTTCGTATTGTTTACATTTCCCCTATCAAAACCACAGTTGTATTTATTATTATATTACAGTTGTGAATATTAAAAAGCGGTAGTTCCGTTTTCAAAACAATGGAATAATGATAGTTATTTGCAAAGAACGAATCCATTTTAAAAAGCCTTTCACAACTGATTTTACAGGGTACATTTTGAACACTAACAAAGATTTTTCTACGGCCACAATTGGTCCGTGCCAAAGTTTCGGATTTCACAGACGGCTAAATTGATAAAATTAATGTTTAGTGTTTGAACCCGAAACAAATTAGCGTCATCTATGATGTTCAGGAAAACGACCCATTAGGAATCATGGAGTGAAAGTCTATTGAGGACCTGTGTCTGGTAATGGAATATTTGGTGTTTATTGTATTGAGTACCTACCATAATATTATTACTATATATTATTAAATAGGCAGTTGAACGTAAAAAAATTCGATCCATCAAAAGATCTAAGGGTCTAACCCACACAGCATGAAATATCTCAAGAAAGATTTCACTGAAATCTTTCTGCAATATTCCTATGTCCACGACAAAACATCTACTGAAATATTTCATGAAATCTTAGAGAAACATTTCGTGAAATATTACACCAATATTTCATGAAGTATTTCAAGAGAATTTTAGTCTTGAATATAGTAATATTTTGGAAAAAATTTCAAAAGATACTTTAGACATCAAATATTTTAGCACTATATTTGACTCTAATATTTCTGAAATATTCGTATGCTCACGACAAACAAATCTTTTGAAATATATCATGAAATATTACAGAATATTTCATGAAATATTTCAAAAGGTTTTTGTAGCGAAAATACGACGATTTCTGAAATATTTTATGAGATTTCAAAACAAACATGAAATATTATATAAATATTTTTAAATATTTAACTAAAATACATGTAAACTATTTTCGTATCTACAAGAAAAGATCTTTTGAAATATATCATGAAATATGACACAAAGATTTCATAAAATATTACAGGAATATTTCATGTATTATTTCAAAGAGGATTTTGTCGCAGACATAGCAATATTGCTGAAATATTTCAAGAAATATTTTGAAATGATTCAAATCAAACCAGAAATATTGCATAAATATTTTCGAAATATTTCATGCTGTGTGGGAAGTAACAGTACAGTCTGTTGCAAGTCCAAGGTACTCTATAAAAGTAATATCGAAAAAGAAACCCAGCTACATAAAAGTACAGTCTGACGTAATAAAAAAAATGTCTAGGCTATAAACTATAAACTATATAAACTCACCTTTTTCTTCCTCCCACGAAAATTGAATGTGCGAAGAATCTCATTTACGGTTTTTATAGGCCTAACAACAATCTAAACCATGGATCGAATAATCCAAAAAAACAGAAAGGCACCCTTTACAAATACTTCTTCCTCATCTTGATAAGAAAAATAATTTAACTCATTCTTATCACCTGAAAATATTCTCAAACTCTGGAAACATTAATGGAATCATGAAAATTTAACACAAGTCTCATTGTCTTAGATATTATCCGAAAGAGAACAAAACTTATTTCAAGCTATTAGACGAGAAGCATAATCTGACCTTTACACAAACTCAACTACTTCCCAATAAAATGTTCTAAAAATAAGAATTTAACTTTATACAGTTGTCTACTGTGAAGAACACAAATCCAGGGTAAGAATAAATATTACCAAAGTTTCAATAAGAATAGTGACTAATAATAAAAATCAGCAACGCAAGTAAATTAATTTATTTAAATAAGTGATATAAATATTTCCAATGCTGCGCCGTTTGCCCAAGTTTCAAGACTTTGCAAGTGTTAGAGAAGAACCAGCTATTTTTTGATAAATGCTACGTAACATTAAACAACTGCTGTCAACTGTTCGCAATTTAGTAGTTCAAGTTCGATGTAACTCGAATCAAAATCCGTTCGAGCATTGCAAAAACCGTGCCAATGTTTTAAAAGTACATCCGTCCAATCCTGGACAAAATTTCATAATTCTAAAATTACCTCATGTATAAAGGTTACCACTCTAAATGTGTTTCATTTCCTCATATATCTTTTATGGCTTGTGCGTTTGAGCAGTCCATAAATAAACTGAGTTTGGATTATTGGTGTCGATTTACATCGGGCGACGTAAAGAGACGAAAATTGGAAAAGCTAAAAACCCAATATTTTTTTCATTTTGCTGATATAACTCATATATTCATCCAAACTCATTGCAGCGTAAAGAATTCCATGTACTGGGAGACAATCCGGGCAATAAATTTTAAACTTTGCCTTTACGTTATTATTTGTTATAACACTGTTTTTTCTAGTTTCTCGAATAAATACAGATTTTTGTCTATAAAACAAAACAAAAAATAAAAACAAACTCTTGTGGTGCTCACCATAATGAATTTAGAGTAAAGTTATACCATTTGACTTATTATTATCAGAAAAGTCTTTCATACATCATTGAGGTGTATAAAAAATAATTGATAGGCCAACTTTGGAAGTCGGACATATTAGATTCAGGATGATGTCACTATAATGCATCAGCTTAATCGGTTCGAAATATTAATAATATAATAAAAATGATTGGATAAAAACTTGTGAAAAGCAGAAAAACTAAAAAAAGTGTTTGTCTACTATTTCATTCATAGGTACTAAAATCATAATAATAATAACCACCGTTATGGGGTGTCCTCCATATTGATTTTAAAGTAACGACATTATACTTTTTGTAGTCTTCTCAATCAACCATTTTATTTCATAACCATATGATAAATGGGCATAAAAATCGTCGATTGGCCATTTTTGGGAGTCCGCCATATTAGATATAGAAGTAACAAAACGTGCGTATGAAGTTTCAGCTTTGTTTGGCCCACATATACATACTATATATACAAGGCAAATTAAATGAAAGCTTGTAAACATAAATATAATCTATACTAATAATATAAAATTAATTTGTTTGTTTGTAGGTTGTTTTCAATAATAGAAAGCTATCTGCGAGTAACATAAGCTAAATTTTATTTTCATAAAATATTTGATTACGCGATGCGCGACAGTGGGTCTGTTGTTTTTACTTAAATTTAATATCTTGGAAACAAAATCTGCTACAGGCGTGAAAATTGGTGTATTCATTCTTTTCCCCAAATAAAGTAAACCGAGTTTTGTCATTCTGTAAAAATTATCTTATGGGAGACAGGTGGGGAAATGTTTTTTGAAAAAATATTATTTTTCGGGAACTTAAAAAAATAAAGCTATGGGAATTAACAGATCGATTCCTTTCTTTATGTGAAGTAGTACATGATTCGTCAATTTGCGAAAATTGAAATATTCAATGGGGGAGCTGGGGGTCACTATTGTTTTACGAATAATTCAATATCTTCGCAATGGAAAGCAATACGGGTGATCTTGATAAATACAGTCTTCTAAAATAAACAGAAGCGAGTTTTATCATTTTTCGAAAATTAAAATATTAAATGGGAGAAATGGGGGTTACCATTGCTTTACGGAGAATTTAATATTTTTGAAATAGAAAGTAATATGCGTATAAGTCTGGATCTATATAGCCTTCTAAAATAAATAAAAAAACACTTTATCATTTTGCAATAGGGGAAAGTGGGGTATTTTCTAAGAAAAAGTACGAAAATATTGCTATTAATTCTTTAAATTAATAGAGAATTTATGTGAAATTTTGCGAAAATTTTATTATTGAATAGGGGGACAGGTTTTAGTAATTTTTGGAGAACAAAAAATGATGTAGGTGTGAAAGTTGGTACATATTATTTTCTCCTGACTAGAACTGAATTTATTCACATAGTGTAAATCACGTATCCCATGAATGTCAAGAGGAGTATTTATTCCTTGGTTGAAAATTGATAAACTGACCCTTTTCTTGAAATAAATAGAGACATTGTTTTCCCAATATTGAATTTATAGAAGGGATGGGGACTGAAAAGTGTTGAATATGTGGTTAAACACAGGTGAATATAAAAGAACATTAGAAAATATCGGAAATATAAAAAATGTTCAGTGACAAAGGCTTATGGAATGAAAATACATTCCAAAATCATTGACAAAACTATTATAAACCACGAAATGATGAAAATATTAATTACAGCAAACTTCACAAAAATATAAATGTTGACAATATTATCAAAATTATTCTGTCGAAAACGAGAAAAATCTCAAAAATATAAAATACACACAAATAATAAAATACAAAAAAAACTCAACAAAAATGTTGCAAACGTCAAATACGTCCGAAATGTAAGAAATGTCAAAAATGTCAAAACTGACAAAAAAATGTTTAAAATGTTAAAAACACCAGAAACGACAACAAATGTCGAAAATGCCAAAAATGTCAAAACTGAAAAAATGTCATATAAGTAAAAAATGATAAAAATGTTAAAAACGTCAAATCCAAAAAATGTCATAAAAGTAAAAATGTCAGAAATGTTAAAAAACAGCAAAAAGGCAGAAATAGCAATGATAAGACGTGTAAAAATACTAAAATGAAAAACAAGGAAACCACAATATCAAATTCTAAAAATCTCAATCACGTCAAACATGCTAGTTCATCATATTAAATCCCAAAATAATTTATTTTTTTGAAGGGGTTGTAGCCATATCAGTTTCGTTTATAGATGATGAAGTTAAAATGGTTTAACAAAAAAAAAACAATTAAAACTGTAGTAAATGTAAAAATTACCAAATGAAAAAATATGTTCAAGATAAATATATCAATTTCGCCCATTTATTGAGCGCCTGCGAACCTGGGAGGCGTCAGCTAGTATTGAAATAAAAGCTAGTAACAACAGAATATAGGTACTTACTTTCCTATCATTACGATTTCTTCCACAAATTACGTGTCTAGCTACACTACTTTATATAATTCACCAATTTGATATAGCGTATTAGAATTATTGAATGTGGTGAGTCTCAAGGTACTATAGTAGGTCCTCTGTCATACCAAGTAATATAGAATGAGAAAACCTAATATGAATGAGTTAATTTTAAGACATTGTCATATATGGGTGTGTATATAGAAGTAAGTACACGATTTTTAGGGAATCAAATAGTTACAATCCGGTAAAAAGTAGTAATGAGTTGGGCACTTGGTCGTGATCAGGTGATCGATTTCCCTTAGATGATTTTCGACTCATGCTACTTGAACCTCGTGAGAACATGCTTCTAGAAAATGTAAAAAATTACATGTTCAATGGATAGCCGATCAGGATTACTTGGTGGTCAAGGCCACAAATTAATTTGATTATGTTTAAAGTAATCCAACGTATCTCTGGCTACATGCGGTCGTCGAGCATTGCATTGTTCAAGCAATAGATTGAGGAAAACATGTGCTTCAACCACGTCTTCGATGTAGCGTTGGGCAGTTATTTTTCTTGTAATAAAGACCAATTGTGATCTACTGCTGTAGCCAATAATCTCCCAAATCATAACTGTTATATTGTGATGCAAATGTCTTTATACAGAAAACTGAGGATTACTCATTTGACTATGTCGCCTTCTCATGCTTGCATGGTTCAGCATATATACCCGAATATACAGAATCTATATTGGTTGCTAAAAGCTACCGGAATCCACTTCCGATTCTACTGTATCCATTTTCTGCAACACTGAGATGAGTTATATCAATGTTCAGTGATGAGAAGTAAGACTACAATGAGGTATGAGCAGTTAGAGTTAAAAATAAACAAGGACCATTACATGTGAGTAATAAAAAAGTAATAATAATGCTTTTGATGATTTTAACCAAGTATAACTATATACAATGTGAGGTTTTTTTGATGATCAGTATAGTGATCTCGGAAACTAGCGGAGATAGAGCAATGGTTAAATTGGGAAAGATTTGCAGTTTTACTGGCCCAATTTAATGACACTTTCGGATTTTCGTAAAGAGTCATGGCTTACTAGATATTTTAAAAAAAAACGAAATTCTGTCGATTCAGTCAAATCCCTCTAGCTCCTTTGTTTTTCATTTTATAAAAAATGTGTAAATATCAAAATTGAATGGAATTGTATCCCGAATATGATTGTCATGTCCTCGTTTGCGTGACAGCTCTCGTTTTCGAGATATGTGACACAAACTTATCTTTTTTTGAATGGAAACCATAGTTGGTTATGACCTCAAAAAATCGGACATTTTTAGAGCTTTTCAACGATATAATACTCGATATAGTTATTCATAAAAATAACGGAGTTATGGAGGCTTTTCTCTCTTATTTTCACTTTTAACGTAGGTAGCCATGAAAAAGATTGTTTTCACTTTGACGTTTCCTTCTTTGAGAGTAATTCCATTAGTAATGCTGAACTGACAGTCTATATTGACAAGTTTTCGTTATAAAATGGAATATTCTAACGAAGAAAAACTGAATATGGTGGAATGTTATATCATATGCCACAAAAATTCAATTCGTGCAGCTGAGGAATAGTTTCATAGATATTTTAATCGTCGTCAACATGCTCTATGTACATATCAGAGGCTTTACGATAGTTTACGCAGATATAGATCTTTTACTAAACCACCAAAGGAACGTAATCAAATTAACGAAGCAGTACAAATAAATGTTTTGGCAATGGTAAATCAAAATCCATCTACATCAACTCGTGAGATTGCGGCAGAAGATGGCACATCTCAACGAACTGTAGTTAAGGTACTGAAAGCGCACAAGTTCCACCCTTACAAACTTTCAGTTTCTGAAATATTGGTGGCGAACATCGACGTATTTTGTTTTGTACATGATTTAGAGATATGTGCGTTGACAATCCACAGTTTCCATTAAAGGTGTTATGGTCAGATGAAACTAGATTTACTAACTGCGGTATGTTCAATAGACACAATGAGCATATCTGGGCTACAGACGACCCCAGATAAAATTTGGTTTTAATGTTTGGTGTGGTATCATAGGGTCTACTATTCTGGGGCCTTTTATCTATGACGAATCACTTACTGGAGAGCGCTACTTGCATTTCTTGCAATACACTTTCCAATACATGTTGCATAATTTGAATTTGAGAACTCGTTTATAAATTGAGTGCTTCCAACATGATGGAGCACCTGCTCATAACTCGTTATTAGTAAGTTTGTGTCATATCTCGAAAACGAGGGCTGTCACGCAAACGAGGACATGACAATAATATTCGGAATACAATTCCCTTCAATGTTGATATTCACACTTTTTTTATAAAATCAAAAACAAAGGAGCTAGAGGCATTTGACTAAATCGACAGAATTTAGTTTTTTCAAAATATTTAGTAAGCCCTGACTTTTTACAAAAATCCGAAAGTGTCACTAAATTGGGCCAGTAAAACTGCAAATCTTTCCCAATTTAACCATTGCTCTATCTCCGCTAGTTTCCGAGATTTCCAAACTGATCATAAAAAAAACTCACCCTGTATTGACGAACAAGAATTTAATACTATTGCGGATTCACAGCATGGAAATACCCATTAGTTGAAATATCACTTTTCTTAATTTGAACTTCGTGTAGTGAATTTTTTAGCTACTCTAGATTGGTGATCTCCTCGCCCTCAAGATTTAGAAGCTCCCTCGGAGGCGACAAACTGGGAAATCGCTGCATTCCTTGTGGTCTAAAGAACAATAAAAAATTCTGGATAGACCTAATTTCAATTAACAAAAATTCTCCTGAAGTGGTATTCTATCCTTAGTTCCCGCTTATCGATTGGTATTACAAATAAAATGTGTCCCACATTTTTTTCTTCCGTGGCAAAATTTGAGATAGCGCGGTTTTTCTTGGAACTACCTCAAAGTGCAGCTCTGCCAACATCGTTTTGCAATTTTAGAAGCTCTAATGGAGACGACAATAGGAATTGGCCTATGGAGCTGCAGAAAAAAGGGGACGCATCACTTGAGTAAAGCAAAATTTATAATAAATAATCTCAAATCTGTTTTTCTGGTACCAAAAGAAATATATTTGAAATCATAGAAATTCAGTTACTCAAATATTGGCTAAAGAAGAAATAAAGTGTAGGAAAAATAATTAAATCCAGGTGGAAATTATTAAACTTCGTTCCCAGATCTGTACATTCTAGTTAATGCAACGGTTTTTTCTCCTTTATGTTTTCTTTTCAACACGGAATTTATCGAGTTATCGCTTGGAGCTTTCCAAGTATTGAAATGAATGCAAATCCACCGTAAGATTTTTTGCTCTTTTCGAGGTATAAGTGCTTTTTCAAGTGCAAATTGAAGGACGTTTTTGTGAATGGATGGTCGGGTCGAGCATATATTTACAGTATATTTTCGAAAACATCCGAGTGTAGCACTCAGGAGGGATGTTTTGTAAGAATTCCAAGCATCATTATTATAGGAGAGTTAATTTCAGTCGAGTCTTTAATGCAAGTATAAAATATAGAGGGATTTTTCGGTTCGATTTTGATATATAATAAATTTAATATACAGGGTGTCCCAAAAGTCCCGGAACGTCATTTTATCTCGGCGGGAACGCATTTTAGAGAAAAATGTTTCAAACAAAACTTATAGGCTTCGTCCCTGGCTATCGAATTGTGACCTTGAATTTAACCTTGACCTTGTCCTTCAAGGTCATTTCAAGGTCAAGTCGATTTTTTCAAATGGGACAACATATTTCTGATCTCTGATTTTTAAAACTTGATCTCTGGTGGTCAGTGAAGGTCAAGTCAAGGTCAAGAACAACTTCGTTGCGTAGCCATACTAAGTATCGCATTGCCGTGGAAAAATCCTAAACCTTAGTTCTTGAAAAGTTTGACGAGCTACGCAACGAAGTTGTTCTTGACCTTGACTTGACGTTTACTGACAACCAGAGGTCATGTTTTAAAAATGGTCAAGGACATATTTGAACGTAAAATTTTCTGATCTTTCCATTTCCGAGGTGAGACATATGTTGTCCCATTTGAAAAAATTGACTTGATCTTGAAATGACTTTGAAGGTCACGGTCAAGGTTAAATTCAAGGTCACAATTCGATAGCCAGAGACGAATCCTATAAGTTTTGTTTGAAACATTTTTCTCTAGAATGCGTTCCCGCCGAGATAAAATGCCGTTCCGGGACTTTTGGGACACCCTTACTGACCACCAGAGGTCAAGTTTTAAAAATGGTCAAGGACATATTTGAACGTAAAATTTTCCGATCTTTCCATTTCCGAGGTCAGAAATATGTTGTCCCATTTGAAAAAATCGACTTGACCTTGAAATGACCTTGAAGGTCAAAATCAAGGTCAAATTCAAGGTCACAATTCGATAGCCAGAGACGAATCCTATAAGTTTTGTTTGAAACATTTTTCTCTAAAATGCGTTCCCGCCGAGATAAAATGCCGTTCCGGGACTTTTGGGACACCCTGTATAATGTAAATAATAAATTTGACCCCCTGATTAGATCTCTGTTTAAATTATTTAAACCATAAACATTATTCCCTTGTAAACCTCAAAAAGTGAGTCTTTCCAAAATTATTTATGAAGAATATAATTTTAATAACAAAGTGTAATCCAACTAGTTGTCACAGACCAACTAAAATAATCCATTAAATGATACAATTTCATTATTTTTCAAAGCGCTGTTGAAAATGGCCAATTAATACCCCAGTTAATAACAGTATGAAATTTTTATTATAATAACAACTTTTTGCGGCTTACTAATTCCCGTATGCACCAGATGATATTTCCATTATGTGAAACTGAATTAACTGCATGACATTATTTATTTCAGTTTTCATATTTTCTAAATGGATGCTAAACATTGCCGCTGGCATTTTGCGAGCTGGGATAATTTTTGGATAACATTTGCAGCTGGGAAATTACATTTTTTTAATTAAATGTTATTGTGTCAGGAATTACACTATTTCTGGTGAAAATATATTAATTAACGTGATGAAATTCTAGGGAAAATGAACAAGGACGGAAAAAAGTTTTATACTTGAAAACTCTTGAGAACTAATTATAAATTCTCATACTTGAAAGTCTGATTTAGAAGAGTACAAGCAGACACGTAAATGTGCAGTGAGCTTTACTTGTTGAAAGTTCAGCTGTTAAACTCTCGCCATTTGGCATCTCGATCTTTTATTTTCATTAGATAGATCGCAAACCGCTGTTGAATATTGATTCCACAGTTTTATATATGAGTGCAAACATCTTCGATGAAAGAATTTTCACACGAGGGACGACTTCAGTGGGGTAGATACGGAGAGGAGGGGGATATATCCCCCCATTGCGACATCCTTTAATTATTTCAAAACAAAAATTAAAAACCCAACATTTTACTGAAATTCCATGCAATGGTACATATTGAAAGCAACCAGCCGTGCATCATTATTCCAATCTTTCCACCCCAGGCCCATATTCCCCAAGGATAATACTGCATCTACGCCACTGGATGACTTTACCTAAATATGTACAGGGTGGACCATTTTAATCTATGCATCCGAAAGGCTTCGTTCCTAAGCGTGATATAAAAAAAGTTTATAAAAAACTTATTCAAGGCGAAGGGGGACACTTTTTGGTGCAATTAATTTTGACACAGCATCATTTTCAAGGTCAGTTGAAGGTCAGGGTGTTTTTTTTAATGGGAACCCCAGTTTTGACCCAGTATTCAGGATGAGCGGGAAATTTTACGTCTGAAGTGGTATTAATACAATTTTTGTGACCTTCAATAGATTATTTCAAGGTCAAAAACTTAAAAACCTGAAATGGCTATTTTTCACATTTTTCGACTAAATAGCAGTGACACAGGCACCTTAGCACCTATAATTATCGCATCACAGTAATAGAAAAAATATATTTTGGAATAAATTTTCTTGTTTTCTGCATAAATCATTTAAGTTGTTTTTACGATATGTAATAATTACTGTTGATTTTGCTTATTTAGTTTAACGTTTGTGCTAATAAGGTATTTAACATGGCGTAAAAGAAGAAAACAATCACTGTACTCTTGTTCTACCAAAAATATTGGTATAATGTAAAAATCTATAGTTTAACATATTTCTTACGTCAAGCTTATATATTTACAGAAAATTGTATCTATATCACCTCACACGTAAATTTTCCCGCCCTTTTCGAATTCGGTGTCAAAAACTCGGGTTACCATTTAAAAAAAAATAATCTGACCTTGAAAATGAAGTTCAAGGTCAAAATTTATTGCCCCAAAAGGTGTCTCTTTCACCTTGAACAAGTTTTGTATAAACTCTTTTTCATACCATGCTTGGGAACGAAACGAGTGGGGTGTATAAATTATAATGGCCCACTTGGTATATAAACTGGCAATTAATTGTTTTACATTAGAATAATTAAAGTTGGGTGTGTTAGTAAATAAGTAAAAAATTCTGTGGTAAAGATCTGGTTTATAATTTTTTATACTTAGTTAGATAACTTGATATACAATTTGAAGAATACGTAATAATTTGCTTATTTGCTATTTTTGTACTAATTTAGTCAACTTATAGAACGCATATACATACTGCATATTTAGTTTTATTAATTTAAATTAAAGATTTACAATACCTAGTACTTAAGTAGCTTGTAATGTATTTTTAACTAAAAGGTTTCTCAATATTATCTTTTTTAAACTTAAACATACACTAACTTTTCAAGTAAATCATCCATATTGACGTCAGCTTCTTTCCATGGTTTGTCAGTTCAAACTTCTGTAGTATCATAAGCATAAGACAGTATAGATTCTTCAAAACGATATATAAGAAGTCATTAATATATAGAATAAATAATAATAGACCAAGTATGGTATGGGGATACTTAAGTATAAATAAATTTCTTTCACACATGATATTGTTTGTTTTGACATATAATTTTATTGTTCATTTTCATTAAACGCTGAATCTAAATCTCCAAACGTAATTTCAACAAACTCACTATTAACCAACAACAACATGGCACCGTACTCCAGTTAAACTCACTGACAAAGAAATCGCAACACCCAGAAGGAGACGTTTAAATTTAATATTGTTTTGGTAAAACATAGATGCTATAGTAAAGAGTAAATGATTAAAATTTGAATAATTAAAACCAAGGAGTTTAATTTTATTATTATTACGTTTGTTAATAATGTGTTTGTCCACCGCTGTTACCTATACACTCCCCAACACGTCTTGGCATTGATTTAAGGTGGTCTATCATGTCCACCCAAGCAGAATTAAGATTCATCAGAGAAGGCAGAATCCATAAATTATGTCAGATTAATTTTGACGTTTTTCTATCCCCCACTCACCCCATGTAGGAAACTGTAAGATACGACATATAGGATAAATGAGAGTATTATTTAGGATGACAAAAAAGTTAATTTTAAGAGACCTATCATGGAGAATTTTGATTTTTTACTTCACCCGTACAAATGAAAATACAATATTCTGAAGGAAATTAAATTCCCTACAAAAATTATCTTGTTTTTACGATTTAACTTTTTAATATTGGAGTTTTGTAACTGATAAACCAGTCTGTTTCTAAAAACGATATTTATTTATTTATCATAAAATATAACTTCAAATAATTTGACAAGTTCTGAAAAAAGTTATAATAATGCAATTATGTCAAAGATAGAACATCAAGAACTCTATAATATATTTAATAACAGCTTTTGAAACCTTGATACTAATCATATCCACACATTCCTTATTAAACCTAAAATTGGTTATTATTTTATTTATTTCAAAATTGCCAGTCGAATGTATAAACAGTATCCTTGAATTAGCAAGTGATATCTAAAGTGGGTAATTAGTTGGTGTCGATATTTTATCTGTCAATACTGAACTATAATTTTCATACATTTTATTAACGATTTCAGCCTATTTCATCTCTTTCATATATTACATAGCGAATAATGATTTCTTTTTCGCCCGTTTGGAGCATTTTTGCAGAACTTTTATCTCCATTTCAAGATTGATCTCGTGATTGGGAAATAACATCACAATCGAATGAATGCTGGACATTCCAAAAAATCCAGACGTTTCAATGTCTTTGTCTGACTTTGTAGTCAATGGCATTAGAATGTGAATAGAATATAAATCTGAGATTAAAAGCAAGATCGTTTTAAAATTTTACATGCCATCTAAACTTGTATTAGAATCTGGACCACTAATCTACGCCGAAATGATAGTTTATGATGTAAGATATAATTGGGCTCAAGATGGCTGCTATCGGATAGTTAAACTTTACATCATAAACTCTCATTTTTACAAAGATGTTGCTCCAGCCTGTATACAACTAAGTTATGAATTTTTGAAAAAAAAACTCTTTACCGGCTATTCCGCTTCCGTGAAACATGTTTCGATCACACGCTTATCTTGTATGTTTTCTGATTCTGTACAGCTTGTACGAAGTTGCTATTAAAATCACGTCAATCATAAGTGAGTTTCAATTAAATCTTATTTAAAATTTAAAAAAATGGTCTCACTATTCCTCTATTGTCTGGGATAAAGGTTAATAAAGTGTTCTTGACAGGCGACCATTGCACCATCTCTTGTTTTATTTTTTAAATTCCGGTTTAATAAAAATCGTAATGTTTTATATATATTAAAATAAAGAGTAGTTTATTGAATAAATGGAAAGAAAACCTTCAAATCGAAAGAGCAGTGTTGATTGTCAATAAACACCAAGTAAAAATCCAGAATTACAATTCTACAGCCTTCCTGGAATTAAAGAGGAATAAAGAATGGCTTGCAGCAGTTCGTCATTATGGGTAATTAAGTTTCAGTTCCAGGTCTTTAATGGTTATTAAATACAGTAAATTTGTCTTAATTGTGCTTCTGTTAATTAATAAATGTTGGTATAATAAACCTTAATCTACTTTCCAGAATAAATTATTGGATTTTTAGATTAATTCAATTCATAAATAACATGGAATATTAAATATTTATTAAATATTAATATTTTATTTCAATAATAAATATTTTTAGCATAGTTATGTATATAACTTATAATCCAAATTGTCAGATTTCTTCAATCATAACATTATAATAATTGGAACTATTTTTGAACTATTTTCACCTGTTGTTGCTCATAAACTGTTTCTCAACTTCGTTGAGAATAATTTGCATATCCTTCATACACGTTAGAAACATAAAAGTTTTACCTTTTGAAATCCTTTAGTAACTAAAAATTTGAGTTCTTGAAATCCACTCATTTATTTTTTTCAGTGACATTGTATACAACAAATCTTTGTTTATTGGTAAAAGTAAAGTTGGCTTTTTACATCACTGTTTCGTACATTTAAAAATTTTGCTGAACCAGAATTTAGAAAATAAAACACGAGGTAGCGCAACGATCTGTTCGCAAACATATTTTTCTAGCATATAATTCTTCCCAGTTGAGATCATACATTTTTCGTCACGTTTTACAGACATCTCTTTTTTATTTAACTGTTGATATATGCAAAATTTAACACCATATTTTTGTGCAGCTACGTTACTGCGATATTTGAACCTGCATTTCAGTCTATAAAGTTTATAATTCATATTAGTCCGCATGACGTTTAAACAACAGGATGATTAAACGGGCGTCATCAAATGGAAATAAACTGTCATTATTCGCGAATATATTTGTGCATATGGTCTGATAGTGATCGAAGGAAATTTATGTGGACCAAACAAGTTTGACAGAATTAATAAACATGTATTAACGCTAATAAAACTTTGACAATAGAATACTCTCATAGAATTTATGGGAATTATACAATAATTTTAAACTAGAGTTAATGGGAGGACAGAGATAATTTAAAAGGTATTCTTTTGAATTTTATTAGTGCTATATAGGATTTGATGATGCAGAAAAAGATGACAAGAGGAACTCAATAACGGAAACAATAAATAAAACATACTTTTATTTTACGACGTACATTATAGAAAGGCTTTGTGGTGAGGATTAAATAATATAGTGATATTGGAATGCCTATTGCAGATACAAATCTGTATACCCTAACACTATGCGGATGGCCAAGTATTAGGTACTGGCACAGGACAAAGAAAACCTAAAATACATGCCCAGAACTCTCACAGAGGAATACAATAATTAGGTGTTACCAGTCAACACCAAAAAGACGCAGATAAAACCTTCCTGGAGAAAAATGAATAATGTAAGAAATGTCTATATGACTCGACAAAGAAATAATAACTAAAGGAAAAAAGGCAATAGAAGCACTAAACTCCAGTCTTTGGTGAGAAGGACATCAGAAAAAAAATCTAAGATGGAATATGCTAAACTATATTACGCCTGATAATTATATACGATTCCGTATTTAGTAATGTATTAACTTTTGATGCAGGCGATAGTATTAGAAAAAGGAAATGTCTGTTCAGACCTGGGATTTAATAAACTGACAATATATTGGAATTAAATCAAAATAAATGTCAGTAAATCAACTTCAAGATGGAGGTCCTCAATTAATTTGGAAAATGGAAAACTTTCTTCTAATTAATATAATATATATTAGAGAAAAAGTTATTATTTTATAAAATACGTATACGATGTTTGACAGCAAATATGAATTTTGCTTAAAAGTTTGGTGCCTTTATTTTTAATACTATCTAAAATGGTTATCAAGCAGAAGTAATTACAATTAAAAACTTCAGCTCATTATGCCATATGACTATAAATTATATAATAAATATTCATTTCACTATTTTAACTGTATACTAGGTTTGACAAAATATACTAAATTTGCTTAAAAATGAAGTGCCTTTATTTTTTTGTCTCAAATTGTTCTCAGACCAAATTTATTAAAACTGAAAACTGCATTAAATTATGCTATAATACTAAAAAATGTATCATAAATATTTTTTAAATAAAAAACTGATTTATTATAAAATTTCGTGGATGAGGGCCCATTAACTGATTTTAATTGGAATTAGAAAGGTTATGAAATCATCTACAATACAATGGTGGGTCTACCTAAATTGGAATTATGTGCAATACTTTCTTAATACATATAAATCGAACTTGCTTAAACATAAAATACCTTTGAAGACGCAAAATGTATCAAATACATAAAGAAGTGTTCGAGAGGACATTCAATTGTGGGAAGGGCAACTGATGAAGTTTCCCTAACCAGAAACAATATATATTATATATATTGTCTTGTGTACAAAGGAATGACAGTCGAAGAGAGTATAAAATACCTTATTTTTGGCAATATTGAAAAAGTTAATTAAATTTGGGAACTTCATCCAATAAAGCCATTACATCATTACATACATTAAAAAAAAAACAAAAATCGACTTCAAAAAAGTAACTCAACTTAAAAGAGAAAAATACTTTTTTTGAAGTCGATGCCAAATTAAAGTGAAAATAATTTGGGGAGTCCATTTAGGAGTTGTAGTATTTAATTGTTGCAGAAAACTTTTTTTGCATTTTAATTGTTACTGTTTTTAGAGTCGGTTTTTGTTTTTTAATGCATTTATTAATTTAAAAAAAATGTTTAGAAGCTAAAGAGAAAAATATACAAAAATCAACCCATTCTCAGAAAACACAGCCTATAATTAAAAAAAAGTAATAGCTAAATCATATTATCTACTAGGAAGTTCCAAGCGCTTTTCATTTAAGTGAAATCAATGACCAACTCACAGAATACGTCGTCCTATTTTTGCCATATCATCTTGGATGACAACTTTTTTATTGAATTTGGAAACATTTTCCCAAAGTCAACACACCGCAGGGAACTTTGTTTATACAAATACACTTCCTGTCCGTTACATCTTGAAAACAACCTAGTGAAGTACATTTTCCGGCCTGCTCCGACAAATATTTATATTGTTGCATTGTAAAGATAGATTAAATTATTTGTTCTTTTTCGCTTTTGCCTAAACAAGGATTAGTCTATGTTTAAATACAACGTCTGCAGTTTACCTAATAAAATATCCTATTCTAGAGATTAGAATGTATTGTTTTATCTGCCAACCTTCATCGTAAATTTAACTGCTTAATATTTTATTGATTTCTCTTTTTTCTCGTTTTGCATCTATCTTGACTTTTATTTCATTAATCTCACCTATTATTAAAATTGTATCACTAGTTTTCGAGATATAGGGTGTTTAATTACGAAAATCTCTCATTTTTCTTATTAGATTTCTCATAACAGACGTGTATTATTTCAGGTTATTGCAGAAAACCTGATTTTCTCATTATTAGACAAAAATATGGAACTAAATAATTACCACTAATTATCTTTGATTACAGTGTGTTTCCAATATACGTAACATGATTTTTCAGAAAACTCATTTTTATATTAGAACACTGAAGATGTAATAGCACAATTAATATAATGTTAAAGACATGAATTTTTCTACTTGTTCATATATTATAAAGTGTGAGTCGGAAATATTGCTATATGGTATACCATTTTTTACCATTAATGAGTAACCCTGTATAAACTACGACTCATCACAATTTTTTTGTGATGAGTCGTAGAGTTCTTTAGTTTAATACAGAAATTACAGGACGCATGGTTTATACTCATTAATCGAAAAAATAATAGAAGAATTAATTTCTTTATCATTATATTATTTGAGCAATTAGATCTTCTTATGTATTCATAGTTATAATAAAGAAATGAATTCCCTAAAAAACCTGTTACGTTTATTGGAAACACTCTGTAATTAAAAATAATTAATGGTCATTTTTTGTGCAATATTTATATTAGATAAAGTGCAAATTACGCTTCCTGCAATGAACGAAAATAAAACACATCTATTATGAGAAATCTGATAAGAGGAAGGAGACAATTCCGATGTTTAACACCCTATATCACGAAAACTAGTGATACAATTTCAATAGTATTCTGCTCAGTTAAACACTGAACATTTGTTAACGTGAAAATGCAATAACAAACAAAGTTGACGGAGAAAATGTAGAACTAAAGGGTGGTATATATATTTCCCTTTTTTCAATATGTACAGTTTTTGCAATCAGTTTAACATTTTTATATCACTGAGGATTTCTGCCTGTGTCACATCACAGCCATTTTCTCCTAAACTACTGGACGGAAGAGGTTGAAATTTGGTATCAATGTATAGTTTGGTGACCCGATCAGGAGTACATATCGTAAAAGAAAAAAAAATATTTTAGGGGTACTTCTGGGGGGGGGGGAACTAAAAAAATCGACCGTTCCCCCCCTGATCTCCAAAACTACTGAGCCTAAGATTTTGAAAAAATAGGAAATATAGAGCGTTGCCCGAACTTTACAGGAAAATTAAGGAGAAACCATTAATGTTAATTTTGGGGGGCAAATTATAGAATTAAATAAAAATTTAAAAATAATTTTTTTTTCAACCGCATCATGTAATATATCAAATGAAAGGTCTCATTCTGAGGAACACAAATATATTTTTTCATATTTAAAAAAAAATATTTAAAAAGATATTAACGAAACTATACCAAAATTTATCCATTCCCCTCCCCCTTATCTCCGAAACTATAAAACGCAAAGTTTTGAAAAAAAAATAGATTTATAGGTTCTGACCTGAAGTTTACTGGAAAAATAAGGAGAAACCTTCACTTTTAATTTTGGGGGGCCAATTACAGAATTAAATGGAAAATATAAAATTAAAATTGTTTCTAGCTCATCATGTTATATATCAAATGAAAGGGCTCATTACGACGAAAACAAATATATTTTTTTCATATTTTTAAAATAAATTAATTAAAAGATATTAACAAAAATATTAAAAAAATTACCCATTCCCCCCAGCCTTATCTCCGAAACCATTAGCTGGAAAATTTTGAAAAAAAATGGAGGTATAGCTCCTCACCTGAACTTTACTGAAAAATTAAGGAGAAATCCCTAATATTTATTTGGGGGGGGGCAAATGATATAATTAAATGGAAAATTAAAATTGTTTCTAACCCATCATGTTATATATCAAATGAAAGGGCTCGTATGACGAAAACAAATATATTTTTTTCATATTTTTAAAATAAATTAATTAAAAGATATTAACAAAAATATAAAAAAATTACCCATTCCCCCCCTTATCTCCGAAACCATAAGCTGGAAAATTTTGAAAAAAAATGGAGGTATAGTCCCTCACCTAAACTTTACTGGAAAAATAAGGAAAAACCCCTAATATTTTTTTTGGGGGGCAAATTATAGAATTAAATGGAAAATTGAAATTAAAATTGTTTCTAACGGGTCATGTAATATATCAAATCCCAGGGCTCATTATGACGAATAGGTACAAATATATTTTTTTAATTTTTTTAAAATGAATATTTTAAAATATATTAAAAAGATATTTTAAAAAAATTACCCATTCTTCCCGTTATTCCCCAAACTATAAGACCTCATTTTTTTTGTTTATAGGAAAAATATGAAAAAAATACCTAATTCTATTATCTGGCCTCCAAATAATAGAATTAAACAGAAAATAAATTACTAGAAAACCCCCATAGCAATTTTAGGGACAAATTTATACAATTAAATGGAAAATAAAGATTCAATTTTCAAACGGATCATGTAATATATCAGATAAAAGGCTCATTATGTGAATTACAAATATATCATATTTTTAAATCATTTGTATAAAAACTATTAAAAATATTAAACATCGACTTAATTCCCACATTAGAAACTACACTATTTAAAATTTGAAAAATATATTTTATTTATATTTTTCAATAATTTGAATAACAGATTTAATAATTTATAATTTAAACTTTGACCTATTTTGCCGTTTTTCTTCCAATCTACAAAGCCTCAAAATTCAGACAGTAGATTATAACAGGCATTTCTGAAAGTTTATTAGTAAAATAAAACTCTAATGTTACTTTTGGGGGCCAAATTAGAAAATTAAATACATATTATTGTGATAAAAATCAAGCGAATCCTAAAGCAGATAAAATAAAAAGTCTTTGTGTGGAAAATCAAAGTGTATATTTTTTATAAATTTAAAACGCTTCCTTTAAAAGATATAAGGGTAAGTATAAGAAAATGCACTCATTCCCTGCTTGTCTGAAACTGAAATATTCGAATCTTGAAGGTGGTACGGAACCCTAAGTATGCGAGTCCAACTCGCACTTGACCAAATTATTTTCAGTATAAAGGAACGGATCATATATCTGTTTAATGTCTTATTAAAATTGCAGCACGAATGGTTCGCACAGGGTGGGACATTAATAGGAAAAAAATATATGCACTCCCGAGCTATATTTATGGCTCATACTGTATATTATATGAATTATTCCAAGAAATCCAAGAAATTATTACTATAACAATGAGTTATTTGTGCAATATCATCTTTTTCTCTTTTCAGCGTTGTAATAAAAACATGTTTGTTTCCAGAAAAACATGTTACGTACTAGTGAAATTTCACAAAATTTTATAGCAATGGCTTTGTGAAACATTTATGTCCAATTATGTACAAATCAGGATTTCTCCAATAGCCAGAAACAAAAAACGTCTATCATGCGAAATCTGATATAAAAAATGCAGCATATTCGATGTTTAACACAGTGTATCTCGAAAAGTCGTCAAATAATCTCTTTGGGCCCATAGACTCTTCTTGTCAGAATATCATTTTCTACAACATACCAAGATTTCAAAAAATCTGCTTGAGCAACTAAACAACTAAAACAATATTTTTACTGTACGAATTTTGCTCTCAATAAAATGATAGGTTCAAAATTGCTTCACCTTTGTTGTCTTTTATTGTTGGTGTTTATTTCATGCCTATTTTAGTTAAGAAATAGGGAAATTTAAAATAAAGGATTGATATAAGAATTTCTTGGGGGTAAATATGTTAAAGTTCGAGAAAAGTTTGTGTGCAATACAAGTATCTACAAAGTAAGAGTTGGGAAATTAAAATAGGTCAACAAATGAAAAAATATTGTAAAAAATGGGCATTTTTTAAAGTATAATAATTTCTCTAAATTTCTTCTAAGATCTATCAAATTATGTCTATATTTATTTTCTCACCAAGCAAAATAGAAATCACAATAAAAAATAAAAGATTGCTTACTTGTACACTTTTTTTGTTGATGATGTCATAAAATTGGATGCATGGTCAACTGCTTACTTACCTGAAAATAAAAGAATTTCGTCGTTCATTATTTTGGTTTTGAAACAATTTAACAGTTAAAAGAAAAGTTGATATATTTTTATTGGTTTCAATATGATGGTATGTAAAATAATACAAGAAAAAAAAAGTTAAGTACCCTCTTCAAATTTCCCTGTTTATTTATTCACATTTATTACTTAATAATAAGAATATATACATGTTCTTTTCTAACAAGTATGACTGCGATATTTGAATTATAGCCAATCACAGCCAAAAATTTCAAAACCCAGTTCAGCAGTTTACGATTTCAATTTTTTTCTAAAAATCCTATCTCCGCGCCACCTACCGGCTCCAAGTTGTGAATCTTTCCGATCCAGGACCCACTCAAACACACACCAACATTTTGTCCATATTGGTTCTGGGATTTTTATTGAACTTCGCATAGTTCAATAAAAATCCTAGAACTTGATTGCAGCCCCACGTATAAGGGCCAACTGTGAATCTAAATCAGCCAGGGACCCATTCAAATGTAAACAAAAAAATCACCAAAATGGGTACAGATATTTAGGCCGAGTTCAGTAACTTAAGTACAGAAAGAAATATTATATTAATATATCCGTTTTTTGTAGTTTGGTAATATCATAAATGACGTTTTTTTTATTGAGTAGGGTAGAGGATATGTATTTACGAAATCCTTTTAACCTAAGGCTTTTTTACGTAGCTAGCTTTCATTTATGTCGTTTTTTGACTCTACGTGATACTAAGCCTGATATTTTAACAAACGAGATAAAATGCGAAATTCCTCCAAGATAGATCTCTCGACAGAACAATTAAAGCTTTTTGTGACCACAAGACAAACGTTTGAACTTTCGTTGGATTAATAATCAAGGCCATTAACTAATCTAAATATTTTCATTACGTATATACCCCGATTCTGCATCCCGCAAAAAATCTCTGCAAAAAATTAATGAAGTTGATTTAGGTGTTCCCGTGTTATTCTTCCATTATCCCTTATGCATATCTCGCCCCAAAGTCCACACAACACACACAAACACACGCATATATACACAAATTCAAGCATATACGTATAACTTTATTTTGGAGTTCAACTTATTGCTTTAAGTACTATTTAATTGGATTATTCAAATGTTTTCAAGAGGGTAAGAGGGTTCTGTTACACGCAGAGCTTTTTGAGTGTTTTTTAAAGTCTCAGTTCAATATTGTATTCCTCTCTATAGTTGAGCGTTATGTTTTCTACTAACATTTCTTCAACTGCTTAAACATTCATGTAATGTCAATCACACTATAGAGTCAGACAGGCAACATATAGTGTCGATTGCCTTGCATCTTTTAAAAATCTGATTATAGTATTTGATTTTTTCGAAAAATAACAATAATCCAAAAAAGAATCAGTAAGGACCATTGATAAAACAAAAACATGAGCTTTGGGTTTTATACTGATATATGTACATAAGAAGAAGCTCCTACTAACTTATTTGTTTCAAGAAGCTGTCGTAAAGGCCTAAAAGCAGTTGTACAGAAAAATAACTTGAGTTTGTTATATAAATATTGCTCACAAGTTAATTATTTGTTTTACGAATGTTTTTGAATTACTTTGCTGAGTTAATTACCCACATTTCAGCTGTTTAAGTCAATGTTATCATTTTAGAATATCCTAACTGGCTCGCCCCATTAGGTTAATTCTTAATTTAGGTACTTACATTTTTGACAGTTTTCGAGTTTTTGACATATTTGACATTTTTGATATTCTTGACATTTTAAACAGTTTTGGTACTTTTAGCATTGATGACATTTGGTATTTTAGTATTTTTGAATTTATAGTATTTTTAACACTTGGAATTTTAACTTTTGATTACATTGTTTACAACACACATCTTTATAATTTAGTACAGATAGTCGTGTATAAATTGTCTTTAAGAGTGAAGATAACAAAATCCATGTACCTGCACAAAAACTATTCCTAACAACTTCTACAACATTATCTTTAGCCAACTTTACATAAAAATGCTTTAACTGTATAATATTCTAAGTATTTTTATTTAGTGTCCTACTTAATTTTCCAGGCAGAAGTTGATCATTTCCTCTACCATTCTTCATTTGTCTGAAAGCATATCTTAATTGTATCTGAGCCAACATTGATTTTTTTAATTGAAGGCTTTTGTTGATGATTTTTAATGATGTATAGGGACGGATTGAATTATCCCAATATTCTCAAAATTTCCCAATTCATTTGTTACTAAATTTATATGCAGTTTCCACTCAATCGAATGAATTAAAAAAATCCTATTATTAACTTTTGGGAGAGGGGTCAAATTAGAGGATTAAAAAATATAAAATTAAAATTTATTAAAACGCATATTATGTATCTACTAAATGAAAGGGCCCATTATGAGGAAACAAACATTTTTTTATAGTTATAAAATAATTTGCTTAAAAAATGTTAACAAAAGGTCTACTAATTCCGCCCCTTTACATCTGAAATTATAAGAACTAATTTTTTTCAAGTGTTTCCGTAATGAGTCACATAAAATGGATAGTCATAAAAACACAAAAAAATAAGATTACTTAAAAACAACAAACACTTGTTGAAATTTTCAGTTTTTATTTCTTTAAATTTGACATATGTTTCGCCAAGTCTGGTTTCATCAGAAATTGTAAATACATATGTCAAATTTAAAGAAATAAAAAGTGAAAATTTAAACAAGTATTTGTTGTTTTTAAGTAATCTTAAAAATGAATTTTCATCAAGTGAAGACTGAAACAATCATCAACAAATAAATAAATTATTTGTATTTTTAAAATAATTTGTTTAAAAGATTTAATATTCTATTATTTATAATTTTACCCGTTCTCTCCTGTATCTCACAAACTAGTGAGCCTAAGAAGAAAAAATATTATATAGGGCTTTACACAAATTAGAAAATTAAATATTTTTTTTTATAAAAATCAAACTACATATGAGAAATGAAACATTTTTTATTAATTTAAAACTCATAGTGTACAAGATATTAAGAAAAGTATGAGAAAATTCTCTCATTACTTTCGTATATGAAACGGGAAAATTATAAAAAAAACATTAACCCTTAGTATTCGAGTCCAACTCGAGAAAATTATTATATCCCAGATTTTTTCGACGACGGAATGACTATCGATAACTATTCATAAAAATATATGGCTATTTGTGAGGAACATACACTTTAATAAAATTAAACTCGACCTGTCCGAATTTTACTCAAAATTAAGACGAAAAGTGTCCTAAATTTGATTCCATACATTAGATTGACCCCGTATTCAACTGTAATCACACAGAAAAATGCGTCGAGCATCAGAACCAGGGGTATGAGGTTACGGTGCATTATGCTACGTCGTATTACGGTGCCAGGAGGGCAATCTTGATAAACGCTCATTGAAATGGGCTGTGAGATAAACGTTTGTATGGAAAATATGCTCGCCTCGCTAACGTAAATATACGGTTATGGTTGTTGGTAGTAAAGTGATGAGATGAATTTGTTGAAGTTCGCTTTCCACGCGTTCTTCACGACCACATATTCCTATGAAATTGCTAAATAATTTTGCACATTCCTATTTTTGCATGATTTTTTATCCGGCATTAAGTAGGAATTTAATTAACATTATGTGAAAGATGTGTTCGTTCTGTAACAAATATTGGATATGTGGATCTACATACGGATTATGTTAACACTACTCAACGCTTAACATACTTTCTATTGGTTATTCTCTCTGAAACTTCAATATATCGCTATTCAGTTCGCATATAAATACTTAATCATATCAATAATGTTGGAAGTACATAAATACTCTTTGAGTTTGAGGGTAGTGCAACGGATGAAGGCTCCCTCATAGAAACGCGTTATGGTCTAGCGTTCACAAAAGCTTGTAAAATATCAAAAAGCTAGTAACATAATTGATTTGAAAGGTTTAGTCATTCTTCGAATTTTTAATGTCTGATTTATAACCTAGAACCAAGTCTCTTAAGTATCACATGCTATATATCCCCGGAAAATTGGTATAAACTATTGCAAAAAAATTCTAAGGTGTTTGATTGGTTTTTCTTGATGGATGAATCCAATGTGATGTTCAGAAAGTTTCATTTCTCAACTAATTATATGGAGTATTTAAAATTGCAAAAATTGTAATTTTGATAGTTTTTGTGCCTTTTCAGAATTATATTACTACTTATTTTTTATGGTATTAACTTATTCCCGATTTGACCATACAATGTATGGTATCACACTCCCTTTAAGCAACACTATGTGTGCCTTTAGGGGAAAATTCACTAAACCCCAGATATCCTAGATATCAAAAGGGTTTAGCTTTGTGGGAGCCCTTGCCAGGTTTTCAGGCCCGTGGTTGGAGTCGTGACAGCACTTTCCCATGAATTTCCTGACCGTCCGGGCCGTTCCTAACAGGACGACTTTTTGCATTTGTTTGTAAAGATCTCTGTCCAGACCGAGGTATTGTAAATTGTTTAATAGATGTTTTGGGACTAGTCCTGTCGTTGACATAACAATTGGTACAGTTCGTGTGTTGTTCATGTCCCACTGAGTCTTTATTTGAAATTCCAAATCTCTATATTTGGTTATTTTCTCAGCTTGCTTGATATGTATATTATTGTTGTTAGGAATTGCTATGTCAATTAAAGTTGTTTTCCGAGAGACTTTATCTACCAAAACTATATCTGGTCTATTGTGAGCAACTGTCCGATCGGTCAGTATCGTGCGGTCCCAGTACAGCTTGTAGTTGTTATTTTCTAAAACAGATTCTGGTTTGTATTTATAGTATGGTAATCTTACCGACCGTGATAATTCAAGTTTCAGTACTAGTTCCTGGTGAAGTATTTTTGCCACAGCATCGTGTCGTTCTTTGTATACAGTTGCAGCGAACGCTTGACAACCTCCTGTGATATGCTGGATAGTTTCAGATGTTTGGCAACCGTACCTGCATTTGTCGTTGTTAATAGAAGGATTTTAACGATGTACTTTAGGTAGTGCTTAATTGGAATTACTTCATCTTGGATTGCCAATATCAAGCCTTCCGTTTCAGGATACATATGACCAGAGATCAACCAGTAGTTCGACGCTGCACTGTCGACATAATCTTGGTTGACGTCATTTATATGTCTTCCATGAAGGGGCTTCTCTTTCCATTTCAGTAGTTTCTGATCTGTGGTGTGGTGGTGTAATTGGACATGTTGTTGTGTCAGTCGCAGTGGTGATGAGTCATCAACCAGGCACATGACTCTGTATAGATCAGAAAATTCTGCGGGTTTCTGGAAATGACTACGCAAAATGGAAATTTGTTGATCTAATAGTTTGCTTAGATCTGTCAATCCTCCTCCTCCTTCATACCGTGGCAAAGTTGTACGTTCGACAGAGCTCTTTGGGTGGTGATTGTGAGCTTTTGTTAGTAAAACTCGAACTTTTCGTTGTAATTGTTCAATGTCAGTCTTGCACCAATTAACTATACCGAAAGAGTAACTGAGCACCGAACACGCATAGGTGTTAATAGCCTGAAACAGATTTTTACTGTTTAATTTAGTTTTCAACAGTCGTCTTACCCTTCTATAAAACTCTGCTGTTATGTCCTTTTTCATTGTCATGTGATCAATACGTTGAGCCTGCTTTATTCCAAGGTATTTATAAGTATGACCTTCCCCCATAGATACAATTGAGGTGCCATCTCCCATCTAGAAGTGCCCCTGCTGTGTTTTGCCTTTAACTATATTAATAATTCGGCATTTGTCTACGCCAAATTTCATATGGATGTCACTAGAGAACCCTTCTACTATTTTAAGCATATCATGCAGCTGTTGTTTCGTAGCTGCCATCAACTTTAAGTCGTCCATGTATAACAAATGGTTTATCTTTAATGCTTGTAGGTTGTTGTGTTTGAGACTGAACCCAAAATTAGTCGAGTTCAGTTTGTTTGAGAGAGAGTTCATGGCAAGGCAGAACCACAGCGGACTAAGAGAGTGTCCCTGGAATATATCCCTTTTGATTGGAATGGAGTCAGTTTGTATCGAACAGTTGGCTTCATTCAGTGAGATTTTGGTTTGCCAGGTGGACATGGCATATTCTAAAAAGTTAATAATACAATTATTCACTTTATAGAGTTTCAGTACCTTAATGAGCTATATGAGCCTTATTATTATTATTATTAGTTATTTGTGAAAAACTGTAAAAATGCTCATTTTTTCAACAATTTATATTTATTGTCTAAATATAAAACTTGGCAAAAGTTTCACTGTTAGGAATGACTATGCAGATTTTCTCGCAAATGTGATTTTTTGTCGAGAATGTTTTACTTTGCCTGAAGTTTGCAATGCTCCCATTTTGTGACAACTTAATTTTTCAGGCATTATCAGATAATTCAATACGATATGTATAGATTAATTTTATATTAGTTTTGTGGCAAAGAAGTTCAGTCTGAAAGTCGGTAGTTCGGTGTTCGGTATAGAACAAAACTTGATTGAGGGAAGCTATCACTTCTCCTAACTTTACGAATGTAACAGCTAAAACATAATCGAGTGAAAGGTTAATAATGAAAAAGTCTTCAGTTAATGACCCTAACTCGAGTGAAGCTACTAAAATCTTGCGACACCCAACGCTTCATATAGTTTTTTGATATGCCATTTATATTAGAGCATTGATAAAGGCTAGTATCAATTTCAACATTTATATAGCATTACATGAATTATTATTGTGAATTCTTTATTACAATCACCAAAATAGCAATAATGTGTACATAAAAATCGGTGAAAACATTTTAACTGGAATGTCCTTTCTGTATACGAAAAGTTAAGGGAAACAATGGTTTTCCTCCATTAAAATCTACTCGATACCGAACATCGAAATGCAGACCTCTTCTCCAGAAGTCGACTTTAGGTTCATAGTGGCCATAATTTTTGAAAAAATTGGTTCCAATACATTTTTAGATATTTTTTTCTTAGTCTGAGGTCTCAGATCCCAGTTCTGATGTAAAAGAAATGAACAAAAACAATCAGAAAAAACCATCTACGAGCATTCAATTCCTGTAATGGCTTCCCTTCTGACAACTTGGACATCTTTATTTCTCTTGTCAGGAAAATAACCAGAAATAGGCGTGATAGTATGGCGAATAGGAACACTATTTAGTATCCATAAAATAATTTCCACTTTAAGGCATAACATTAATCGAAAATGATCAATAACATTATATCATTGGGAAAATACATCAGTCTGGTCGTACTTCGTCGCCTCTTCATGTCGGTGCCAGATTCAAGAGGACGGAAAGGGACGTTGGTGAATGACATCCGGTTCGGGCACCGTCAAAGCTTCAGCAAGGTACAATCTTATTCAAGATGATCCAATTGTCTGCACCAAGATTGTTTATATCCTTTTGAGACTCAAAGCCAACACGTGAAGGCAAAATATCGGCTAGAAAGAGAGGGAATAGTGAAGGCCAGAGTGCGTATATAAAGAGTTATGCCAAAGTATAGGCTAAATGCTGATTGGTTCTGCAATTATTTGCACTGATATCAATGGGTGATCTCTTGAATGATATTTTTCGTTGAGTCGAATGCGTAAAATTGATTTTTTACGAATTTTCTCTTCAAGCAATCTGGCAACCTTGCATGATTTGAATGAAATCTGCACCGGTCTGTACGGTTGCATCACACACAGGACTGAATTCACATGCAATAATACAAAACCAAGAGACAATTAGTTGATGAAGAATTGTCCTGAAATATTTGGTAATTAGTATGTTCTTTCCAGATGATCGAAAAATTAATCTGCCGCAAGACAGGTGCATTATAAACTATATGCAAAATAGAATACTCTCAAAAAAACACATTTGCTAGAAATTTTTCAAAACCATAAAAATGAGACTCTGACCACTTATTTACGTTATAACAAAATTACTACCTGCCTAGTTTCAGAGTTATAACTATAAACAATTGAAAAGCGAGCATATTTTGAAGTTTTTCCCATCTAAATTTTCCTAACTAATTATCCAACCGTATCGTTCAACCTCTCATTTAGTAACTATTAAAAATATGTACAAAACAAAATTACTTTTGGCCATGAGCGAATCCAAGAGAGAGGGGGGTGATGGGGGCGAACGCTCCCTCTGAGAGCCTCAAAATTAGTAAATTTAATATTGAAACGAGGTATTATTAACTCAAAGAGCGTCGAAGAAGGTGACTTATATGAGTTTAAACCTCAGAACGAGTATTTTTAATGTATTATCTTAAGAAATCTGGGTTTAAAATTATATTTAGGTAAATGTACCTTTTCCAAAAAAAAAACCAATCAAATGACTGTGGATTTTTTTCAAAAATAGTCTTACATAATTCTAAGTTACCTAGATTAATATGGAACTTCATTAAAATAAATAGAATTGTAAAAATGCCATAAAAACTATATCCGATTCTTGTTTATAACTTTTCAAAACTATACTGTATAAATTTTGAGTTCAGTATAAAACGGAGATTTAAAAATTTTGTAAAACGAATTTTATATGTTTAAATTATTAAAAGAGGAATGCCCGTATACAAAAAAGCATGCAACCAAGACCAGTAAACCTAGCTTATATTTATAATAAATATCAGAGAATGATGAATAATCTCCCAACAAATAAGTTTAGTACGTTACGAAGAAACTTCATAAATTATGTAGGATATAATATCCATAAAAATATATTTACCTAAAAGTTGTTCGGAAGCAAACGCTCACGAGGGTGTTGTAAGATTGATGATAAAAGAAAATTTGTGATTGTCAAAATGTGACTAGTAAACGACGTGGTGTTGCGTTGATACTCCAAGCTGATGTGATTAAGTTAAAACTTTTCGACAGCAGAAAGAAAATTAAATTTTCTAAAAGATATATTAGTCGAAAGAACTAGATTGTTACATGAAAGCTTATTTACTAAATAACTTATGGGATTTTATGTTCAACTCTGTAAGGCAAGGAATTCTTTTGTCGTTGAATTAAACATTAAAGTGTACCCATTTTTTTGTCAGTAGAAGGTGTTTTTTGTTTGTATTTTTTTAACAAACATACTTTAATTGATACGGTCTGTAATCTGTAATTTGGTTCAGAAGTATGTTCTTCTTTGTTAAATTTAACACTCGACATGAAAAACGTTACCTCTTTCATTCCTATATCAACAGCTGTTCGAGTTGACCCGTCACAGTATTTTTTATAATAGATAAAATAGAACAATATTCAGTAATAAAAAAATTACTTTTGGAAGGTATAGCACCAAACTTAAAAGAGTGATGAAAATTTGTTAAAATATGTAGGATCATTTTCCTTCAGTCAGTTAAAAATTGGGCTACCAAATTTAAAGGTGGTCGTCTAAGTGAAGAATGACTAAAAAGCAAAAACTGAGAGACATTGAGTAGAAATCTTCCTATTAGGCAGAGTGTATTTTGGCTGACGTTTTGGGTTTCAGTTGCTATGTGTACAAAGGGCGATTCATCCTCAAACAATGAGCCAAAACCACACTCGTCAGCAACAATTTAGAGAGGACCAACATTTTTTTGTCTCGTTCTCTCACTCTCAGATGAGACTATGAGCTGACTCAAAACAAGAGGCCCAGGAGTGGTGTCAAGCCGATACTTCAGCTCCAGAAATCAGCCAAGAGACTGTTAGCATCAGTTCTAAAGGAATAAACTCAGATTATTTTTGTAAACTTTTGGATCAGCTAAATATAAAATATCACGAGAAAAAAAAACTGGTTTATTGAACAAGAAATCTGTTTATAAAGACAACGTATCCCCATATATAGCTTAAAAGAAAAATTAGTAGACAAGTACGAAGGTTTGCAACAACCAATGTATTCGCCAGATTTAGCCCCTTGTGACTTTTGACTGTTCCCAAATCTTTCATCTTTCATGGGACGATCTCGAACAATCTCGGCACAACGAGAAAGCAACCAAAGGATTATAGCAAAATTGACATATTTCTGGGCCATATCGTATGATTGACAATAATACAATTATTGTGCCTCAAATCTTACTTTCTCTATGTGAATATAGTGAAAAATAGCATTCCAAGAAATGTTTTCTATAAATGTAGGACTTTAATAAAGAAGACAATAGGTACTTACTTCGAAAACTAACACCTATGATAAAAAAATGTTAAAGAAAGGATTTTGGTTGAAATGACACTTTTATTTCTGATTGGTTTCTTTTTGGGAAAGATTCAGGATCCGCCATTATATAAAAACAAAAAGTATAAATTAATTTGGAATAAACATTTACAAGTAATGCTTCATAACTATCCTTATGACTTTCGGATGTAGGTACTGTGAAAATAACAATCAAAGAGAAGACATTGCTTTATGAAGTTTAGTTGATAGGTGTACCTGACTAATTAACATCTACTTACTCTTTTGGCTACAATAATAATTTTTTTTGTCGAGTTTAATATAAATCGATGGGTTACATTCCCAAATACAAGAAACAAATAGAACGTGATGTAGCTCAAAATACAGCGGCAACATGCAAGTGGTTCTTTTGAATGAATTGCCATGAGCCGATTACACCGGTACACAAAAAAAGAAAAATTGTCTGTACACCGGGCGCCACCCATCTACAGGCATGTTTTTCGACCCGCTGAATACGAATTTCAAGTCCGTTTAAGCGGTCCAGCCTTCAGTTTCGAGTAAATTGCAAAAAACCCCAAAAATAGCGAAATTTTGGGGCTCTAAGAAAAGCATGATTATTATGTATTTTGATCTGTCAAACACTGATTTTAATTGTGCTCCAATCATGGGCTGTTTTAAATCGAAAAAAGTTAGGAAAAAATCCTTAAAAATTGCAACAATCGCGAAAAATTGGGATTATCTTGGTATAAAAAAAATTTGTGGACGCGGATTGACGAAAATGTTGTGTTATTTAATCTTTTTGATCTGATTCTGCAATAAATTTGGCCCATAATGCCCTCAAACATTCATAAAACGACAAAAAATTGATAAAATAGCAGAAAATTGCTACTAAAAAAATAGAAAAAAATCGTTTAAACACAATTAAATAAACTTCTTGTATTTTTTATCTACAAAATACAAGATTAAGATTCAAGAATATGCACAAATTGGATTTTGTACGGTTTTTCGAGGGTATTGTACTGTTTCATTCTCAAATGATCTACCAAGTAGATACCTCTTCAGCCATCTTTTCTTTTACTTAGTAAAAATTTGCCATCGTGTTGGGATTTCAACTTCTTCGATGTGTAGACTTCATTTCATTGCATGATCGCTTGTACTTGCAACCAGGACACCTCCTCGGGTTCTTCTTATTCTGTTTATACATCATTTTTATAGATTTTACAATTTTTTGCATTTTCAGATTTTTATGTTGTATTTTATAGATAAAAAATACAAGAAGTTTATTTAATTGTGTTTAAAAGATTTTTTTCTATTTTTTCAGTAGCAATTTTCTGCTATTTTATCAATTTTTTGTCGTTTTATGAATGTTTGAGGGTATTATGGGCTAAATTTATTGCAGAATCAGATCAAAAAGATTAAATAACATCAAAATTTTCGTCAATCCGCGCCCACAATTTTTTTTATACCAAGATAATCCCAATTTTTTCCAACTTTTTTCGATTTAAAACAGCTTATGATTGGAACACAATTAAAATTAGTGTTTGACAGATCAAAATACATAATAATCATGCTTTTCTTAGAGCCTCAAAGTTTCGCTATTTTTTGGGTTTTTTGCAATTTACTCGAAACTGAAGGCTGGACCGCTTAAACGGACTTGAAATTCGTATTCAGCGGGTCGAAAATCATGCCTGTAGATGGGTGGCGCCCGGTGTACAGACAATTTTTATCTTTTGTGTGCCGGTGTTATTTATCTAGATGAAATAAACCTATTACTAATAATTGTAGTTTAGGAGACTAAAAATCAATCTTGGCAAATAAGAGTAAACGAAAATACACAAAATATTGGTGAATGCGCCGGAATAAATAAAAATTTATTTATAATAGTGTTATGTATCGGATGAACCCCATTACACTAAATTATTGTATTGTTAACTGAACTACATATACATAAAAAGTTTCATTTTGCTACAAGAATTAGAAATAGCTGATGCGTCACAGATATGTAGATTTCCTAAAAGATTTCCCTAATCTTACAGTTGTACTTGAAAATTCAAATGGTAACGCTACGAAAATAGTTAAACAGCCGAGAAAATATTCTTCTAGAGTTTTCTAATTATCTCCTTTGCACAACTCGACGTTTAAAACTTTAGAACGGTGCAGTATTTATAACATCGAATTGGATGTGCTTGTAGCTGGAAACTTAATTAAGGGTTTCGTTTCAAGCTGAACCAGAAGGAAAGTCTCTGTCAATATTTACGTTGACCCAGATGTTCCAATTTATATTAGTTTCATTGTAGACAACTATAAACTTCGAAATTGTAGGAAAAGCTCAAAATTGAAACGGATAGATGAAATATAACTGGAAACCATCTAGTGTGAAAATCTCTAGAGCCGAATGGTTATTGAGAATAAAAACCTAAGAAATTGAAAAAAAAATTTGTACAAGAAATAATAAAAAGTAAATTATCTATATAAATATATATTGTTTAGTTATGTTTTTCCATAATCTCAGATGTAGATTAATTACCCGAGTGATCAGGTATTTAAAAATCATCATAATTTTTTATTTCCTAAAGACCTATAACGATTTTAAGTTAGCAATCCTTCCACCTCAAATTTTCCGTATATATAAAAAGCTGCGGTAAAGTTCTTATATATCTTATACTTTTACTTATTTATGGGGCAGCAGGTATTGCCAGAGTCTCGGTAGAGGAGGGCGAGGAGACCACAGCAACTTATTTAATAATCCCTACGATATTAACTCCATCAATCAAATGAACCAAAAAAGTGTAAAATACAAAAAAGTAAATTTAAAAAATCAAATAACCGTCTTGTGTTTATAGTGAACTTGAAAAAAGATGGAAAGAAGAGAATCTATTTTGTTTCTATTCTAACACCACGTAAGTATCCTGAGCCGAGTTCCACGCCCATTGGCTAATTCTCCCTAACGTATTCCCTCTTTTTCTTGCCAATTGAAGCAGCAACGATTATCTGCTGCACAATCTCACAACAATCTCATGTAGTCGGAGGCAGATGCCTTGGACGCATGAGATTGTTGCCTTATTTCAATCTTTTTTAAAGTTCATTTTTACGAAATTTTGTTTGTTTTTTTAAATTTCCTTTTATTATTTTAATTTGGTTTTTGAAGCGAAAGTTTCTTAAGGGAGGTCCACACTTACACATATGAAAATAGATGAGCAAGATGTATTACGTACATCCGGAACTTTTAGATTCTCTAAAGAACATAATTCAATTAAAAACAACTGGCCAAGAGTCTAAATCGCACGGCTGCGAATCCAAAGTTCTTGGATTCGAAACAAAGAACAATTGTAATTTTTGTTAATATTATGTCATTAATAACTAATTTTATGTACTATTGTCAATTCACATCAAATAAATAAAACTCATTTTAATATTACAAAAAATAAGAACCTAAAAATTTTTAGTTACTCGAATACAGTATTCGAGCGAAAGCAGAAGGCTACGAGAATTATGCGAACCGACCTGAAGAGGGCAGATGTGACTCTGCCGAAACGTCGTCATTTTACCATCGATCCCGGCAGGGATCAGTTATCAACTACGCGGATATTCATCCCGGAAACAATCTAATACATAGTGCCCACGAAAACTTAAAAACAAATATATATATATATATATATATATATATATATATATATATATATGTTCTGAGAGGCTTCCGCGGTCATTATTATGAACTAAGCTAGGTTCCGGGTGAGAACCGCGCCTGAATTTATTGAATACTCGACGTTTCGACTCCTGCTTTGTAGCCATTATCAAGAGACAAAAGTGAAAAAGAGTTTCAGAGTCTAGATCGAACTCGGGGCCTCAATCTGCCTACTCCCCAAGAGTCACTAGGTAACTGAACTGAATTTGAGTCTGCTCTGCTTCTTTTATTTATAGTTAGCGCTGGGGTAGAAGAAGATGTCACGTGATGAGGCTGTGTTGTGATTGGTTGGGTATTGGTGGGCGTGTCTGCTTTGTTTAATCTGGCAATTACGGAGGTCCAAGCTGTGGGAAGGCGAGTGCTGTCATCGCGTCTATTTAGACAGAGAGGTCTTTTCTCTATTTCGATGGCTTCGCGAATAGTGGATGCCCTAAGAGAATTGAGAGATTTGATAGTCCTACTGTCCTCGAAGTTGATAGAGTGTCCTGTTTGGATATGGTGATGCGCGAGAGCGGAAGTCGGATCTTTTTTACGAACTGACATATACTCGATGGTTAACGCGCCTGTTGGTACGACAGATGTAGCTTTGTGGGCAATCGCGACATGAGATTTCGTAAACTCCTCGATCCTCGTTAGGTACTTTGTCTTTGGGGTTACCGGTTAAGTTGCCTATAGTTTGAGTGGTGTTGAAGATAGTCTTTATTTGATGTCTTTGTAAAATCCGTGCTATTTTGTCAGTGACTCCTCGAATGTATGGAAGTACGGCTTTTTGATGTTGTTGTTCTGTTTCTGACGGGGTTGGTGTGATTGGGGGTTGTTGAGATTGATGAATTATACGCGCAATGTGGTCCGGATGATAACCGTTTTGTCGAAGGATTTGTTGAAGATTATTAAGTTCGTTTTGTCTATTGTCAATATCTGTTAAACGAATAGATCTAAGAGTCAAAGATTTCATTACAGAACTCAATTGGGCAGGGTGGTGGTGTGATTGGGCATTTAAGTATCGATTGGTATGGGTTGGTTTTCTACAGACGGTATGTGAGAATCTGTCATTGTTGGTTTTTGTTATGAGGACATCAAGAAACGGGAGAGAAGAATCGGACTCGATTTCCATTGTAAATTGTATATTAGAATGTATACCATTGAGGTGTTGTAGGAAGAAGTCTAATGAATCTCTGCCATGAGGCCAAATGACAAAAGTATCATCTACATATCTAAGCCAACAGGAAGGTTTTAAATTAGACGAGTTTAGGGCCTGGGTTTCGATTTGTTCCATGAAAATGTTGGCAAGCACTGGAGAAAGAGGTGAACCCATGGGGGCCCCACGGACTTGTTTGAACAGAGTGCCTTGAAATGAAAAATAAGTGTTAGAAGAACAGTGTTGTACAAGTTTGATGATGTCAGAAGAGATATTGTGTTTTGTTTTTAGAATATCTAACGTTTCTGAAATGGGGACATTGGTGAAAAGAGATACAACATCGAAGCTAACTAGGATATCATTTTCTGAAATTCTGTAACCACTTAGGATATCTAGGAAGGAAGAAGAGTTCTTTACGTACGAGGATGCTTGCTCGGCTAGAGGTTGGAGGGTTTTGGCTAAGTACCAGGCTAATTCTTGGGTCGGGGATTGTACCGAACTGACAATGGGCCTAAGAGGAATGTCCGGCTTATGAATTTTGGGTAGTCCGTAAATTTTCGGAATTTTAGAAGACTTTTCACGAGGAATGATGATCTTTTTGACGTCAAGAGGAAGTTGTGTCCTGTTGATGATTTCCTTAGTCTTTTTCTCTAAGTAAGTAGTAGGATTATTGTTCATTATTTCGTAGTCTGCAGTGTGGAGTAGGGAATTCATCTTGTGAACATAGTCCTTAGTATTGAGAAGAACAGTCGCGTTACCTTTGTCGGTAGGAAGAATAGTTATGTCATCGTTGTTACGTAGTTGTTTCAGTGCATGTCTTATATAGATATATATATACGATATATCTCCTCTTGATTAATTAAACTCTACGAACCCAATTTAACTGCTACAAATCAATTATATCCCAATATGGAAGAGTAAAGTATGACCTCTCTCCAATTTTCTTTTCTGGTGTTCAATTCGCAATTTTCCAACCAAAGATGCAAATAAGCTTTACACATTTTGCTGGCGATCAATTTGAAAGCCGAGAGTATAAAGCGAAAAGTTGCCTAGATTCGGTCTGGAATAAATGTCCCGTTCGTGGCTAAATTTCACATTCTAGATATCTAGACTACCGAATAAACTGTCCTAAAAGTAATAAAACAGGGACGTTATGCTAATACATTCCGCTAAAGTTAGCATAAACGCTATTCACCTATAGAGTTTATGTTGCAAAAAGAATAAAGATCAAAATTGTTTCAAATAATCGAATCATGTGCTGCTTAGGACTTTAGAAGGGGTGATTCGGTGAACGGAATCTTCGGATATTTAGAATAGTGTAACACAGCTATTTGGTCATGTAATAATAATTTTAAAATATGATCTGGACTGTCTCAATGCTATATTTAGGGCAAATGCCGTCACAAATACTAGGTTCATTGACAAAGTACTGGAAAATCTTTGTTAGGTACCGGGATATGGTTCGAAAATATCGTTGTAAATACTAGTCCTAATTTACTACCTATTTAACAAATACAGTTATCGACGAAAATTTTGATTAAGGTGTCATTAATATTGCCAGTGGCATGTACAAACTATAGAAAAAGCAAATAACAAATTATGGAAAAAAATATTTCCCCGAAGCTGGTTATTCATATAAATAACGATTTTGTTCGAATAAAGTTTTTTTTTATATAAAATCTGTATATGTTACCATCCATATGTTTCAAAGTTTGGTTTTTAAATATGCATTTTTCTCCAAAAGGTCGTATTATTTTATTTAATGGACTAGAACAAAGAAAACAAAGTTCTATTGTTTAAAAAACCATTTGTTGATTAATTTTTTGTATAGCTAATTTGTGTTTTTTCATATTCCGAAAAACTCAGAAACAATAAGTTATAAACCAATAAACAACAAAATTTTTTAAGAGTAAAAACAGCCAAGTATGATTGTTTTCTGAAGGATAGTTGTGGCATCTCTGGTTTGTATTTTTTTTAGGAATAACGCCACAATTGAAAGTCTGTATATTTCAAATACTCCAAACATTTTAAGGTGTAAATTAGACCCCGTTTTCAATGGTAATAACTAAACACAAGTGAACAAAATAATAAAAAAATTTTAATTTCAAATTGTGATTTACTTACTAAATTTGTTATTAAGAAACTTTTAATTTTTAATTTTTTTGTTCATTTGCGTTTAGCTATTACCATTGGAAACTACGGTTGATGTAGGCCCTGAAACGTTTGGTCTATTTAAAATTTACAGACTTTTAAGCAGTTGTGGTGGTATTCAGAAAAAATACAACCCAAGTATGACTTTATGAGAAAAAAAATATAATATAAAAGTCTTCAGCTTCATAGATGGTATTCTATTTTATTTCCACAGAATGAAAAAATAACGTTAAATTTATACATAAAGAATAAACAAAAAGAAGCTTTTTCAAGAATATGAAATGACACAGACATAATGACTAACAAGTGGTTCGTTAGTATTTCTCATTAATAATAAAAAACTTGAATTAAAAATGGGTTAAGCAACATAAATTTAAAAAATATATATTTATTTAAAAATTATTATTCTTTGAATGGGGGAACATGTTCTGACAAAGAAACTCTGAAGTTGAAACGTCTTCAAACACAGATGAGTATCACCCAATATACTAAACACTATTTATATACATGAATACTAATTGATTATTTCTGGACATCTCTTTTTCAAAATATCTGTAGGGCAGATTTTCTGTACAGAAATCTAGTTTTTCGAAATTGACGTTCTACACTTTTTCCTACCTTACAATTTTCAAAACTTATCTGTTGCAGGAAAAATACGAGGTGAGAACTCCCAAATCAACAGGCAAAATATTCAAAAACCTCAACTTTTTTTTCGAAATTACTTAGAAAGAATAAGTTCAAATCATTTTGTAGAAAGTGATTACAGCTTGAAAAGTAAACACCAAAATAAATGGAAGTTGAGAAGTAGTGCAATACTCGTTCTTCATTTAATACAGATATCTCAGCAAAAACGCACTATAAAAATGCAAAAAGGCCAAATAGGGAGCTTATAATAAAAAATGTCTAAGTACTTTTTTATTTTAAAGTTTTGGATTACACACTTTTTAATTAATTTATTGCTATTAAATATATATGTTAATAATACATACAAATATATATTTTATTCAGATTGAATTGTTTGGAGTTTTTGAATAGCAATGTTGTATTATTCAGTCGTTTTTAAATTAAGAATAACATGCGCATAACCATAGATCGACAGCCAGTAACCAATTTTTTTATATTAAGAGAAACATATGTCACATTCTCACACAGTGGATCGTTAGTTCCAATTAAGACTGTAGGTCTAGTTCGAGTGTAACTGCGAGTAACTACAAACAGAAATTTCGAAAAGATTTTTGAGAAGGTCTTGAATTATTTTGCCTGTTCATTGGGGTTTTCTCTCCTCAATTTTTTTCCCTGCAACAGATAAGTATTTAAAATCGTATTTGGAGAACAAAGTGTACTAAGGCAATTTCGTAAAATTGCCCGGATTACTGGCTGTACAGAAATTTTTCCTCACAGTTATTCTGAGAGATGTCTTAAAATGATCAACCAGTATTCCTGTATATAAATAGTGTGTTGTCTATTGTGTTATACTTATCTGTTTGGAGACGTTTCAACTCCGACTCTGGAGTCGTTGTCAACCTTTTTGTTGAATATTTCGCGATATACTTGCATTCAAAGTCCAAAATATACGTGTTAGACCAATAGTGTTTGTGGTTTGAAGGATATAGAGTAAATTTCAGTTAGACCAGTAGCGTTTGTGCTTTGAAGAATAAATAGTAAATTTCCAAGTATTTTTTGAGACGTGCTGGGCTGGGATCCGGATTCGGATTCAGAGACCCCTAAAACATAGTATACACATAGTGGGGATCCCAGAGCAAGATCTTTTCTTTTATTGTATGCCCCTGTGTATATAATTTTTAAAGAAATAAGTTCATTATATCATTATAATTATACTGAGAGATTGAATTGTTGTTACGGCATGATATAGTATCAACAAAATAATCTAGTTATTGGTAAAAAAACACTTGCTTGTGTGAGCTATGAGGAAGCGGTAGATTCAATACTGGCAAAATGGTTTAACGAAAAAAACATAGCTGTACTGAGACTTACGAAAGAAAGGACTTGAAAGAACAAAATTATGCATTATTTCTCAGAGGAGCATACAATGACTGCGGAGGAAGGAAGTTATAGTAAGCATGAAACCCAAGAAGTGTAAGGGGCAGATGATAATTATTTAGTACGTCAAGGCCGTAAGAGATAAGTAAAAGATTTATGCAAAAATTTAAATAATAACAAGTATAAGGTGGAAAATTATCGTCGAAATTTGTAGCAAGCGTATGGAAACTAATAGAAATAATCAGGAAGAAAAAAATATACACAAGTTTTATATCTAATCTTACGCTTTTCACCAAACTCCGTTTAATAAAACAAACACCTAAATAAACAGACAATAACAATTTTATATCTGTAGAGAGATACAGGCTACAAATAAAGATATTGTTTATACAGATATATATCCACATATTTAGAACTATATCATTCAACGTATGACAGCCGTTTCGAACTAGGAGTTCTCGTCAGATACGCTTCCTTGAATGACAAGTTCTAAAGTGAAATACTTGGATGTTATACACATCAGTAAGAAAACAGTCAGTGTATTGAACCTAATAGATGTCGGTGACATCTACCGTCTAATGAGTAATTTAAGTATATGAAGGCATACTATGCTATAACATATACCATACTCTTGACAGATGGTTCGAGTGTTTTATATAAAAACACATAAGTAAATATATATACAGATATATATCCACATATTTAGAACTATATCATTCAACGTATGACAGCCGTTTCGAACCAGGAGTTCTCGAAAGATATTGTTCTCTAAGACACCGTTTTGACCGTTTGATGATGATTCAATGTGTTGCCTAGGACACTACGAGGGTGAATCAAATATGAACCGGACTTTTCTGTTTCTCGCCCTGTAGGTAATTCGAGAGGCGTGACGTCTCAATATATGTTAGGTAGGGATGTTAAGAAGAGGGTTTGGCGAGGCGTAGTCGATGCGCTGTTAGTAGCATCATGTCAGAGCAAGAGGTGCATACGTCTGTTGCGCAACGTGTTGTTATCAAATTTTTGTCGCGGCAGGGCGTTAGACCTTCTGAAATTTTGCGTCGACTATCTGCACAGTTCGGCAATGAAACACTTTCAAGGACCCAAGTGTACGACTGGCACAAAAAGTCTTCAAATGGCCGAGAGACAGTGGAAGACCCGTCTTTCTGCAGGGAAAATTCTTGCAACAGTTTTTTGAGTTTCGAAAGGCGTACTGCTGATCGATTTTCTGCACGAACGCCGTACAATTAATGCTGAGTATTACTGCGAACTACTCTAACAAGTGAAACTTGCCTATCGGCAAAAGAGGCGGGATACGTCTATCCGAAGTATGCTTCTGTTGCATGACAACGCTTGGCCATATACAGCTGCATTGACTCAAGGAAAATTGAACAAAATGCATTAGGAAACCCTTGAACACCCGCCTTACAGTCCTGATTTGTCGCCATGTGACTACCACATGTTTGGGCTACTTAAAGAAGAACTGGGAGGCCACCACTTTGAGGACAACGAAGGTGTACAAACGTTTGTGCGCAATTGGTTATCGACACGACCAGCATCATTCTTTGAGAAATATATTAAAAAACTTCCGATTCGGTGGGAAAAATGTATACATAAGAGAGGAGACTATGTAGAAAAATAATATGTATTAAAATTTGTATTGATCGTACCAATAAAATTTTTAAAACAAAAGTCCGGTTCATATTTGATTCACCCTCGTATTTAACCATAGCACTTGCTATATAAAAAATTGCAAAGGAATTCGCAAACTGTAATATTATATATTAATATAAGAATGCTTCACAATTCAGTTCATTAATATAATACTCACGTGCCATCTATTCAATAGCGATGCCAACATAATAGTTTTATTGAAACTATTGATATATGTAACTGTAAAGCGTCCCAAATTTCATATTTGTCATACGGAATTCGAATTGATATATGTTAGTTGAGGAAACAACAAAAGCTCTCATTTCCCGAATATTTTTCCGGCAATTCATTATTATATTTCAAATCATTTCATCTGTATGAGACCTAATTTCTAAATGATGGATACACAGCTTAGATCATTAATCATATAACTGACAATAACTACATTTCAACTGGAGAAAATAAGTTCGTTCTTTAAAAGTTGCAAACAAAAAGGTTAAGACTTTATGTCTTAGTAAGTATTGATGATGCAATAAATATTACGCGTTCTTTTGTTTCTTTTTTGCGTTTTGTTATTTGCTTGGCGAAGTATTTATAGTCATTTGATGGAGCTTTTCTATTGTAGAAAACTTAATTTTACTTCATTCTCAAGCATTTGAAATATGAATTCCAGACGGTAAGTAGACTTGTTTTCGACATCTTTGTTTTGCTTTATTCATGGGCAAATAGTAACGGAAGCATTTAGAGACATCTGTACTGTCAACTGAGTGAACCATTTTAAAAGAATTTCAAAAGCGGTTGAGTTTTCAATTGTTATTAGTATTTCCACAATATTTTGGTTACAATGAGTTCTCATCAAATATTCAGGGAGGTAATTTTTCGTTGTTCATTATGTATTTACAACATGCTAATCTTTATTCTGTGAAATCATCTACCGTGTTTGGGATTGCAGTTTATTTTATTACTTTTGCAAAACCAAATTTACGTTACTTTGTTGTAAACTGGTATTTTCGTAATTTTTACTTTTTCCATTTGTAATGTATGTATTTTTCTATGATTATAAATACTTCATTTGTATTTCTTTAATACTTACTGCGGTTAAATTTTCACATTAGGTCGTTTATGCTTCATGATATTCCTGTCTGGTTTTTTAGAGTTATAAAATTGAAATGGAAATCATTACTTCCATATTTTCTGCAAAGTAACTATTACATGAAGGTAATTAGATCTCTACAAGTAAGAAAAACAGAACACCAGACTATGAAAGATGCATGTAGAATTAAAACTTCAAACGCAGCCAACAACTTAGTGCCCATAGTCATACAAAGAAGAAAATTTAAAACAGGAAGTTTAAGGAAGCTAGTTACACGATGATACTACATCGGAGCACCGTCTCTAGATCTTGATTCTTCAGGGAAATAAATTATTGATAGACGAGTATGATAGCAGAACCAACAGCATTTTGTGATAGAAAAACAAACAACAAAACAATTGAACATCTCAGTTATCATTCAGTAAGGAACAAATAACTAATACATATAGTGATTGAAACACACAAGAATATAAACTATTGCTGTTTTTCATGAGTGGTGTTTGTGGCAAAATGGACTGATCGAACCAAAATGTTATGAAGTTTTTGGAGTTGTTCCTACTAAATTCATGCTTGCATTTGGGACCCTAAACATAGCAAACATAAAAATAAAAACAAAATAAACGATTCATGGATAGATATTAAAAATAATATTGAACAACCGGGCACATTACAGACTTAAAAAAAAGAGGGAAGAAGCATGGTAAAAATAAGCTGCATCCAGGACTGTAGTGTTCACTGGTAATCAAACATATTTGGCATATTTGAGTGTTTTGTGATATGTGTGGATGACACGTTTGGAATATTTGCGAATACATCACATATTTGGACGAATATAGTAATACAAAACACCAATAGGCTACGCCAAGTGAAGTGCCGCCTTAAAGATTAGGAAAATGTTTTTTAACTATTATTATTCAAAAGCAAGCAAGTATTTTTCACTTTTTTTATAATTCCCATATTATGATATTTTTTATATCCTTGTCATTTATGCTAGTTTAGGGTTTGTTTGCAGTTTTTCAATTGCGACATTTTTTTATACTCAGTTCTTGACATTGAAGGAGAATTTATACCAATTTTCAGGCCTGCTCAATTTTTGTTTTCTAGAAACGGATTTTCTCTATTGATAATAGAAACAGTCTTTGTCTCTGTTAATTTAAATAATTACCTTCATAATTGTCGTTTTTACATATTTTTGGATCCCGCAAAATACGTAGTGAATTTATATAAAAAAATCTGTCACTGTTGGATAACTGAATTTTCACAAAATTATTGTTAAAATTCGTTTCTGTTTATTTTAAGTGAAGAATTTATACACCAATTTGTTTCGCTGTTTTTTTCCTAAACATAACTCCCATTCCTCCATTAAATAACAAAATTTTCTAAAAATAAATAAATCACATACTTATTAATTTAATGAAAAGAATCATTTTATAAATCAATTTTCATGCTTATATTAACTTTGTTCTAGAGAAATACGAATTTTTCAAATCTCCATCTAATTATTAAACTTGATATATACAATAAGGATTATCCTCCAAAAAGTTTTGTTTAATCCGTGTTAAAAACAATTTATTATATATCTTTATATTAATGTTTAGGATACGTGAAGTACTGGTTTTATACAACAATACCTATCAATATAGTACATATTACATACCCACACTCAAGTACAAAATTTAAATTTAGGCTAGGTTTCAACCTCACTGGAAATACGTATTTTTTTCGAGAAACAAAAATATCAGGTATGTTATTTCAAGACCTAAAATATCTTTGTACCAAGTGTCATCAAAATAAATTCAGGCAATTTAGAATGAAAAGATAATTACATAATTACACTCCAGATGAATTCCATATGAACCCTATAATTTCAGGAAAACCAGCGTTATTTATTTATTTAGCGTATGGCAATAGTATACATGAACTGGTCTTATAATATAAAAATACGAAATTACATTTAAACACTAACAATAAACAAGAACAAGAATAGTACAGAGTAAAAACAGAAAGAGAGCATTTGTAAATAACAAGTCCACACATAGTAATCACAAACTAACAGATAGGTTCTTTATCCATTCAGTCGCTGCAGGAGGGAGAGTATATATATATCCGTTATTGTTCCCTGACAGGCCGTAAGTTTACAGTCTTGGTATATATGTTTGACTGTTTGATAGGCTGCCATGCATTCACAATTGTGCGTGGGTTGCTTATTCCATTTATACAGCATATCTGCGCAGACGCCGTGTCCCGTTCTAATTCTATTTGCCGTCTTCCATATATTGCGAGGTAACATCGAAACCCGCAGGTTCCTCATGGATGCTCACATAGTCAAGTACCTCTGGAGGAGCATCCTCCCTCCAACCTGCATCCCATTCCCGGAGACCCCTGAAATCACTTTCATGCAACGCTTTCGCAGTCCTGATTGGTGGATGTCTGGATTTCAGTCTGGTGAGGCAAGCAGTTGGTATATACTCATGGATGGGCAACTCCGGGATATCCATTATTTTCTCGTATTCTCGTAGGAGAGCTTCTTTCCGTCGGATATTTGGCGGCATAATAAGGCTGAGAGTTGGGAGCCAGTAAGTTGGTGTAGATTTTATGCATCCCGTTATGATACGCATCCTCATGCGGAGCTGAACATCAACTTTTGAGACATGGTGGCTGTTCATCCATACTGGAGCACCATACTCAGCCGCGCTGAAGACGAGACCCATTGCCGAACATCGTAAGGTATCGGCAGTTGCTCCCCATGAGGTTCCACAGAGCTTTTCCAGAATGTTATTCCTTGTTTGAATTTTTGCAGCCGTGTTCTCTATATATTTCCTAAAAGAGAGCGTTCTGTCCAGTGTAATACCCAGGTATTTTGGGTTCGGATTGTATCTAAGGCGTTCACCATTCCAGAATATTTCAGGCTCTTGATTAGCCTGTTTATTATTTAGGCGAAAAAAGGAACACTCTGTTTTGCTAGGACTTGGAACTAGTCTCCATTTTTTTATAATAAACATCCAAAGAACAGGAGCAATTACGGTGCCCTGAGGAAGGCCATTATTTAGAATTCTCTGTTTGTTGGCTTTGCCGTTCATGATCACTTGGAATTTTCGATCAGAAATCATGTTATTCAAGAGCCTTCCAAGTTTTTTACAGGGAATCACATGCAGAAACTTATAAAGGAGACCTCCTCTCCAGACTGTATCATAGGCAGCTGTTAAATCTATGAATACAGCCGTGGTTTTAAGACATTCCTGATATCCTGATTTAATGAATGTTGTCAGGCTTATCACTTGGTCCGTGCAGCTTCTACCTGGTCTAAATCCAGCTTGTTCGATGGGAGTGTCCGTAAGTCTTGGAGTCTATTGAGTATGAGTCTTTCCAAGAATTTTTAGCAGGTTCTAAGGAGGGAGATTGGTCTATAGCTGTCGGCTCGTGATTCTGGCTTTCCAGGAAAATCAGCAGTCTCCATTCCATAAGCGAAAAGAGACTGCTGGTTTTCAGTCTCCATTCTATAAGTTAATGTTATGGAAAAAATCATGACAACTCTTTTCGCCATTGATGGAAAGTTAAATCAAAAAACACATTCGCATTTATAATGTTATTAGGTTTAGGAAAACAAAAATATCATAATCTATTGATTGCACAAAAGCACCTCATTTTTAATCCCGACAGTATACTAAAATAAACTGACAACAGCTCATCCTGCAACACATACATCATCGATCAGCATTGGCGAAATCGCATTTTGTATTGTCACAATTCTTGAGGTAACAACGAAAAAATGAATGCGGAAGATATAAGGTGATTGATAGTTTCAACGTCAAAATCTGCGCAACGTCGCGTGAGAATTTAATGGATGTGCATTCTGAAGCTAACAAAATCAAGAAAATGTGTTTTCCAGGAGCAGCATTTCCATTGCGATGAGTCGTCATCAGAGTAGAATGAAAGCTATTTGTAAGAAAAATGTGAGGAGGATTAAAATCAGTATGAAGTTATAACGGTCGTAATGGGAAAGTTAGATAAGTTTCTTAATGATCAATAAAAGCTTCTTGATGTCAGTTATTTTCACTCGTTACAGTAAATATATTAATAGTACAGGTAACTGGTACTAAAATCTTAGTTTTCAGAAAAATTCCGGAACTTTTTTGCCGTTAGGTTTTAAATGAGGTGGTAATTTTGAATTCGAACTTTGCCACCTAAGGAAAAATCGGCTTCATATCGAAATATTTCGCCCATTCTGTAGTTTCTGATGTTTATCTCGAATATTTTTCGTTTGGTAGAATAGTACAACCTTAAAGCACTATTTTTTTTATCAGCGGCCCTTCCTGAAGATGGTAAAGGTTAAAAGGGAACGACAGTTGGCGACAATTCTTAAAGTGCATAAGACGAGCGTGGTATTAAAGTCAATGAAATTTCGATAAATAATAACTAATATACAGATAAAACAAAAATAATGGTGATCAGTAGGCAACACCATTTAACTAAATATGACATTCGCGTTTCTTGGAGCAACCTTAAATGAAAAATGGGACTGAGAAGGATGTAAAAGGCTGATTTGGAAAAAAACCTTCCTCAAAGTTAAGAATTTCTGCTTCACACAAATGTTACTAAACCCGACCACTTGTGGATCAATGGTAGCTACGGCCTGTGAAGATATATGGTGTAGAAACTTGGTCATGCAAAATCGAACTGTAAACCGAATCATAGCCTTTGACTTGCTGGCACTTCGTCGGATAGTGGGTACTCAGTGGATAGATCATGTGACCAACAACTAAGTTCTAGGAAGGGCTGGCTTAGACAGGTAACTGATATTCACAGCAGCACAATGAGAAGCTATTATCGAGAAACAAAAAGATGAAGAAAAATACAATTGAAATGCGGGCTAGTTCGAGCTCGGGGCGTTAGTCTACCTCCTCCACAATTCTCACTAGGATACTAATAAAATATATTTCAGAGTTCAGATCATACTCGGGGTCTCAATCTGTGTACATCCCAAGTCTGAGCTGACTATGAATTCAAAGTGCTTCCTTTATTTATTATTCCTCGGTTGATGTGATCATCAGATCGGGCGGCGAAGGACCCATTGATCTTGCTATGCGCAATGAGCTATGAAAATTGAGGGATATGATGGTTCTGCTCTCCTCAAAATTAATAAAGGGCCCTGTTTGGTGATAATTTGCAAGACCCGAAGTCTTATCCGTTTTGCGAAATGCTAGAGAGTAATCATATATTGGATGACTGGTACGACGGATGTAGTTTTGTGACAATTGCTACATGGTAAACTCCTCGATACTCATTAGGCACCTTGTCCTCTGAGGTCCTTTCTAGGCAGGTTATGGTCTGGTTGGAATTGAGAACTGTTTTAATTTGATTTAGGGTTAGAATTAGTACTATTATACCTTACAGTCCATCTGTTTCAAAGAGAGTTGTGACATTCTTTTTTGTAGATATTATCGAAATGTACACATGTGTGTGACCTGGATGATAACCGTTATATCTAAGAATTTGTTAAGGAATATTTACTTCGTATTGGTTGATATCAATATCTGTGAGTCCTACACATCTAAAAAGTAAAGTTTCATGACAGAATTCAATTGCTGAGGATTATCGTGTGATTGGGTTTTAAGGTATCGATTTCGGACGATATGTAAGAAACTACCAAAAGTAATTTTAATTGTATGTACTCAAAAAATGGAACAGAATAATTTGACTCTCCATATTGAACTTATTGATATTTTGATGTATACAATTGATATGTTTCCGAAATTAGTCCAATGAATAGCCGTGAGGCCAAATGACAACACATCTAATCAAATAGGAAGGGTTTGATTTGAATGAATTTTGGAGCTTCGATTTCGATTTGTTTCATGAATATATTAACAAGTATTGCAAAAAGGGGTGAGTCTATGGGGACTCCACCATCTTGTTTCTAGAAAGTATCCTGAAATAAAAAATAGGTATTGGAAGGCCAACACTTCTCTTCCAATACCTATTTTATATCATGTTTTATTGATAACGTTTCGGCCTTTCTAAAAGTACTTATAACTTTTAAAACGAGAACTGAAAAAAATAATTTTGACTTACCTGCAGCGAGAGTTATTGTACAGGTCGTTCATTCTGCCAATTGCAAGTTTAGAAAAATTATACCAACTAGTGGTCGCCCAGTGGTCGAAATTTGACCTTATTTCATGAAATTGTAAAAAGTATATTTTTATAAAAAACGGAGTTGTGGAGAAATCGGAGAAGTAGATGTAATGACAAAAATTGTTCACTCATATTGACAAATCTATTGCAATAAAAAAAATGTATTCGATATATTTTTGAAATGAATGACCCCCCAAATTTTTGGCTGGAACCGCTCCTAACAAAATATTCGAGAAAATAATTGGAAGAATGTTCTTTGCAACCTAAAAGTTTTCGCCAAATGCGGGTTCAATTATGTTCAGGAATATTAAAGAAAAGACCAACAAGGTTGTGATAATAATATATTAATCAAATAATAAAATTCACATTAAAAACAGAATGTTTAATATGAAAGTTACTGCAACGCGTTCGAAAAATCAATACTGATCTACTACATTGGTTATTTTACCAGTAAACACCTGTGAGTAGATATATTTACTCACTGGTAAACACCTTAGATGTACTTCCTAGATATAGCCTGTCAAGCACAAGATCGTGGCAATGCTAGAAAGAGAGGGCTATAGAGACAGTAACAGGCTATTTCAATTAATGGGTTGAAGCAGCCAATGAACAACATGCTGAACGTATTTGATTGGAAGCAGCTCCCAACCGAGTGAAATAGCCTCTTGCTCTCTCTATTGCCCTCTCTCTCTTTAGCCTTACCACGACATTTGTGTATGACAGGCTATATCTAGAAGGTACATGATCTAAGGTAAACACTAACAACGCTTGTATGCCACTTCCAGAAGTACATGCTCTAAGAATATAATTCTCTCCATATATAATTACTTAATGTTTTGAGTTTTGACCGTCTGGTGGCGGCGGCACTGTCAGTTTTTTTGGCGTTGACAGTATGGAAATCAATTTTTATTATGTTTTATGTAATGAATGAACCAATATTATAAATTAATATTAGCATTCTGCAGTGAAGGTCGTCAGTAGCTACTTAACAAAACAAAAATTAAGATAAACGGTTGAGAGTCACAGGAGAAAATGGTACCTAATCGTTTTGTCTTTGCCTATTGATTATTTGTTGCATTCGGTCATTTTTAAATGTCGAGGCTGGCACATTTTAAAGTAGAAAAAAGCAAATATTTTAGACACAAGACGCCGTATACAACTGCACGTAAGATCTATCGCTGCATTAGTCTTTTAATGCTTTATCGATATTATAAGAAAAAAGAACAGATCCACATTAAATGTAATTAAGTTGATAAAAAATATATTGCCGTTAAAATCTGATTACGTCCTGCGTTTATTGACATTTTCTAAATAAATCTTGACAATATAAATTCATTAAACTCGAAAATGTTTCAATAAATTCTTCACCTCTTTTTCATAATTTGTTATTTAAGTATTTCCTTAAGACTTCTTGAAAACAGGTCATTTTCTAAACAGACATTATTACTCCAACTTTTTATAATTATTCAAATTACACCAGTTTATTTTTACGACAAGAACAACCTCTTTGCATGCCGAGTATATCTAATGAAACCCCACTCGGTGCCGGGTTTTAAAAAGAACACAAAATTTCAAGAGAACAGAAATGGAAATTATCCCACTGCTCTCAACCACTTCAAGCCGCGTATCGTATACATAAAGGCTAAGGATTCCCCCGGATAATAACTCGCATTTTAAAGGGCTCTTATCAAATTTAATTTTGCAAATTTGTAAGAAATTTTACACTGCGATGAACACATGTTTTGTGAAATTAACGGCCGGTAATAATATTTAACGAGTCTGCTGAAAACCCAGCAACAGTCTTCTCGACTACGAAAGGATGCTTGACTTTCGACGGTTACTAATTAAAAATTATCTGGGAAGCTTTAAAACTTGCATCGCAGAAACAGCAATTGTTCGTAAACGGAAAACGTTTTATCAATGAAGATGAAATATAAACCAAGCGGACAATACACTATGATAAAATGTCGATAACAGAATATATAACCGCGTCTATCTATAGATTGAAGAAAAAACGGGAAATGAAATATGATCTAGTTGGAAGCCGGGGCCTCAGTATGCCCACGCCCCAAGCCTCAGTAGAATACTATTATTTCAACGTCTAGATCGAACTTGTGGTCTCAATCTGCCTACTCTTCAAGTCTCACTAAATAGCTTAACCGAGTGTGAATCTGAACAGCTTCCTGTACTTGTACTAGTCACTCGATTAACATGGGAGGTCATCATCATCAGGTCGCACGGTGATAGGTCTACCGGTGATAGGCGTGTCGGATCGTTCCAGTCTAGCTATTGTTGATCTCCATGCGGTAGGAAGGCGCGTGCTATCGTCACGTCAGATAAAGCAATGAGGTTGTTATTTCAATAGATTCACGAATCGTAGAAGACCTAATTGAATTGAGGGATATGATGGTCCTACTCTCCTCAAAATTAATAGTGTCCTGTTTGTATATGATGATATGCGAGGGCCGAAGATGATCTTTTTTGCATACCGAGAAGCAGTGTTCTTATGTACATCTATTGGTACAACCGATGTAGCTTTGCGGACAATCACAACTAGGTGTTTTATAAACTCCTCGATCCTAAGTAGGCAGCTTGTTCTTTGGGGTCCTGATTAGGCCGACTATTGCCTGGTTGGTGTTGAAAATTGTTTTAATTTGATTTCTGTTTAGAATCCATGCTATTTTATCCGTGATTCCTGTAAAGTATCACAAAAATGCTTTACGTTGTTCATCTGTTTCAGAATAACTTGTGGTATTCGTTATGTTTAAAGGCGTGTTCCAACATGACGTCAAACCGATAAGCCACCGGTAATCGTATTGCTCGTAACATCATTGTAAACGGTAACTCGTCACTGCACAAGAAGATTATTGGTTGTGTATCGGTAATTCACTCTGTTGGAACGAACCTTAAGAAGTTGTTGAAGTTATTTAATTGGTTTGACTGTTGTCGATATCTGTGAGTCGAAGAGATTAAACAACTAGTTTTCATCAAAAAGTTCAATTGGGCAGGATGATAGAGTGATTGGGAATAAGGTATCGATTTCTATGAGTTGGTTTCCTGTAGACGATAAGTGAGAACCTACCACTATTAGTTTTGGTTATGACATCAGGAAACGGAAGAGAAGAATTGGACTCTATTTCTTTCCACTTAAACTACAGCAAACTTCTCATTCGTAAATCCCTACTTCCGTGTGAACCCACAATATTATTTCATTCGCGATCAATTTGTGGCCTTATCAATAGGACTCAACTAAACGACAAAGTCCAACACCTGGTCCAAAGGAAAGAGTCACCAAAAAACATAAACTGACAAAACTCATAACAAAGCAGAAACTCAACATCACTTAAGCTCAATTAACGTCATTGACAATTATGTTGATGGGCACAGTTTTTAAGGTATTAAAGATTGTGTCACAAAATCTTGGAACTAAGAACGACATAGATTTCAATAGGAATATTGTTGACAGGTGTTTGAAAATACCAGTGTTTCTACTCTTAGAAGGTCTCTTTTCATAGCAAAAGTGTCTGTTTTACCCCAACGTATTTGTCTGGGTATGGTTTATATTTGATTTCGTTCGATTCTCATTTATAGCAAATAATAGCTCCAATATAACATTTTGATCCATCTCCGCCGCCGTCCCCTCACACGTATAAGCTTCCGGCTTTAGATTTCACAAATGATTACGGCACTAATCCGATTATAATTTCAATTAAATTCTAGATTGGATTCGAAATCTTGGGGATTTACTTATGCAGACTTAAATGAGCTTATTAAAACTTTTATTGTCTCTACAACCGACCACGGTGAGTTCGATGAAGATTCTCTCCTAGCAAATTGGAAAATGTAACTTTTAATGTGATTCTCTAGACTTTCTTAACCGTCCTTACAATGACGGAAAATACCATTAACGAGGGAGTTTGGGATTCGAATGGGTTTCGCCGAGCAAATTTTAATTGAATCAAACTTGGCATTTAAATCTTTTGTGAGTGGGAAAAACTACCGACTAAATGAAACTTTATTTCAATTGTTACATTGTTTTTTAACAAAACAAAAATAATTATGCTAAAAGAAATGAAGGTTCAAACACATGATGGACCGAATTCAAATGTTAGTTAAATTAATTGGAATAGTTTTTCGTTTTGGACTATCTACAGAGAGTTTTTTGTATTGGGCAACGTTTTTCTCTTAAGAATTCGAAATTAAGCTTCTACTAGTGAACAAAGTGGTGTCGACTTTGGGCACGTTAATGCTAAACGGCAATTAACCAAGAACACAAAGGTGTGGGATTCTAGCTTCTATTTTAATGATTTTTTCTTAAAACATCGATGTTTTAACCAATCGATATATTGAAGTAGATGTTTTTTAACCGTAGAGCTTGTACTTTTGAAGATAGTCTGCAATGCACAAATAACATGCCAATGTCAGAAAGAGAGGGCAAGAGGCTATTTCACTTGATTGTAAACTGCAACTATCAATGGAGTGAAATAGCCCCATTCTTTCTCTCCTTGGCACAATATTTGTGCATTGCAAGCTACCTCCAGAAGGTTTATGCTCTAAGTTTTTAATGTGGATATTTTGAGCTCGTTGATCCTACATTTATTAGTAATGTTTTTTAGTGTTATTAAGTAAATTCAATGTAAAATGTAATTTATTCGTACTTCGTTTTTTTGCTATTGTAAGTTAACAAATATTCTGGTTAGTTATACAAAAATCACTTTTTAGCTTAGAGCTTGTACCTTCTAGAGGTAGCCTGCAGTGCAGAAATGTCGTGGAAAGACTAAAGATAGAGAGGGCAATACAGGGGGCAAGAGGCTATTTCACTCACTTGGGAGCTGCTTTCAATGAAATACGATCAGCATGTTGTTCATTGGCTGCTTCTGTAGCCTGTTACTGTGTCTATTGCCCTCTCTTTTTAGCCTTGCCGCGATTTTGTGCATTGCAAGCTATCTACAGAAGGTACATACTCTAAGCTTTTTAGTGTTTAGATAACACACAATACATACTTTGACAATTCATGTGGCTAATGTGGAAATTACTAATTGCCGTTGTATAATTGTTTATTTCTTAACAAAAATTGGAATTTTTATTAATATCTGATCAGGTCTTACGAAAAGTTGTTCCCCACTCAGAGTTTTTAAAGATATAAATGAAACAGAAAACAACTATAAATGAAAAAAATATATATTTATTTATTTTTACGTTTTATTATCTAATTGGTACTATCACAAAATTGTGATAACAGCAATAATGTACTAGTTTTGAATCATTCAAAACAAGTCGCTCATTAAGTCTGTAATTGTTAATATTCGCGATAAGTTACAATTAATTATGTATAGTCGGAGCATTTGAGAATAGATAGAACTAAATATTAGTAGAAAAAAAATTAAAGCTTGAAAATTATTTTTTTGAATTGAAGAGATTGCATATAATTTTTTCGTTTGAAAATCATTGTTTGACCGTTGTTGATACTATTTGTTGTTGACACCATCACTAGTTTCAATAGTTTTTTTTTGAAACTTAAGGAAGACCCTCAAAAATTTTACAGCTACAATTATTTTCACAAAAATTACCTCTTGTAAAAGTTGCCACCATATGTATCAGTGGTGACATCAGTTCCATCATAAAGAGTTTTAATTTCGAAAAGATTGTTGAGGAGGTCTTGAATTATTTTCCCTGTTCATTGGGTTTTCTCCCCTCAACATGTTTTCCTGCAGCAGATAAGTAGTTGAAAATTGCACATCGAGAACAAAATGTAGTAAGGCAATTTGGTAAAATTGCCCGGGTTAGTGGTTGTCGGTACACAAATTCTTCCTCATAGTTATTTTGAATCCCCTAAGGTTGACTGTTAAATAGCCGAAAATCCAAGAGATAAAAGGCAAAAATGTAAATTTCACAGATCCTGTCGTGACAAAATATTTCAAAAGACGGCTCTCCCATAACATAAACTCCTCCATAAAGCTACCAGTTAAACTCACAATATGTAACTTCCGGCCACATTATGCTGCACCGAAATACTTCTAAATAAATTGGACCATCTAGTATAAGAACACTCCAAACAACATGCCCCGTTCCATCGTAAGGGAACGATTCCAATACAAAGGCAAAATCCCAACGTAAAAGAAAGATCCCAGCGTCAAGGAAAGAGGAAATTAACACAGGATTCTTTCGGGAAAAAAGGATCCCAACGTAAAAGAACGATTCCAAAGTAAAACCATAAAATATAATATTGCACATGACGACTTTATTTCGACACAAAATGGCCATGCTTACCTTTTCGTGAATGGAGTTGACTTTTAATCTAAGAATTGCTGAACCATCGGCATATCTTCCAAATTAGTTTAAACGCCATGGAAAATATAACTCAACAATCGTCTTCTTCGCACCTTTCAAAATATTGTACTGCAGCTTCTCTCTAGCAGAACGCCACTATTACCAAAAAATTCGCACACCTCGTTAAGGTAACAACGATTGCTTAACGACATCAAAACGAGAAGAGAGGACGGTCTACCACACTCGAGCCTGAAAAATTCTCCCCACTAAGACGATAATGAAAGGGCGACACCATGACTTGTGTTAAATAATTTTTTTCTACACGTTACAACATAAGATTCTGAAATTACTCTTTCAAATTCTACCAACTTGTAATTTCGAATTGAATATTTTCTAATAACTACAATGGGGAACATTTTAATTTTGAATTGCCTTAATTATCACTGAGAATGGGCTGCTATTTAAAACCTGAATGAACAGACAATTATCTTCAGAAAACAACAACAAAAAATGTGACTGCGTTAAAAAAGTTGTAATTTAGCTTATATATCACATCATTTCCTTGAAACTAGAAAAATACTCGAGTCAGACATTTTGACTGAAAAAAACTTTTCTGTAGATAGACACCTAATAATTCTAAAACAACCACAACAATGTTAATTTGATACATGTTGATCATATGATATTTCAATCCCACATGCAACAAATTAAAACCCTTTCCTTTCCTTCACTCAACTGGAATTAATTTCCTCTAAACGCTCTCAGCAAACACACACTGAGTCTTTACGTTGTTGTAAGTTATTCGACTTCCTCTTGAAGTTTATAGTTTAACTCGTTCTCATTGTCTGTCGTACAGTACACGGAAAACTTCCAAAGAAATAAAACAAAGTGTTGTGTTAATGAAAGTTTGTGGCACAATGGAAGCCACGCTGTTGTATGTTTCAACGTCATCACTCATAAATGCAAAATACGGAATAAGTTTGAGTGTGCCGGGCTAAATTGACAAACATTGGAAAATTATAAACTCGAATATGACATCTGGCGGTAAAAAATGTATCCCATAATCGCTTGTGATATTCAGGATATTTTCTAGTGCTTACATTGACTAATAATTATTAGTCGTATAAAGTAAATAAAAGGACAAACTGTTTGATGTTAGTAATGTTAAAATGCCTAGAGTACGTGTGGCCGAATGTATCGCCAGCTAAGTGACAATGAAAGAGGTCGAATAGTAATTTGTTGTTTGGGAAGAGTAATTTAGTTTTCGGGAGTAATCCGTTGATATATAACTCTTCTTACGTCCAAAAACTTAATGTAATAAAGACAACGGGAATGCCGGAGCTGGGCTCCAAGATTAGTTTGATCTAAAGCAGATATTCGCCATGAAGGTCGATTATTTACGGTTGATCCACAAGAATGCATCATTTCATTAGCATCAGTTTGTTCATTTGGTACAGAAGATAGAGAAGATCAGTACCCTGTTTCTGCTAAGAGTCAAGTGTATGATTATATATTGTTCCGTGGTACAGATATAAAAGATATTATAATTGTCAACAATGTTACACATCCGCAGCCACTATGCAACTCTGAGTACCTTCTTCACTTGGAGCACAAAAATTCCAAAAACCATCCTGTTTTTGGTGCCATGGGTCCTCAGATTAGACATTTTGGAGGATATAGAAATATGTCAGGTGCCATCGGTGGCTTGAATGCAGCCTTTGGTAGTGCTCTTGGTGGTCTAGGTGTACCGCACGAACAGAAATCCAACTACTGTAATGAGATATTTTCACGCTTGTTTGATAATACTCGAAATCGGAGAAGAGTAGGCACCAGACGTCGAAGCGACACAAATGAAGTTGAAGATCGACATCTAAGACTTATGGCCTTTGGAGACCGATTTTCGACAACTCGTAATTTGGCTGATGAGTGGTTAGAAGAACAACGCCATCTTGTAAGTGTCCGAATGGTTGACCGCCGTATAAGGTCATTTGGACTGCAGCATAATCGACCCCATCTTGTGCTACCCCTGACCGCTGAGCATCGACGGCAACCCCTACAGTGGTGCACAGAACGACAACATTGGATTGTGGAATAGCATAAGGTTATCTTCTCTGATGAATCTCGATTCTACTTGGGCGAACATGATGACCGAAGCAAGATTATACGACGACGAGGAGAAATATTTCAACTTCACTTTGATGTTGAGCGGCATCTACACCGAACAGTTATGGTATGGGGTGCTACTGCATATGGAAGTAGGTCACCTTTAGTCTTCGCTCCAGGCAACATGATAGCGCAACTTTTTCTTCAGGAAGTACTGGAGCCGCATGTACTCAATCGGTTCATGGAACCTGTATTTCAACAAGATAATGCTCAGCCTTAGTTTGTTCGAGTTAGTTTAAACTTTTCTGAAGACATCCATGTAAATTTGTTGCTATGGCCGCCTAGACCCCCCGATGTTTCGACTATCGACCATGTTTGGGATAGGATGGGGAGAAGGCTCGGAAATTTACTCCAGCCCCCACGACCTTTGGAGGTTTTAAGACATAAAATAGGGGTTGCTTGGGACCAATGCCAAGATGGGTTGGGGAGTGAATAGATAACCGCGGTGGACAAATACACTATTAACAAACTTAATAATAAAAAAAAAATTCCTTAATCATTTACTCTTCTTCATCTACTTCTCCAACAAGCGATCCCTAAGGGTTCATTATGGTCTTGAACAGTGAGTTCTTATTGACCAGAATCAAGTTTCAATTAACTAAGAAAATTTTTTGAACTATGTATAAATTCTTTATGCTTGAATCACTTTTTTTATTCTTCTTTAGATAAAACCATTTACTGCATTGTTAACCCATGTACTTGTGCACAAAATTTCGACTGAAATATGGAAAATAAACTGTTCCTTGTAATGAAATTAACACCTAATTCTTCTCCGATGCTTATAAAAGATAATGATTATTTAGGTATTAAATGGCACGCTATTTACAGGACGAAGCAATCTTGGACTCCCGGCTTTTAACTATTCTAAACACTTAAATGACGTCCAGAGCGTCTTAGGGGCCTAATGGAAAAAAGGGTCAGGTTATAATGGGTAGATTATTTACTAAATTAAATTTCCTATACTAGGACGCGCACAAACGTTCGGTCACCTCGCCATTTTGGCCGGAAGTCCAATCATTTACTCATTACTATAGCATCTATGCTTTAGCAAAACAATATTAAATTTAAATATCTCCGACTGGGTGTTGCAATATCTTTGTCAGTGAGTATATGTGTTCTTCCATATTATGTCACGCAAAAATCCTGATTCTCGAGTTCCTTTAAAGACTTCAGATTGTAACTCCTTGTGTTACGACCGCTATATAGTCTATACCTAGGTATTTAAAATTCATTACTTGTTCTATTATTTTTTACTAGGTGTCTAGTTCGCATTTTTAAATAAATAAATCACATTATTTATAATATATGACATAAAGGAATAACTTTCCCAATGGTAACAGACCATGAGGAGTCGTTTTTACACACTTCCAGACCTGGAAAGCACAAAATTCGTTAATTGGATCAAAATCATGGAAGCCATTTTCGCGTTCGAATTATGTACCAACATTACTCGGTTAATAATCTTAGACATTTCTATCAAACCTGTTATACCTCGCGCGACAACTCATGAGTCATTAAAAAGTAATCCATTAAGTAAATTTTACTGACAATCATTTGAAACAATCACACCCATTTGCTTTTATCGACAGTATACTGTTTACATAAATACATCTCATTTTTTTATTATTCAGCACATATTCCTAGTAATAAAAATGCTAATGTAACAAACGAAAAATGAATCCTTAAGCAGAAAGACCAACCAGAGAAAAACTGAATGATGTCTTTGTTTCAGTTCAGTGAAGCGGAAAAATCAATAGATATAATTTCCTTGTTAAAGAAAAAGTTGGGATTCATTTCTTGTACTTTTTGCATTGATTCAAGAAGTTTACTTAACGGAAACCAGCAGTTTGTCTTAGATAATTAAATGTCAAAAAATCCGTATAATATTTAATATAAAAGTTTTCAGTAACTCTTGGTGTACTAGTTACAGCGCCACAAATACAAATATCCCATCCAACACCTCGATTTGCGATTGTTACAAGAAAAATCACAAGAAGCATGGCCTGTGTGCTCTCGAAGGTCAAGGATAGTATACCGTTAGCAAGTCTATTGTGTAATTTAGTATAATATTCTTGTGCCGATGTCGTATTCATGGTTGAGCAAGTCAAGAATGTAAAGTGGGTGTAGACGGCTGGTAGAACTCTATGGCACAAGATGAATTCACTTAAGAAAACCGGAATGATACGAGAATAAGGATCGTTACTGTAATTTCTGTATGATTGTTCTATTGTTTCGCTTTTGTGTTTCAGCACTTGGGTAAAGATCTGAAAGTAGGGGAGTGGTTATGACAGTTTGAAGATACAAAGAAACAAATGATGCAGAATTATCTTCAGTGGAATAGTTACATAAATAACACACAATCGCTCGTACATTATTACTTTTAAACATTATTATTTTTATTGTTTTTGCTATTTTTATTTATTTGAACCGACTTCTTGTTACAAAAAAATTTAAATTTCTACATTTGAGATCAGGCAAATCATATACAAAATTGGTCAAGTGTGGGTTGTAATCTCGTTTATAGTTTCCTATAATTGTAATTCAGGCTTACAAGTTTCAATAAAAGGGGGAGGGGGAAATAAAGCCAATTTTCTTACATATTCTTTAACACTTATACTTTAATGTATACATTCTGAAATTATAAAGATATACCTAATTGCCTTCTTCTTAACTAGCCCTTTCATTTGACATGTTGCACAATGTACTACTTTTCTAGTTTTCTCTCCCAAAAAATTCATAATTCTTTAATAACAAAATTCCAATTTTATTTCTTCAAGTAGGTTCGAGCAAACTAGGCAGTATCAAACGGACCGACACAATATAAGCGTACCTATCCGTTTGTCACGGACGGACTATAGGAAACAAATGCCAATCGAATATGTCAAGTATGTGCGAATAGAAGAGAGGATAACGTAAATAAGGTGAGTTGAGAATGAAAGTTTCATCCGAGGCTCACAATGCTATGTTGGTCTAAACAGTGTGCATAACAATTTACTAAGGCGTTTAATTATATCTAACCAACGCCACGTTAAAGGGGACATCCATAAATTACCTACGTAAGAATGAATTTGGACGTTTTTCTGTGCCCCACCCGCCCCTATGTAAGAAACTGTAAGATGCAATTCAACACTCACCAACCCCCATCCTTACGTAAGATCTTAATTTTTCCAAAATTTTTCCTTATAATGTTAAAAAGATGTACATATACGAGGGTCAATCAAATATGAACCGGACTTTTGTTTTAAAAATTTTATTGGTACGATCAATACAAATTTTAATACATATTATTTTTCTACATAGTCTCCTCTCTTATTTATACATTTTTCCCACCGAATCGGAAGTTTTTTAATACCTTTCTCAAAGAATGAAACTGGTCGTGTAAATAACCAATTGCGCACAAACGTTTCTACACCTTCGTTGTCCTCAAAGTGGTGGCCTCCCAGTTCTTCTTTAAGTGGCCCAAACATGTGGTAGTCACATGGCGACTGTGAGGACTGTAAGGCAGGTGTTCAAGGGTTTCCCAATGCATTTTGTTCAATTTTCCTTGAGTCAATGCAGCTGTAAGTGGCCGAGCGTTGTCATGCAACAGAATCACACTTCGAATAGACATATCCCACCTCTTTTGCCGATAGGCAAGTTTCACTTGTTGGAGCAGTTCGCAGTAATACTCAGCATTAATTGTACGGCGTTCGTGCAGAAAATTGATCAGCAGTACGCCTTTCGAATCCCAAAAAACTGTTGCAAGAATTTTCCCTGTAGAAAGACGGGTCTTGGCTTTCCGCGGTGCTGCCTCTCCAGGTTTTCGCCACTCCATGCTTGCACGTTTGGACTCCGGGGTATAATGATGCACCCATGTCTCATCACAGGTGACAATATGTCTCAAAAACTCATCCCCCTCTGCTCGATATCTTGCTAACAGCCTTTCACATACGGCAAGACGGTTTGCTTTCTGATCTTCCCTTAGAAGGCGAGGAACCCATCTTGCACACACTTTTCGGTAACCCAACTCATCTGAAATGGTTGATTGATCACTCCTGTATGATATTCCAACGTGTTCAGCAATTGCCAATACTGTAAGATGGCGGTCAGCTTCAATCAGTTCACGAATTGCGTAGATAATCGCCTCATTGATGCTTGTCGTGGGACGGCGTTCATGAGGCTCATTTTCCACTGTCTCTCGGCCATCTGAAAACTTTTGCCAGTCGTACACTTTCAGACGGTCTAACGCCCTCCTGCGCCAAAAATTTGATAACAACACGTTGCGCAACAGACGTATGCACCCCTTGCTCTGACATGATGCTACTAACAGCGCATCGACTACGCCTCGCCAAACCGACGAACTCCCCTCTTCTTAACATCCCTACCTAAAACATATCGAGACGTCACGCCACTAGAATTACCTACAGGGCGAGAAAAAGAAAAGTCTGGTTCATATTTGATTCATCCTCGTATTAAATAATGTAATATATCTATTACAATCATAATTTTAATGCCATAACACTTATTATAAATATTACTTTTTTATTAATATAACATATTTTTATTATTAAAGCATATTGTTTATTTTGTTCTGCATCTTTTTTAGAAATACTGCTCTTTTAGTCGCAATTCTGTAGTGTGATTTGACAATTTAAGCCTCATGAATAAGTTTTAACTTTGGCAGCTAGTTCGTTTTGTACAAATATTTCATTTATGATTTGATTTAGTAGCTCATATATGATATTTGACCGTTTTATTGTGTTGCATGAAGAAATCAATTCTTTGTCATTATTGCTGCATAGATTGGTAACAGAAGATTATGGATTCTAAGAGAAATTTTCATGACAGGGTTATTGTCAATAGTGCAGCATCAACTTTTTTCGGAATAGTAATAGTTGCATTTGGTGCAGCTTTTGCTAGTGAAAGATTATGATTATTTTTCATTTCACTCTTCATTTTATTCCACTTTTATTTAAATAAATGATATTCGAAAATCAGTCAAATATAATAATTTTGAACGATAACAAACAACAATCAATTTTATGTCATGCAGATACTCTTCTAAATGTTATTTGTGTCATATTCTTGATTATTTTTATGTTTGCTTGGGAATAACACCACAATTGAAATAAAATTACATAAAAAATCGACAAATTGAAAAAAAATTGTTAATATGCTTGGGACCTAGGCCATAAAATACAATTTAACAATTCAACTATACTTCACAAAAAACAACATAACACAAAACGAAATATAAAAAAGTCTGCCTTAATTCTTTTGAATGAAGAGGATTGTATCACTTCTACTTCTGTAGAATTTTATCGTATCTGGTTACCGACAATTAAGAAAGAAATTATTAATGGTAACCTGCTTTTGAACAACCCAGTATCGGGATAGTTCATAAGGTTTTTCCTGGGTTTTCCCTTATGACGTTAATGGGATCACTGAAACAATAGAATTCTTTGATCGCATTTTTGGCGAATGCGCTATGTTATAACAAAGTCGTACCTAGGAACGCCACTTATAAATTCTAAAGACAACTCTTTCAAATTCTTCCAACTTGAAAGCTGTTTAACAATATAACCCGATCTTTACAATTTTTCGTGCTACCTGTATATATGAAAACAAGAAATTTTTTCTTATGTCAACTTAAATGTCATAAATCGAACTTTCATTTTGCAATTTACATATTCCATACATTTAAAGCCATTGACAACGAAATCAGAATCGACTTTAAAATATTTATTTAGTTCTTTCAATATACAGCTTTTAATTTTAGTTGTGGTGTTATTCCCAAGAAAACATAAAAATAATGATTTTACGTTATAGTAAGTAAATCCTTACATTATATAAGGATTTGGTTGTCATATACCTACTTAAATAAATATTATTTTAAAAAATCTCACCCACCCTAAAATATCTATAATTTATGGATGGTTCCTAAGATGTTATAAATATTACAAATGCCAAAAATACCAAACATTTCAAAAACTTCAAAAATGTAAACAATGTGAAATATATAAAAAATGTGAAATATGTCAAAAACTTCATGAAAATCAAAAAACTCAAAAATGTTAAAAATGCCCAAATTGTAAAAAATGTCGAAAATGTCCAAAATGTCAAATATGTTAAAAATGTGAATTATGTCAAAATTGTCAGACATATCTACAATGTCAAAAATGTCAACAATTTCAAAAATGCCAAAAATGTCTAATGTGAAAAATGTCGAAAAGGAAAAAAGTCAAATATGTCAATAAAAATGGCCAAAACGTCAAAAATATCAAAAATATTAGAAAGATTAAAATTGTCAAAAATGTCAGACAGGTCAAAATGTAAAAATGTCAAAAATATCATAAAAGTGTCAAATATGCCGAGTGGTCTACCCCTTGGGAAGCCGGTACGGGTAAGCCAATTTGTTATAAAATTACATCAGTTTTAATAAAGCTGCTTTTTCAGTTGTGGTCTTAAATGGTTAATAGATAAGTTACTTTTCATCATTGCTTACCAAACTTTGTGTTTAATTTCCAAAAGTCCTTAGTGTCCTTAATATACATGTTAGAGGAGAATAGTCAAAAGAGGGAAATAAAGTTGCCTAGCATTTTAGCATTTAATAGCAAACTTTATTGTCCTATTCCGACCATTCTCCTATCACTTTCATGTCTAATAATAATGAATTTAATCTATACTTGTGTGTTCACTGATTTACCACGTGAAAGACTATCCCAATTTGTTGAGTGTATTTATTTCTAACAGTTTTGACATGTTATTCAAGTTCCAAATGTGTACTAAACTGGAAACCTTCCACCACAAATAAGGATTTACTTATATCCAGTACAATTTGTCGACATCTGTTGCCTGTTCTCAAATGGACGACAATTTTGCAAACAGAAAATTTAATGAATTCAGGATTCAACCTAACTACCGAAGATCTGCCGGAGACGGAGTAGTTAAGACCCTTCTGCCACCGATGCGGAAAATTATACAGATTAAGAGATATAATGGCGAGAGGTAAATTTGTAGAATAATATTGTCTCCTCCGCTTGGACGTTTTCTTAGTACGGGTTGTCACATAACAAAGAGATATAATTCCATGGAGTCTTAACGTTCTATATACCCTCATGAGTGGAGAACGAGGATATTAGTTTCAATAGAGCATGATAATACTTGCCAGAGGTTATGAACAACGCGATTCAAGTTTATAATAGAACAGGTAATCAAGGGTTTGAAAAACCGCAAAATTCCTTCATTGGTTTGGATGACCATTTTTTGGAGTGAAGAAATGGCGCAATTTTGAAAATAGAAAATGGACGAAAATTCTTAACTAGGGCTGTAGGCCGTTCTTATAAACAGCATCTGTTAATACTAACCTCGTTTATTTAAAAAATGTTATACATCTAATGTTATCGCGATCTCCGGGTTAGATGGCGGGGCAGCCGCATGTGTATGAGAGAGAGTTAAGTTAGGAATCATTAGAAATTCCTAGTTTTGTTAAAATTTAGTTGCTTTATCCCGTACCCGATTGCCCAAAGACGCTTTAGTAGGAGCCATATGTTGAAATATTTTGTTAGGAATCAAGACTATCCAAAAATAAGGATCACATTTAATAATCTTCGATATGACTTATTTTATTGGCGATTATGTATATAATTGTTCTTTGTAGTTTTTTTTTGTAGAGACTCTTCGTAAAAATGTGAGCATGAAACATTTGAGTTAACTTCTTGTAAATAGGCAGCATTAGAATACGACGTCGGAAAAATTACTTAAGACCCAACTTGCATAATTTCGCATCAAGAAAGAAGTCGCTCGGTTTCAATGGTCACTGGTTTATACAATTTGCACAGAAACAAAACAAAATTTTACAAAATGACGGTGACATTCGAAAGCTCTTACTATTACCAACAACTTTCATGGGCACACGCTTTTAGTTTAACATATAGTTTAAAAATTATCACCCAGAAACATTGATTTTCTTGTCAGGGAAATTTATTATTTAATTATTAAACTATTTAGACCGAAGGAAGGACCTTACTTGAATTATATATTGGTCTTTCAATTCCCTATCGACATCTTATCAAAAAAGTAAAGGTCCGTTTAAAAAAATGGTTGATGATAGCCCAGAAAAAACAAACCCCAGAAGTGAAGATATTCAAAAGCCGTATTATGGAAATGTATGGGCCAAAATAATTTTCCCTTTACTGTTTTTTTTAATATTAAGAAAAAATGTGGCACAGGCCAAAAACATAAAATGGCATTTTTGGTTTTCGTTATATAACTTGAGAACGGAAGAAATATTTTTACTTTAAGTGATCGAATCTCCTAAGCGTGTTTGTACCTCTTAACGTTTTTTAGACAGCAATGTTATCCCTTTATATGTGAGACACCCTGTATATTGATATTTAAATTTTCATATAAATAAACGAAGGTTAGGTTATATATAATTCATGGATGTTTATGGTTTAATATATATTTTATATAGTAGAATCGTTCCGTAATTATATTATCCCAGCGAAAGGATAATAAATATCGGCCATGGAGTTTCTGGAAATTTCGCAGGCATACCAGAATTCATACAAATATTCGGCTAAAAAGCAAAACCTTCCTTTTTTGAAGTCACTTAAAAAACATTGGAAAATTAAAGTAAATTGTTTAAATTCTTGATGCGCTTGATACGTCAAATAATTTTAATTAATCTTGTACGTTGAAAAAAATAATTATATGAAAATACGAAATGAATATTTGAATACGACAAAAGCATGCAAACGACCGTAAAAACAAATTGGAAACATAAATTCCAATTTCCCATTTTAATCCCATTTTTTCAATTAGAAAAAAATTTCCATTAATTGTTGAAAGTTTATAATCCAAACAGAATTCATCCTTTATGAAAACAAAATCGCATTCCGGCAGATTCGACAAATAAATTACACCAATTTAGAAAAACATTTCAATTCGAAAAATAGGAAATGAATTAATATTAGGCAATTTATTTAATTGATTTCGTTTGGAATTTGCCAATAAAATATCAAGCACTCTAACAATTGCTGAAGCTAGTCAACCGTTAAATCTATTTCCACTTTTTCATTAGCCTCTGTTGAAGCAACTGAAATTAGTTGTTAATTAACAAGTTGTTAAAATCAAGCCTCGCGGATGGAGCATTGAAGCCCGCCAATCGCTGAAGGGTTAAAGTGGAAAACTTTGGAAAAATAATATCAAACCTGATGCCGCAACAACTTCAAACAAAATAAAAGAAAAAATACTAGAAGCACAACTTCGTAATCAGAGTTTGAGAACTTTATTACATAGCAGGGTTTCTTATTTCATGTCTTTCATGGGCTAATTGGTAAGAGGTACAGAAAAATATTTGAAGCAATTTTCTTATTATGCAGACTTCCGGGACGTGAGGATATCAAACAAAGTTTTTGTCGGGATTCTCTCAATCTCTCGCTTTCTTGCAGTCATCAGTTTAAGGGCTGTTTTGTCGTAGCAATCCACTCAATTTTATTATCAGTTGTTTTTTATTTTCATTTACTAGTAGATATTAGCTCTGGTGTCTCTTGTATCTCTCCTTCTGCAGTTGGTTACACCAAGATTCTAGCCATGCCTTCAATTTATACAGGATTGCACAAAAGAAAGGAATGGATTCATTTATTGTGAAATGAAAGTTGAAATTCAGGAAAATATGAAAACGGCCTTTTTAAATTTCTGAAAGAAACTGTGTTTTTACTAATCTTTTCTTTGTTCGACGATTATTTTCTAGAGAATCACTTTATTAGTAATGAATAATAAAATAGTGTAACACTGCTTCCGCTTTAATTCTGAACATCCCGATCAGAATCGTCTTCTACATGACAGAGAATCGTTAACTTCATTCGGCGATTCTTCTATTGAGCTAAATGCCAAATCACACGTTATTCTCAGCTCCCTCCCAAAGAATACACTAGCTGGAGTCAGTCCCGTGTTGATGTAGACGACTAACCGATATGTCAACAGGAATCCTGTATTAGTAATGAACAATTTAACACTGTTATAATATCGTAGAATAAAAATTTCGAAGTTGTGGAAATACTAATCTGAAATTAACACCAATTCATATTCAGCTTTTCTGAAGATCCTGTGATAATAGAAGGAGATTAGAAAGATCTGAGCTAAATGCTTAGGAAACTAGAGAATGAATGGACTGGTAATTTAGAAAATAATTAATAATTTATGGACACATAACATAACACCTAATCTAGAGATAAAAATGTATAAACCTAGTGATGATTATAACTAGGAAAGGTACACTAGAATAAGAAGAAATACAAAATATGCCAGATCTAACCGCGAGCTAATATAAAACAACTAAATTCAGTCTTGTGAAAACCATGAAAACATTCAACTCGATAGTGGGAATATATTGTTACGAAATTTACCTAAGCCGACCCTGTTTCATTTCAGTACGACACCGATCGCTTCTAGGATAAAAAATGTTCTCGAAATGGCTCGGCAGCTGTAGGATTGATGATTGTTTTTACGAGAATTTTCGATGCTGGTTTTAAAAAGGAAGCAGCCCACGATCGCGAGTTAGTGATACAGCGACGACTAGCGTATATAGTGATGTTATTGTGAATCAGCTGTTCTGTATAATTTGATATAAATATAAGTTCTAGAAAAGTGAAAGTGAATATTAGTTTTGTAATTTTAAATTGAACCCACGGACTATATAACAATATGATTAATACAATAACCAAATAACAAAATAATGACAAGCCAGACCAAGATATCTATGAAGGGTAGATGGAAGACTTAAATGTTATTATAAAACCGAAAGTCGAAGACAAATTTGAGAAGATTGAAAGAGAAATTCAAAAACCGAAATGTTGAGTCACGAGTGATATTAGAAAAGCACCAAATGAAATCTACTTTAGTACAAGGTCAAGTCTGATATAAGATTTAGAAACATTTAATGAATTCAATCGTCACGGTTCTGCCATTACAGAAGGTTCTATGAATCAATCTCCTCTTGACGGTAGTTCATCCTGAGTCATGAATAACCGACAGTTGGAAGCAGCTGCTGTGTCCAATGGATGGGATAATGAGGCAAAGGCCACATAAGTAATTTTTGCTCTGACATATGCAACATTAGGATTATTTTATAGTGTAATCATAAAATTTGAATAAATTACTTTCAGTCCTTGATAGAAGGTTTCAAGTTTGTTATCGAACCTAAATATTGAAGGTTAATAGGTCAAGACCATCACAGTGCACCTGAGCAGTTTAAAGCCCAGAAGTTTATTAATGGAATTAAAGACTTCGAAATTTAGAAAAGTTTGCGACTCAGTGAAGTGGTATAGGGAATTGCTATAAGGTTCTTCTTTGTGCGCTGGAGCTAGAATCCCGAATGAAGAACTTCAGACTAGAGGTGAGAACGGTTACCTATTACCATGAGGTCTAAGAACTTCCTGGGTTTAACCCAGGAAGTTTAAGAGCGACTAATGAGTAAGGCTGCCAATGCGATCATCAACTAGAGAAGGCCAATCCAATGACAGAACAGAACCACGATCAAGTTCATAGGAGTCAGTGTCTAAAGAACGATCAAAACTGAAAGTAACGCCTACCACACCTATCGAATCTACAAAGTTATATAATTCAATGTGTGCTAACTATAAAAAAGTCCAGAAAGAAACTTAACCAACGAACATAGAGATTAGAGGAGTTGTAGCCGTCCATGGGGGTCCAAGATGGGGGTCGTGATAGACATTTTGCTTAGGGCCAAGGTAAATACATGGCAACAGAAACGTCACAATTAAGTCTACTATTTTTATACTAAGGTATTTTACTTGAATTAATGGGAACTATCTTCAACTACTGGCTTATAAACTATCCCTTATTTTTTTGCTCTTGGTGTAAATTAGTTATTTTATTTGCAACTTTTGTTTTCAGATTTGAAGTAATTCCCGCTTCATTACCACAAATTATTGTTCCCTCATTTTGTCATTGTGCCCTAGTTATGTTCAACGAGGAGGAGAGTCCTTCAAGACGCTTACATCACTCTCTGGAGGAAACCTAGTGAATTGTTTTCAAATTCTCAATATAATTCAGTATTTATTACACGTTAGGTTAGTAATTTTATAAAATTCTGATACCGTTTAATGTTTCAACAGACCCCTTGCCTAATGGTCTGCCAATTAATGTAGTTTGTGACTACCTCAAGAAACACCGCCATTTTTCTGCAATCTAAGGTTCATATACCTACTTTCGAAAAACAGGTTATCATAATTTCATAATTAAACAACTTAATTGTTTTTTCTTTCTAGTTAAAAGCTCTTCTTTTGTTTTTTTAGACACCTGTCACAAAATGATTAAACAAACATAATTGATTCCATCTGCTACTTAATTAAGAATTTTTTCCAGAAAGACAAATTTTTGTTTCATTTAATTTTTCATCAACCCATTTCCCTCTCGTCTGCCATTGAACCCAAGGACTAATAAAGGACTTTCTTTCAGTAATTAAGTTGTAATTACCAATTTGAATCAGTCCAGCATCATGAGCTGTGGAGCCCCGGAAAACGTTGATGGGGAGAAGTTCGTTTTAAATTGAAAAAAGGGAAAAATTCGGTTTCGGTATAAATTAGTCGAATGCATTCAGTACGTATTATTCGCGAAAGGAAATATTGTTGTGAAGAGAATTTGAAAAGGCAATTATTTAAATGTGTACTTTCGGTCTAAGCTGATTTAAATTACAAACCGCTGAGATTTGAATTTAAGTAGTTGAGAAGAAGAAGTTGGTTGAATAGCTCAATTGGCACTGGTTCAGGAGCTCTGTAATAAATTCTACGTATAAGAGACACTTTGCTGTCATTGGATATGGTAATAATACAATTAAAGTTATTCGTATAAAAGTTTTATTAAAAGGTCTTGTAAATGGAGTTTGCAGAAATGTTCAATTAAGTTGTCATTTGATGCTGACACAATTTCAATTGTGGGAAAATAAAAATAACACATTAAAATATTCCTTTGTTATACCCTTAAAACGGGTATTTTGCTAAAACTGTTTACAGTGAGTACAGTTAGGTAGGAAATTACTTATGTGAAGATAACAAAAAGAGGTGTTACTCAAAGAAGTAATGATAATCACTCAATTGTCTGAGCTAACAAGGTAGGGTTAAAACTGAATTGTAATGAAACATAAACCAGTCCAGTCAACAGCAAGCACTGATAATTGCAGCAACTCAAACAGAAATACCTTGCGAGAAAGAGACAATAGATAAATCAACTAAATAATGACGTAAAGATCACGAGTCGGCTGCTAAACAGAAAAAATAGGAAGACAATAGATGTGATAGAAAAATTCAGTATTGAACTTCTGGTAAGGATACTGTAAAATTAACAGAAAGTAATATAAAGGAACAATAAAAAACACATATTGGAAGCACCAACAGAAGCATTACATACATGAAGAACAAGAGTAAATCACTACAAAACCACCTTGTTTGACAACGTGTGTTAAAGACTTCGAAAAGCGACAGAAGAAACCTTATATAAAATACACGAAAAATTAATCGCGAATACTTTTTAAGAGGAATGGCAAGAAATATTTCTGATGGGCGGAAAAAGATGCGGAAGAAAGATTAAAATTAATATTGTTGCAAAAGGAGAATACTCATGGGCACTATAGAGCTAAATGTATTCGTGTGTCACATTTTCATTATATCGGTACTTGTTTTTAAATATGATGCTTTTATCCAGTTGTAAGAAATCTTAAGTTCTCCCGTTAAAATTCTTGAAAATAATAGTGTATGTTATGGATGTTTTATACGAGTATTTAAATTGATATTTAAAAAAATTTAAATTAAAGCCATATTAAATCGTGATAAATAGCTAGTCTCATAATCACTTAGGCATTTCGGTTTCATGGTTAGTTGAAACACTCCTTGGGTGTCTGAGAATAATGGTGTAACGTGTGAAAAATTGAACCCTTTTTCACAAAACTTATGATTATTGTAGGCATATACTTAATACTAATATAGTGTTAGCGGAGTCTAGAGAAAGGTGCAAACATCACATTGCAGATATATATTTCCCCATATCGTTTTACTGTACGTCTTATCTTATGCGCATGTTCGAAAATGCACTTCTGTCGGTAGGGTTATGTTTTCTCTGTTTAATCTGTGGTAAGTGGTTTCCCATCACATCACATTCTATCAACAGAGTCGCAATGCTTGCCCACAACGGGTCAATTACCGTCAAAAGGTAAATTCTGCTGTCTCTCTTAGTCAGTGACCCTTCCACGATAGCACTATACTAGTATTAAGTATGATGTCGGGGCAGCTTCATGTATGTACACGTGGGTTATCCCAGACGCATTTAATTGCACCCCTTCTAACTTGAAGCTGGCTGAATGCGTCCGCGAAAGCCATTACCAGAACAGAACAGAACAGATATGGTTATAAGTTAGGATAGGTTAGTTTTCCTAGTTCATTTGTCTATTATGCATTATGGTAAAACCTATACGGAACACTTTTTGTCATAGCCCTCTGTTGGTCTTCGTCTTAGAAGGGGAGAAGGTTCAGTTTCGAACCAAATGAGAAACTCTTCTCTCTTCTCATTTTGATGTCGTTCAGCGAATACGCGGTGTACGCGAATGTATAGTAATGGATACGTTCTGCAAAACAGAAGCAGTGCACAGTATTTTAAAACTTTCGTAGAAGATGTTGGTGGAATAATGTACTCCCTGGCATTCGAATCTATTGAGAAGATATGCCGTTGTTTAAGGAATTCTTAGATTAGAGGTCACCCTTAGGGTCTTACCTTGAAGCTTTTCCTTATGGTGGGACTGGGCCTGTTTATTTAGAATAATTTTCTTGAGGAGCAGCATTATGTGACCGTGGACATTATGTTACAGAGAAGTTTAACTTGTTGCCTTTTGGAGGAGTTTATGTTATGATAGAGCAGCGGCAGAGTTTGTTATAGAGAAAATGTCATTACAGAGCCTGTGAAATTTATACTTTTGTCGATTAACTTTTGGAGTTTTGGAAACATTTTTGGAAAGATTAGCTTTCATCAAATGGCTATTTAACAGTTAACCTTTTACTGTACAGTTATTGGTGGACGAAGTACAGTCTCTTTCACGGGCAGCCAATTTTTTAAACATTTCGCTTTGAGTTTCAAGCACTACTGTACATTCTAGAAGTACAGTACAGATAATAGTGTTAATGCAAATATTGGAATAAACATTTTCGGAACAACATTGTAAAAGGTAAGGTACCTCTGTTAAGAGTTTATACCGTTATTTTTTTCCTGAAAATTTCACTTTGATTATACAATTAATGTTGGGTACATTTTTTCTAAATTTCACTTTGTTATTTTTTTTGTAAATATTTTAATGTTCACTATTGTTTTGAGTAGATTTATTAGATTTTCAAAAGTTAACTATTCATTTTTTTATCATTTTTGTATACCTTTTTTAATTTTTTATTAAACTCTCATTTGTTTACATTTTGCACATTTTTTTACTATACCCAAACCTATTCATTTGTAAGAGAATTTTTAAAGTGAGAACAAGTGATAGTATTGAACGCAATTTTTTTAAGACAAAAACAAGTTCATTTAGAAGATACATATACACTGTTGATATAGCCGATGTCAAATAACATCACATACTCATACGGTTTTTAGGTATGTTCGCTTACAATTTTTTTAACCAACTGGAGCCCTTAATAAAAAAATTTTGTATTTTAATATTTTACCCACACCCCTTAATGTTCCCTATGGAAAGCAACCGCCTAGCAATTATGAACAAGCCAAGGTAGATTTTGTGTTGAATTTTGACTATATGGATTATACATATCTGGTTACTGCAATGCCTTTACAACAAAACATAAATGTATTTATAATTCTCCACAACAATTAACTATGCCACCAACAAATATTCATCGATTCTTGCATAAAGATCTTTACCTTAAAGCCTACAAAATATAATTGACGTCATGGAGTCGTACTGCCTGTCATCGCAAAATATGTTCCATAACTGAACCTCATTTTTACTTGACTGGAACTGTGAGGTTTGTGGAGAAGAACAACCGCTTATTATGCACGACATACCAAGAATCCTGGCACATATATATTTTTTCCAAATGTGACATTTGTTATGATGAAATCCTCATGCACATATTTTCCACTAAATAGAAAAATGTACTGTGGACGAGGTTGAGTGCCACCAAGATGGTGCTACAGTTACAGCATTGCAAATTTCAAGGTGGTTCTGGTTTCCAAAGTGAGTTTGGAAACCAAAATTGAGAGATGTTGCTATGACTACTTCAGATGTTTGTCTTTAAGAACATTAATATTCAAATCTACACATCACTGGAACAGAGACGAACTTATGAAAAAGGTGTCGAACCCAGAATCCAGAGTAGTTTTGTAAGCCGTTCTCTCTATAATGTAATCGTAGATTTCGTACTCTGAAAATCAATAGCTTTCCAAACCAAATTACAAAAGAGGATGCTCTTTAAGTTAAAATAAAATTGTTATTTCAATTCATAACATAACGGAACAATTATTTATAGTCGTACAATACCGGGTATTTATTTAATCGTTACATTTGTCCGGCAACATTGCATTTATTGTTCTTAACGGTCGACGGACCATTCAGTTCCCCATTAGATATGATTGGGAATATCCTGCGGTTTGTGTTATACGCGAGCACAGCGACAGCACTAACCGTCAGCCATCACCCCCACCACGTCTCGAACCAACTAACTAACAACAAACTCGGCGGCCGCGGTACCCATCGGTACCAACTACCGCCTGAAGCCAACGGCTCGGCCGCTCATGTCACACGGAATCTTTTTAACATGTTTCCTTCTAACATTTACGTTATTATGCGTGTTGCATTTCTTACTTCTTCGGTTTGCTTCGCAATCGACGTGCTTAGTTACTTGGAAGCGACAAGTGCTGCTCTTTGAGAGCAAAGGCAAAGAGCATTCATCACAGTCGAATGGTACTAGCGAGGTGGCATTGGTTCCACAATCGATGTGTAATAAATCACGGTAACGCAACCACGCAGGATGGCAGTGATTACCTACTGTTTTACGTCGACTTGGTGTTTAATTTTATCACATACACCAAGACACCAAGACGACGTAAAACCGTAAGTAATCATTTCATGTATTCCATCGCAGTAATTCAACGTCTTAGATGGATGGACCCCACCGTTATTGTTTCATGGGAAGGATTATGTTGTGATAAACCTTTCAAAGGGCACTAACTAAGGCTCTTCTAATAAAACAAATAGGTTTCGAAAAATTATATTTTAAGGTAACACCACTTTATATTGGAAGTAGTTGATCGTTACTTTTGTCTGCGCTGTTCCATTGTTTCAGTCAGTGCTTTACCAATGGTTTATTTCATTGTATTTTCAAAACAACGTTTCAACGTTTCTTTAATAAAGCTTACAGATACACCATGGATACATTTTATCTGGTTCCGTTATTAGTAATATGCCTTGTACCAGAACAGCAACGTCCCAGTACTTCATTTCACACCCGATTTTGAATAATTTGCCTATAAAAGTTCGAACTTTACCAAGAGTTGAGCAAAACACCGATTGCAATTTTGGAAATTATTAACTGAATTAATTGTAATTAATCCTTTCTACTCTTATACCATTTGCTTCTTGGACGAATGTTTATTTTTTCTCTGTCAACAATCCAAGCAACTACTACGAGTTTTATATTCAACATCTTCAAGATTCATAGATATGGATTGGTGTTCTTGGTGATCACATAACTGGTACCATTTTTCACCGAGAAACTCAAATGTTAACCTCTAATGAATGCCAACAAATTACCCCAAATGGTCTCCACAAAAAAAAAACGAGAAAATTTGGACCTGTTAGTGAATTTTGGATGGACTTTTCAACATTTAATTAGATAACACGCTTTACTATGAATTAAATTACACAAAATTGAATTCAATTAGCCGAAAACAAAAATAGGAAACCATTTTAAAGTGGATTTAGTGCATTTTGAAAAGAAAACATAAAAAATAAAGATTTGAAGACGCGAGATGTAAGACCGACATCTAGGATTTTCGAGAGAATCAGTACACAGAGGTTCCGAATCTGGAGCCGTTCCGTGTAATTGCTGTTCTCTCTCAACTCCTAGGACAGAATGTCACGATAAAATTTTTAAAAAAATTATCAGGTTACTTCACCTGTCAGAGATAAACATTGAATACTCTCTTCGAGGTATCATTCCTTTGTAGGCAAGACAATATATATTATATATCAATATAATACATATTGTTTCTGGTTAGGGAACCTTCATCAGTTGCGCTTCCCACAATTGAATGTCCTCTCGAACACTTCTTTATGCATTTGATGCATTTCGTTAAATTTGAAGACGCGAGATGTAAGACCGACATCTAGGATTTTCGAGAGAATCAGTACACAGAGGTTCCGAATCTGGAGCCGTTCCGTGTAATTGCTGTTCTCTCTCAACTCCTAGGACAGAATGTCACGATAAAATTTTTCAGGTTACTTCACCTGTCAGAGATATGTCAGAGTACAAAGGAATGACACCTCGAAGAGAGTATTCAATATGCAACATTTGAAAAAAAAGGTTAACAAGATATTTCAGTTAATTAAATTATTTTTTATTAATTTGTATAGTTTTTAGAAATTTGTTATCAATCTGTTTATAAAGCTGTGAAAACAAATGACATTAAAAACAGTTAAAATATAAAAGTAATTAATTCAATAGTATTTTCGTGTATTACTGACTAATAATAGTAATATTGTACAATACCAAAAAATAAAACGAAAAAGTCAACTACTAATTAAGTATTTTTTAATTTTCAAAAATTTATAATCAATCTAATTAAAAAATATAAAATTGATAAATATAATTCCTGTACTAATTAATGACTGTTTATATTGTGTAATAACAATAATTACTTTAAAAAATCAAGTACCATTTTGTTTTTAAAAAAATATTTCAGCCTCTATATGTTATGCTGTATAAGATTGTCAAAACGATGTAGTTTTCAATTTGAAATGTATATTTTATTCATATTGTTATATAGTCCGTGGGTTCAATTTAAAATTATAAAACTAATATTCACTTTCACTTTTCTAGAACTTTAATTTACATCAAATTATACAGAACAGCTGATTCACAATAACATCACTATATACGCTAGTCGTCGCTGTATCACTAACTCGCGATCGTGGGCTGCTTCCTTTTTAAAACCAGCATCGAAAATTCTCCTATAATTAATTATCAACTCCACAGCCGCCGAGCCATTTCGAGAACATTTTTTTATCTTAGAAGCGATCAGTGTCGTACAGAAATGAAACAAGGTCGGCTTCGGTAAATTTCGTAACAATATTTTAATGTGAAGGACAACAAAGTCGGAATAAAATGTTTTGATTTTTTCAATGTACAACCATTTTTTTCAGAAGTGTGATGTATTTAACAACAAAATTAAAAGAAAATAAAAGCTGCTACAAATAAGCTTCAGAAAACAATTAATTTAATTAATAATAATGAATTATTACCATTGGAAATCTAGAGGCAAAATCTCATATACTTATAATAACGTCTCCACTAAGCAAGATAATTGTGTTAAACAATTATTATCGAAGTTGAAATATAAATGGAAACTTTAAAAAATATTAATAAATAATTACAAATCAGTATTTTTTGTTCAGTGGGATAATGTTCCTTGTGATCACTACATTATACTTTATTTGTTGCCTACCGGAGCCTTGGTGACATATTACAAAAATTTTAATATTTACACAGATTTTCTAAAGTTTACTGAATTTTAATCATTTTTGAGATATTTGCAAAAATCTAAAACTTTTTAATATTAGTTTGTTAATTAATAACTTTACTTGTTTATGGGCGGGCTGAAAGTAGAATTAATACTATTTTGAGATTGTGATCTAGACCACTAGAGGTTTCTTCCGATCCAAAAGATGAGAAGAATTTTCCTTGGCAACATTGATTCGCCCACCGGGTACGATTGCAAATCTAAACCTTCCAGGTACCCATTCAAATTCACACAAAAAGTTTAATCAAAAACGAGCTAACCGTTTAAAAAATGTCTTACAACCCGATTGTTTCCCAACCTCGTCAAATTGTAACTATAACCCACTTAAATACACACAAAATGTTTCATCCAAATCGGACTAACCGTTTAAGAGTTCAACAAAAATTCTACAACCCGATCGTATCTCCATCTATCGGGTTAAATTGTCACAAAAACAAAAACAAAAAATTTCGCCATAATCAGCCCGACCGCTTAGGAGTTGAAAAAAAATCCTATAACCCGATCACAGTACCACACACTGGCTCTAAGTCTGAATCTTAACCTACTAGCAACCCACACAACAATACAGAAAAAATGTCAATGAATCTGAAAAAATAATTTAGATACCAAAATAGTGACACCGCTGTGGATCAAACCCTACACCTTCGCAAGACTCCATCCAACTGACCCTATGTGATCTCTATCGTAACGGTCATCGAGCGAGTATAGCAGCAATACGCTGATTATACAATTGTCGTCATATTTAAACAAATTAACACAAAACAATATTTAACTATACGTATAAACCTTCCTCTTGAATTACACTATCTATTGATGTAAACCGCATTCAAAATCCGTTTAAAAGAGCTAACCGTACAGAAGGACAGACGGTATGAAGCGACTTTGTTTTATACTGGTTAAAAAGTGACAACTCCGCTAATGCAAACGAAAAAAAATGAGCCTCATATTTCACTTCGCAACGAACAAACTTCTCAATGAATTTTTAATTGTCCGCCATCAACACACTAAGTGATAACTCCTCTCCAAGTACAAGCGCCAAACTTCAGACTAGTTTTCGGCATAATAGGAAGGAGGATTTAAAATAATAAGATTTCCGGCGGTACAGAATTTTTGCTGGAAACTCTCTCTCTGTCTCTATCTCGCCATAAAGTTTACTCCGCAACACAATCCTCGACCATAATGAATGTATCCTGGGCTCGTTTTAAACAGAAACTTGGTTTCCTACATTAATTGTTCTGGCTCAACACTGAACTTCGAGAACTTACGGAACCAACGTCGAGGTCTCTCCTGCTGTCGGCTCCGTCATCAGAGGATTTAATTAAACCATACCTGTAACAAATGAAAAACCAATAATTAAATGATTGTATGCAAGGTGGTTGGTAATGTAACTTTGCTTATTATCCGTGTAAATAGGAAATAAGGGAAAGAACAATTTAAACTTTGAAATGGAATTTGTGTCTTTGCGTAATTAAGAGAATTTCCGAATTGGAAATTCCGATATAAATTATTGAGTTGTGGTGCGAACTTGTAACTAACTTTACTAATTTATTGGGAAGATAACTAAACTTTTAAACACAGTGTAGTGATGGTTTAGTCGTAGTTATAACTAAAACAAATTGAATTAAAGGAAAGTTAGTATGAAGCAGCAATCTATCGAGAGATAAGAAAGGATACAGCAGAGCCTTTCTTATTTCGTAAGAGACAAAATACAGAGACTTTAACCAATTGAGGGGTGTCGGCTGGCAAAGCTTACAGACGTAGACAGGCTTCGTAAAAGGACGCGGCAACGGCAAACAGATGTGAATTATTGACAAGACCAACGAACATTATTTTCCAATTTATATCTGTTCTGTGAATGACTGGAAGGCGTTTGATAATGTTAAGTAGAATAATTTTGGGATATCATTTTGTTCATGTGTGTTCTCTACCATCTATTTTTTTTTGAGTCAACAGCTTTAGGAGAGTGTAACTCCCAAGGCCGTAGCAAGGAAATTTTTTCGGGCTGGGTTTTCGGGGTGGGGGGATAATTTTTTTGATTGGTGATGATGGCTGATTAGTGCTGCAAAATGTATATTTTTGTTCATGTATTTCAAGAATATATAAAATTATATAAATATAAAATTTATTCTGTGAAAAACATGATTAATTGGATAAAATTGAATCTTGAAACCAAACATTCCAAAATTTCGGGGGGAGGGGGGGGGGGTTCAAACCCCGCTGGTCGCCAACTATGTGTACTGTCTCCGATGTTGTTCAACATCTACTCTCAGTTTGAGATGAGACAGATGCTTGTTTGTCGACAACACTACCCTAACTGCTTCTTCAGGGAACGAGCTGTTAGCCTTGCTGAACATCTCAAAGCAACACAAGGTCTTAGTATTAACTATGGCAAGACCAGTGTTATGATTGCGGACAGAGATTATAATAAACATCCTGAGAGAAGGTCAATGGTTTGCTAAAAATTCGGGCAGCTGTGAGATCCAGTGGAGTATAAAACAGAACGCTGGCCCAGTATCTTGTTTTTTCAATTTTTTAGAAACCGCTGAAATTTGAACCGTTTGAAAGGCAGACTAGACTCTTTCGAAATGTGTGCATTGAGGAGAATGCTAAGAGATTCATATACCATCCACCAAACTAACGGCTATATATTAAATGAACTATATAATCCTAGACGACTATCCTCCACTGTGCCAAAACGTATTCTCACTCTCTTCGGACATGAACGACAATCTAGTTGTTTGTAGGCTCATGTCTCGACAGGACGACGACGTGGCCATTTTCCCAACTAGCTGGGTTGATTTGACGAAACAACTGTTAGATGTGACTTTAACTAGAGAGATGGGGTGTTGCAATCCCTATGACAAGTGATTAAAAGCGCCCCAGCCCAACCTTAGTGTTATTAAGGGTTCATAGCAGGTCTGACAATGATGATTCAAAACAACGTGTATCAAGGCTCAGCTGGAGGTTTATCATTCGAAAATAATAAAAAAGTAATGTAAATATAAGACTGGTAATTCCTGGTTTTCCAAATTCAGGGTGTTAAACAGTTTTAATAGATCAAGCCCATTTGTAGAAACCTTGAATAAATAGAAAATAATCAAAATATCCACCAACAGTGTGTGTGAGTTTGTATCTACGCCATTTTCTGTAATACTTCGAAATCCTTCTATTAATCGTTGCATTTGTTCTCTTGTATGATTAGGTAATTCCTTTTAAATACTTCCAGAAGTAAAAATCCATATTTATATCACGCGAACAAGGTGGCTAACCAATAGGATTCCAAGTCCAATACAACCCGAACTGTATATTTCATCTAGATAAGCTCGGATATCAGCTACAAAATGTGGCGGCACCGTACCATGTTGGAACCACATGCAAAGAAATCAGTTCTGGTAATTAATTAAAGACAAAATTTAAATGAATGTCCTGTTAAGCCTACTAGGTAAAACAACTAGCCAAATTATTTTGTCATCAATAATGCCAGCTTATATGTTGATGGAAAATTGGTATTATGAGTTGACTAACTTCCATAAGTTAGAATCATCTTCTACCCAAGTGTGCAAATTGTGAAAAATATTACATGTTCTGGTAAATAATACCATTGGCAAAAGTCTTTCTTGAGAAGGGAATTTTTAGGCACAAACTCTTGAACACTTGTAGTGGTAAGACTTAATTATTGCTCATTAGGGTTAACACTAAACGCTGATACTCCCCACTCAATTTTAACATTCTTTATACTTGTAGGAGTTGAAGTTATGGCAAGATAAAATATGAACTGAAGTAATTTACTTTGTTACAAAGAGTTCAGTAGTTCATAGTTTAGCCTTAAACCAACGTAGAAATAGTTCACCACCAAATAGAACGTGCATATTTATTTTAATAGTTATTAGTACAGACTCGGGCACATACATGTGTATAAGTTTGGATATAAACATTATATAGGCACAAGCATAGATATAGATGTATAGAAAATATCTTTCTTTAAACTTTCTTCTTTTTTAAGTTAAACGTAAAAGTAAAAACATATATTAAATTGCCTGATATCTATAAAGAAATTTTGATTGAGATCAGTGTAAGACCCAAGTAACAAAATTAACAAAATTACTGTATGTATAGGATGTCCAAGTTTATTGGCCATGGTCTGTTAGAATTTTTTTCTCCTAGAAAGAATGACAAAAAATCAGAAAGCAACAGCATCGTTAAAATGAATAGCCCCACTACCCTATATAAAGAATGTAAGGAATTGTATTGAGAAAGTTCTGTACAAGCGTATTATGCTTTTTCAGAAGACATTTCTTAAACCAACTAGGATGATACAATAGAATCAGAGTTGTGCCAAAGAGAGAACATACTTGTTTTATAGAGTATGACTGTGCCTTGCACATGTACAAGACCAGGATAACTGCCAAAGAGGAGAAACAGAAAATTCACACGATTCTTTATGAATCTACAGAGGTTCTAGTCAGAACACTAGCTTACTGCCCAGGCTTTTATCGAGAAACTATTGAAATACAAAAACACCAAAAAAAATTAACAGAACAAATTAAGGATTACGTAAAACTTGTATTTTGCCATTCAGCCATATAAAGACTATTCAGAAAACGAGCAAAATCATGGATGATGCCGATTTTTACCAATGACCCGAAGTCACATTTATAAAAATACAAGCAATGCTAGTCACAGGGAAGATCGCTTCGGATCTTTACTTCATTGTCTTTGAAAATGTCCTACCTCAGCAGTAGATGAAACGTGAGGAGGAAGATATTCTAACAGTTTCTAACAATAAACCTAATTAGCCGATTTGGTGAATATAATATCGTCCGTAATACCCTATATTTATTGTTACTTTTCCATAAATATACAGGGCGTCCCCTGGTCGATGGCACCTTAAACATTTATAGAAAACGGAACATATGATGTTTCTGAAAATTTGGTTACCGAAGTAATTGCTCCAGAACTATTGATGTAAAATATTTTCAACGATGCGATGTTGCCGCATATACCAAAAAGTAGTAACATTTTTGATACATTAAATGGGACACCCTGTATATGATCGCTTATTTGGATTTGTAATTACTTTCTGATCATCTTGTCTTAATACTTCCCTATATCTATACCTAACGGTTTTCTAGCTATTAATTGTTTTCTATATTTTTTGTTCAAAACATCACTCCAATTAAGTGTTTGTTACGGCGGTAAATTTTGGAAGTAGTTTACCACTAGCCTATGTATTAGCCTGGAAGAGAGAAGTTTGTTCTGTGTTATACGGGGTGTCTTAAAATTCTTTAACTTTTTGCTAGATACAAAAATGTTAAAAAGTGTTTTTTTAATGGGACATCCTGTATATTAATAACTAACCTGAAAGGCAATCAAAATTATTTTCAAATACTATATAATATTGCTGTACCTCAATACTAAGGTTTCGGAAATAAAATCAAGTTTTTTTTTAAATAGGAGGGAAATAACTATGAACAAGAGAAAAATTCTAGGGTTGTAAAATAATTTCATTAATTATGGGTAATAAGTGAAAGCAAACCAATTTCAGTGCATCAAATAATATAAATATATAATAAAATCCAAAATTAGCAGATTATTTTAATAATGTCCAAATTGATGACCTTCGACATCCAAACATTTTAGAATCTGGATAACCGTAGTTGTAGCCCCCTTATAACCTTCAATGGTCACTCATTGGCAGAGGTCTTGTTTGCTCAGTACCGGGGTCTTAAATACTTTTTTTTTCAATTCACCCCACAAGTAAAAATCAAGTGGCGTGAGATGAGGTGATCTAACAGGCCAACCCCACGGCCTCAAATGTCTATACAAACGATCGTCGAACATTTGGAACAACTCGGGTATTTCTCGGAGGTCAACGGTTCATCGTAAATGAGAAAATGTTTTTTGGCATATTTTAGGAGACAAAAAACGTTAATACTAAACTTTTCATGGAATCCCATATCCTTGACGACATGTGGATTTTGGTCATCCCATCGTTTCTTCTATTAAAAATACCTCCCTTGGAAAATTTAGATTCATCTGTCCCAATTATATTTTTTAGAAAGTTAGGACCTTCTTGAGTGCGGATTAGAATAGTTTCACAAAATCGAACCTGGAATTGACAATCTTCTGGTTTCAGTGCTTGAACTTTTGTAAACTTGTATCGATGCATATCATGATTTTCAAGAATCCTTTGGACAGAGATAAACCTAAATCATTTTCTGTACTTCTTATAGCCTCTTGAGAATACGCTTGAAAATATGGTAGAACGTTTATGATGTTTATGAATTAATGAAATTATTTTGCAATCTTGCAAACTTTGTCTTGTTCATTAGTTATAGAATAAGGAATGGATTCATCAAAACTTTATTTGAGAAATTATTTGTCGTCAATTTTAATCGTTTTCGAGCCACTTTCCTTCCGACACGCGCAAATGTATCGTACTAATTGTCAAAGTTTTAAGGCTAACTAGATAAATATCCCAAAATAATCCAATTGTTACATAAACTTGATTTTATATCCGATTCCTTACTATTTAGATATAGGAATATTATATACCATTTGAAAGGGATTTTGATTGCCTTTCAGGTTAGTTGCTAATCTATAGGGTGTAAGTTTTTATAAATACAAATACCGCCGTAACAAACACTTAATTGGAGCGATGTTTTGAGCAAAAAATATAGAAAACAATTAATAACTAGAAAACCGTTAGATATATGTATAGGGAAGTATTAAGACAAAATAATCAAAAAGTAATTAGGAATCCAAACATGCTATCATATACAGGGTGTCCCATTTAAGATATCAAAAATGTTACTGCTTTTTGGTATATGCGGCAACATCTCATCGTTGAAAATATTTTACATCAATAGATCTGGAGCAATTACTTCGGTAACCAAATTTTCATCTTTCCATAAATGTCTAAGGTACCATCGACCATGGGATACCCTGTATATAAAATATCGAAAAGCGTTGGAAAGTTTTTAAATTTTATTTATGAAAGTCTCCTGAAACTGGCATTTCTTAGTTTTTAAAGAATTTACATGTAGTCCATAAAACTCGGATCACTTTGTCTCATTCCTGTGTTGAATTAATTAACCCAAATACCTTCCAAAGGTTTGTCATGGCATGCATCACCCCACAATAAGAATTCATGTTATCCGGAAACAAAAATCAACTAATCCATTTGCATTTTTATAGATTCTCCGTCACAAAACAGGAAGAGCGTCTAATAAATCACTTGACGAAGCAATAAAAAAGAACTCCTTAAAAACTTCCCGACTAAAGTTTACATAATGTCCTCGGCATACAAGAGATTATAACTGCTGTATATCCGACTTGAATTATTCAACATAAAAGAAACCTCTTCAATCTAGACGCCTAATTGGGTCAACAGAAAAAAAATACATTTATCAAGCATAAAATACAATGGTTGAATAATCATCTATTTATGATTTAGTTAAAAAAACACAGTCGTTTCAACTTAGCAGCTTTATCTAGGACATGGAAAAATATTGGAGAGGAAAAAAAAGTTCCACAGATTAAACTGGGTCACAAAGACCAGCAACTCGACAACAAAGTACGAAGCAGTACATAAATTCAAAACTGATGTAATCTAAGTTTCGAGTAGCGTAAAATGCATAATATAACTTTTCGGTTCGAAAAATACGGAAAGCTTTTAGCGAACGTTTAGAGGGAAATTTAAAACTCGAGACACACCTTCACTTTGTCTTCGACGGAGCTTTAATAGATTTGTTTCATCATTAAGAGATAATCCTTGAAGTGAATCAGACTGGGACGAATTAAAAAAGATGAATCAAACTACTGCAGACAGTAGGTCTAATTGAAAAGTTGAATTATGTTAAACGAACGTTTTAGGACTTTGGAGACTTGTTAACCGACTTCTAAAAATGCTTAAACAATTTAATGAGTTAAATAGCATTTTATTAAGGAATATTGCGGAATGTTCCATACAGTGTGGAACAGCCAATTAATTGGCTTAAATTCGATAACGAATAAAGGAGGGCTTGTAGGGAAATGCACATTATTTCAACAAAAAATTATATAAGCTGTCATGGACCAATACCAAATTTCTTAATTTAAATGCAAGCCCCTGTGTATTATTATTTTTTTTAATTCTCCAGAAAATTCTAGACATAATTCATGTGCAATGTCCTAACCTATCTTATGCTGTTTCAGATTTATTACAAAAAATAACATAAAAAAAAGAAAATTATTTTAATTCACTAATTCGTTACATTACACTCAATTCTTAATTCCCATTTAACTCTTGATATTGAAATAGTAAGCAAAAACCATTCCAGGGTTTGCTTTTACTGATATGAAAAAAAAAACAGTTTTGTTTATATTCGTCAAAACTCATAGCCTTAGGATCTAGTTCTCTATCTACATGACAGTGGAGACCAGTATCAGTGCTATTGCCTTTTAAATTTCATTAACTGTACGTAATAATATCAGAAAAATGGTTCATTTAACAGAAATGCACAAAATAACCATTCTACAAATGATTGGTTATAGAGATAACACACGGAAACAAATGGAAGTTTTTCGCTTATTTCACGAAAATTTTCCAAATTTGCCACCTGTATCGCAAGGAACAATTAGCAAAATAGAAAAGCAGTTTCGTGAAATTGGTCTTGAATGGAGATAAATATTTAAAACTGCTCCAAAATAATTTCGTGCCAACTTTGAAAAACTTATATCCTGATCCAGTAAACCCACAAATTCCTGCCAATACAATATGGTTTCAGCAAGATGGAACACCGCCCCATTACAAAGTCAATGTCCTGCAGTACCTGAACCAAATTTTTCCCAATCGGTGGATTGGGAGGCGTGGATCGATAGAATGACCAGCACGATTTCCTGATTTGACACCATTGGACTACTTTTTGTGGGGATATATCAAAAGTACTGTACTACAAAACTAAACCTCAATTTAGATGACCTAAAAAGACGAATCACGCTTGCGATTAGATCAGTCACGCCAGAGATGTTGAGTAATGTTAGAAGACATTTCTATACCAGATTAGCATGTTGCCAAGACGTTCGCGGCGAGCATTTTGAACATTTTCTACATTGACATTAATTTATTTTAAAGAGAAAAAAATAACGAATTCAATGAAATAATAAAATACAGGGTGTTCCATTTAAAAATATATAATGTTGTGTAGTATCTTTAAAGCCATAATCGGAAAAAAAATTGAGTACTCCACTGGATTCTATGCAAAATTTTCTATTAGACGTAGTTCTTAGCGCAAGAGTATTTCTAATAACTTCGTAGATATAGAAGGGGTCCAAAAAGTATAAATTATCAAAATCGCCCTGTATCTTATAAATGGCAACACTTATGCAAAATCTGATATGGCCATCCTGAGTTTCACAAAAAAGTAGAACAGGTATGTGAAAACCGCAAGACTCTATCTTCAATAACAACCGAGTAACCTGGCAATCTCAACCAAAATGGGATGCACTGTACATGAATTATGTCTAGAATTTTCTGGAGAATCCAAAAAATAAATAATATACAGGGGCATTCATTTAAAATAAGAAAGTTGGTATTGGGCACTGCCACATGACACATCCTATATAACTTTTTTTTGTTGAAAAAAAAAACGAATTTAAAAATACATTTCAACTTGTGCAAGCGTTTTTCCCTACAAGCCCTCCTTTATTCATTATCTTTAAATATTCAATTAAAAATTTATACAATATACTGTTTCTGGTCGGGAACTTTCATTAGGTACGCTTTCTGCAGAGGAAAGTCCTCTCTCTCCTTTACGTATTTGATAAATAGCGTTGAACATGTTAATGTCAGATGTAATGTTGTTTGTAAAAGAATGACAGCTTAACGAGAGCAAGTACAAAATATCTGACAGGTGAAGTTAATCTGAGAATTAAAGTGACGTTCTAATCTAGGAGTTACAATATAACAGCAATGCCATGGAATGGCTCCAGATTCGGAACATAGAAAAAATGCTTTTGAAGCAACTTGAATTTTTTATTAAACAATATATTCGTTTAAAAAACACATTTTTTATTAAAATCTCACATCTCTATAAAGAATATTTCTAGAAAATATAACAATTTGTTTGTGTATAACAATTGTTTAAACAAATAGCGTAAAAATTTCTAAAAATATTTTTATAGCTTTCAGATGTTATTAAATAAGACAATAAAATATTTAAAAAAATTTTAGTTGATGGCTCTATGTGACGTTTTAATCTTTTCATATCTAAAATTGTTTTCAGATCTTAAATCTTTATAAAATAGTTTCTAGAAGTGATTGAGAAACTGGGGAAAAAAATGTTCTACTGAATATTTATTACCCTTTCATTTAACTTAGCTGGTTCCTGATTTCATTTTTAATGGATTAAAAAACTGTAAATGAGAGAAATTTGTACCATGCGCAAAGTAGTCACTAGTGACATAACCTGTTTCCAGCAGAAAAAGTTTTGGGAGCTTAAATTTTCTTTTAGGAGCTTTCCTGCTATAAATTTGCAAAATCTACAATATTTTTTGAGATATTCTTAATAAACAAAATTGGGCGATTAAGACAATGAAGAAGAAAATGTTTTTAAATTTTTTTTAATTTGTATTTTAAATGCCATAAGAAACGGGGTCTGGCTAAAACCCTGAAAGAATTTTTTTTCCAAGTATGGAAGTCAAACTGGAATTTCCAAAAAGCTACAGAAATCTGCATTTTCAGAACTATACCAATCAACGCACGACGGCTGTTTCGAAGTGGAGTTTCTTTCTTATATTTCAACTTTTAAGTTTTTAAGTAGGTACATAAGTATTTTCACATAATTACACTATTTATCAAATTATTAACAAGTGTTGAGCTCACATGGGTTCATCAGAAACCACGATTGATATCCGACAGACCAAAACGTTTCATTCTACACGTTAAAATGAAATTTAAAAATTCAATCAAAGTAAACTAGTTATTATTTTTTTATATAATAGGTATTAGCACTTAATGTATAAGTTTTTTAATAAAACTGTACTCAGCCTGATTTCAATGCCAGTTTGTACTTGAACGAATGGTCACCTACGATTATCCTCGTAGCTTGAAGGTCAAGGCTAACAGGTTTTGTTCTGTGATCAACAAACAATTCGGTTGAATTCATTCAACAAATTGTTCAATAATACACCATCAAGAGAGAGACATTCACGGTATCACGTGATTGATTAGCGCACTTCGAGTGGTGTGAAAAAGGTAATATGTAAATGTCGATGTGTTTAGGTAAGAAAATTCCGCGGATATTTCAGTAGAGTTTCATCGTATTGTTGTTCTCACACAAACATCAACAATGAGCCTTTTTCGAGTTAAAAACGTGATTGGTACTGCCAGGTACCCGATGTAATTATTTTTAATGTACATTTTATCAACACATTTGATTGGTATTTATGGTTATGCGGAACGGACGTAATTTCAGATCTTATTCATATAAAATGACGTTATGCAATTTCAAAGGATGCAGTATTTTTATTGCACGATTTTACAATTGTAACTAACAAAGGAATTTCGTATGTCGAACCTTAATACTTAAATAACATTTTTACGTGGAGATCTACATTACAAAATTATTTAAAAAATATTTTGTTCTATTGTACTGTAAGGAGGTCAAATGAAGGTGTTTTACTATACTTCATCTAGGGATGTTACGAATGTCCGATTTTCGATATTCGCGAATACGAATGCGAATGCGAATATCAGATCAAAATTTACTTATTTTGGTTTAATCAAAAATTATAACCTAAATTGAGCTTCGTAATCATTATAGAAAGCCACTCTTCTATTTTTAATATATAAATTGAAATAGCTGTGGAATTTTCGTTGTCTCACAGATGTATGAGCACAAAATTTTGTATACTGACACCAAAGCCTTACACTCAACGCTCTTTCAACAGTTAAGCTGTCATCATATTGGACTGAACCAAAAAAGTTTTTTTGATTTATGAGAGAAGTTATAAGAAGTTATTATAATTAAACAGAAAAATTATATAATTAAATTTATGTAAAAACTAAAGTTATATGGATTGCCAAAAAAAGGAGTTTTATTGTCATTTAATAACTTACCTTATTTATGGACTCATTTATATATTAAAAAAAAACAATTTCAAAAACAAAGTGACGAACGAGTCTAACCTTTGTATAGGTTTAAAAGTAAGATTCTGCAAGCTTGTATATTTCTGAGTAAAATGAGATTGAATGCATGAGAATGGGTCAAGAAATAACTCACTTATGACGAGGTATGTTTTAACATCCTGACAGCTAATTTCTTTTATTTTGCAACATTAACTAGGCCTAAATACAAATTTTGCTTCATTGGCTATCGCTACTAATTTGAATTGACGCGAAAATGGTAGTGGTTAATGACGATAAAATTTGCATCAATACTTTCAATTAGAGAATGATACATGGCGAGTTCTGCCATAATTTGTTGCTAGGCGATATATTTAAAAAGCATAACTTACAATTCCCGAACCGCACAGATCTCGTTTACAGCTCTGACAAAAGGCATGCAGCTAGTCTCAGCGTTCTACAAACACGACAGGTTAGGTTAGGTTAGGTTAGGTTGTATATTTTCCTTCCAACCAAAAAAAAAAAAGAAACGTAAACACCATAAATCGTTTTTTTAGACAAAGGGGCAAGTGCACTAATTATATAATGATGTCTGTGGATTTAGCAGCGCTAGCCAACGAAGCAAAATTTTTTATCCAGAGATTTAAAACATACGCACCTTTATAGTGTAATAGAACAATTATTTTTTGACAGTTTATTGAACGTGACCTCCTGTTGTATCTGCAAATATTCAAGCTTTACACTTATTTTTAAAACTAGAAGTGTGACCCAATAAAGTACCAGCATATTTTAAAGTTTGTCAAAGTTTAGATACGTCTGCAATTATGTTTTTAAAAGTGATTTAAAAAATGAAGGCAGCACTTTATCAGTTGCGCTCCCCTCACCTGATTTAATCTCCAGATGATTGTATCATAATTTCATTGACAAGTTTTCGTTAACCTAGGAATTCTTTGTCCTAGAATTCACAAGGAAACGGCGTTATATGCAGTATGACTCCGGATTTTGAGTCTCTGTGAGCTAGTTGTCCAGATTCCAGAAGAAATGTATATATGTGGTTGACATTTATGTTTTATTTCTCATTCCAAGTACAAGTTAATACTTTTGAAATGACAAGTAAGTTATACAGTGTGCAATGTTCCTAATGAGTAACATCATAATATTTACGCTTTTCATTGTCAACCATATTCGAAAAAAAAATCCCATGAATAACCGCGAATGCGAATATTAAAAAACACGCGAATATTCGCTAATGCGAATGCGAATATTCGTTACATCCCTAGTTCATGCTGATATATCCTCTCGGTCTGTATAGAATCTAGATTAAGGTGTGAAGATCATTATTTGCCAGAACTTTGAAACACTGTTATTGATTGCTATGAATCTTCTACTTCCAATTGTTTCCAAATAATTCATGACATTCCAATCCAATCCAAACTATTGTTTTTAGTATAATACAAATTAGTTTTACAATTACAGTTTACAATTCTATTGAAAATTATAATTACTACTATGTTATATTTAAAAAATATTAAAGAATGGCTGTATATCTTTATTTTATAATAGAAAATAGTTACAATTGTTTATTATAATTTGTTTCGATATTTCTTTTCAGGTACGACAGTTGTAGATTTTTTTTGTTTATTTGTAAAAGTCACGAAATGTTATACATAGAGACAGAAGAGAATTAATTGATTAATAGAGGACACCTAATTAGTATTAACACTTGTGTTGTGTCGTATACGTATTAAACCAAGTAGCACTTAATAAACAGATATACAAATACATATTGCTCAATCATCCTATAACTAAGAGAGAAAAAAACGTAGAAAGTTAACGTTTTCTTAGGCAAGTTTTAGACTTAACATGTTATAATTTGAAATAATATACTTTTTATATTACATTTAAATTTATAAAAAGAGTGATTTTTGAATTCACTAGGAAGTATTTTGTATAAATTAATTCCGAGTCAAAAAAAAATATATCTAAAATATATCTTTTTTGACTCACAGCTTTGAAGTAAGGGTTGTAAGAGTACAGTTCTAGTAATTGGCTTCTGGTAGAATAAGGGTGATTATTTTTTTAAACCTGTATGTTCGTGAATTCACTTAGGGGCAGAATGCATATAGAGACCTTTAACATTTAAAAGAGATTCATGGATAAAAATACTTTTTACAGTGTCACAACTTTTTAATTTAAACATTGTTCTTAGGATATAATTCTGTGTAACCTGTAATTTTGATAAATTTGTTTTATAAGCAGAACTCCAAATCGAAATGCCATAGTTTAGTATGGAATCCACTAGACTGTTGTAAACTATAAGCAAGTTGTTTTTATTGAGTATGTTATGCAAAACATATAGAATTTATAAGTACGTTTTTTTTATTCTGTTAGATACGTAGTCAATGTGCATAACGCACTTAATATAATGATCAATGATTACCCAAGTTATTTTATGTGGTTAGTTCTAGCTACATTTTCTTGTGTTCCTTCAACTATCAAGGGCCTCAAATTTTCCCGACACGTTAGGTACTTAGATTTAGTTATATTTAGGCTTAAATGGTTGCTGTCAAGCCAGATCTTAACATCATTGAGTGTCTGTTGAGCAATTTGCCAAACTTCGTGCCATGATTTACCTTCTCACTGTAACACGGTAGCATCAGCGTATGCTAAAATTTCAAAAAGGTATAATGCCTAATAAATAATTCTTTTTCTTTACGAAAATTAATTCTTAAGATTAGGTTTGCCGATGTAAATAGCCAGTGATGTCATACACGATAGTGTGAAACAAAAATTGCATAAAATTTGAATCAAATCTTGGAATCGGTGTATTTTTGAAGTGAAAGCTTGTTTACGAAGGTCCACACTTACACTTATGAAAATAGATTAGCAAAGGAGTAAACTGCATAACTTGAAACTTCATTTGTTTCGACCCCACCGACCGACACGACCGACACCACAAACTGCCTCGATCTTGAAATACTCATCCAATTCAGTTCTCTGTGTAAGAAACAGGGACCAGGTAATGTATTAAGAGTTTATTCTTTCATAGAAAATCAATAATAAAAAGAAAATAAACCAATATAGCATCCAAGTAATATAGAATACCTGCACAAAATTTATTTGCTTTTCGCAAGCCAACTTGACATTACATTTTCATAATATCAACGAATGTGGACTCATAGAAGGATACACATTAAGCAAAACATGTCCTCTGATTAAATCGTTTTGATATCGTAATAAACAAACTACGTTTACCACTCAGTAGGGGAACTGATGTATTATATACATCCGGAACTTTTATATTCTCTAAAAAACATAATTCAAAAGAAAGACAAGTGGTCCAGAGTCGAAAGCGCACGGCTGTAAATCTAAAAATCTGGAATTCAAAACCGAGAACAATTATACTTTTTTAAATATTATGTCATTATTAAGTAATTCCTATCATTTTAATATTACAGAGAATAAGAACTTAAAAATTCCGACCGACACGACCGGAATTGACTGAATTATGTTGATTCACCTGATATTTATTTCCATTACTAAGAGTGACACAAAAACAAATAGAGATAGTGAGACAATGAGAGAAGGAAGAATATGTCGTAAAAAGCTTTTGCTTCATTCGTTCAGTCTCAAATAACTGCCGCTCTCTTTTTTAATTATATTACAAGAGCTTTCAAATGTATTATAATAGAACTAACTCACACTCAACAAAGTGTATATAAAATAGCTGTTTTTCTATTTATGCACAGTTTTGAGCATTAATGTCTTTAACTGGTTTAAAAATTCGTTGACATCGCTATGTTTCCAATGTTTAAGCATGTAATTGACGCCAGTTGAAACCCGGGGGTTCAAGCAGGGTAGCCTAAAAATTGGATCAAGACGCTCAACATTTCAAACTCTCTGTAAGACGAGTTTCTACCTCTCATTATAAAGTAAGGTGCTAAATTGACCAAGATTTTGTTTGAATTAATTTACAGATTTCAAATAAATATGCAAAGTAATTAGGCGCAACTGGAATTCATGTATAAAACTCTAAGATGACATCAAGCAAGTTAGGTGTAAAGTGTACTGAGAGCGGGTAGTTTAGATATACAAGAATTATAATCAGGGAAAGCAGATACACACGCTGGAAATTTTCTGGAGATTGATGAATCGACACCAAATTACTGTATATATTAATTCTTATCCAACGAATTTTAAATACGATTATGCCTCCATGCCTTTAATAAAAATATCCAGCCTAAAATCGGACGTTTTTTCAAAACTGAAGATAACATTATATTTGTACAAAAATCAATCAAAACACAGAAGTTATATTAGAATTAATAAAGAAAGTTGTGCAGTTGCAATTCAAAGTTAAACAAGAATCGACTTTTGTCTTGTGAAAAAAATTTCAAAAGTAATGTCTTAGGGATGGATAATATTAACAACCAAGACAATAATTGTTTTTTGAATGATAATTGTGGCATCTCTGGTTTATATTTTTTCTGAGTTCTTTGGGAATAACACCACATTGTGATTACGATATTTTTCATTGCGAATCCTTTTACTTTTTTAAATTTTTTAATTTTTTCTTCATTTTGTGTTAATACCATTGAAAACTGGGTCTGATTTAGACCTTGGAACGTTTGGACTTTTGAAATATACAGACTTTTAAGTTATTCCCAAAGAACTCAGAAAAAATAAAAACAAGACAATAATATCAGTAAAAAGACAGATTTACCAAATCTAAAAATAATTTATTGCAATTTATTAGAAAATGAAAACAATCTAAATTCATTCAAATAATGCCTTATAATAAGGCAACGAAAGTATATTTTGATATCCACTTGTTACTGATGTATTTTATTACCCCCTGTCTTTAAGATATATGTATGTATTACATAAATATTCAGTTTACCATATTTCAATTTAATTTGGTTTAAACTATGTATATGTATAAAAACGTTTTTGATAAAAATATTTTTCGTACCTTCTTTTAATACAGTTTAATAATTTGTTTCTTATAAGATATGACTTTAATGCTATCATGATTTTTTTTTCCTGAAGGAATAAAATTATTTCGAAAGCTACTCATACGTAAAAAGAGTGCTGTTGTGATTATTTCCCACGTTATTACCTGCTTCCAGTGAACCACTTTTTGATATATACCATTCCAGCCGTTAATATTCCTAGTAAATATATATGTATATAAATCAGGTGGGTCCCGGGGATTCATCCATATAGTTGAAAAGTGATCCCTTTCGAGATTTGTAGTAAATTACTAAATTATTATTATTATTAAATTATTAATAAGTCCTTTGTCCTCTTCAGCTCTTCCCTAACGGTGTTCTTCCCTAATGGTGCGTAGCGTGGTTCCTGAAACCTCCCAAGATGGTTTATACCCTTTCTTGAGAAATAAAAGGATGTATATTTTTCGCGACCTGAATTTACGGTTCCCGCTATGTAAGCACCTTTGAACTTACTTCCATACTTTTGTTTTGACAGGTGCTGAACATCTTCTCTTAAATAAATTGTCGATTTTGTATTGATACGATGACGGGACAGAGCAGCCCGACGAGCCTTTGATCTAAACCGACATGTGTTGGTTATGCTGCTGATACACACGTCTCTCGTCCGCAAGATGCCAGGTATAATTGGGGAATACTTTACAACCTTCCACTTACATAAAAAGTGTATAGGGAGCACCATTTTCCGAGAAGACGACCACCAACGTTGAAAATTATTAGGATTCAATCTACCAGTGAAAAGAGCAAATTTAAGGGGCATATCAATATACAAATTTTAACGGTTGTTAGGTGTTATATCACTTAAAAACCTCCACTTACTGAACTATGTGGTAAGCTTTCTTTCTTTCGGCATTTGCAGATTTATATTTTATTACTTTTTATTGCAGTTTGAATATTTTGACCTGGCAGTTATTGAAATTTCCTACTAGGAAACGACCCGAAACCATTGATCCCTTGCATCGAGTCGCGCTTCTGTAGTTACCGACTTTTAGCGGATAGGACTGACAGATCGAAAAACACCTGCGTGAATAAAATTAACACCGAAAGCAAGCAAAAAAGGGTACAAATTTGTCGAAATATCTTTCATCCTCCCAAAATGTTTGGGTAGTTGAGGGAATAGAATGAATATATCCATTCACAAAAAAACGCGTTTTAAAGAAGGGTACGAACCCAACGTGGGTGGTCATGTTTTGCGGACGACGGACGTGTGTACCATCAGCCTTACTATGAGCCGCGCCAATCTACCTGTCCAAACCCCATAAAAATATATTCACTCCTAGTACCCGCATAAAATACCAATTTTTTGTTCTATAAATTGATAAGCCCGGTTGTTTATCAATAGAAATTTGTATGGGTGTCGGAGAAAAAACAAAGAATATTTGCTATAACAAACTTTTGTTTATTACTGCAAATACTTCTTGCATTTCAAGAAAGGGTCCAAAATCGAATTGGGAGGTTTCACGAGCCGCGCTACGCACCATGTATACGCACCATAAGAATCTATATTTTACTCCTGCACGACTATTTGTCAAAAACGGTTGGCCTTTTACTATAAACAGTGTTTTGCTCAGATAGTGCAATGAGCTATAAACATATGTATGTATATTGAAATAAAAAAATAAAGACTTTTCGGAATTTTCAACCCCTTACTTTAGGTAATATAAATTAAACACCAGACACACATTAATGTCATTGTAATCGTTTTAACATTCCCCTAATAATTTACAATCTCGTGAAGAAATCTCAACAAATACATACGACAAAGAAACAAATCCCCTTCTCTTTCTCTGTTCTCATATCCTGAACAGTGTATATACGAGGAAGGAAGTGAAAACCCCTTCAGTTTCGACTTGATTTAATCTAGTCTAGAACGTGAGAAGACGTGCCTCCGACTAGTCCGACCTGAGGGATCGCCAGAATGATAATGCGAGGACAGAACTCACTGAACGGTGTAAGCCGTACGCCAAATGTGTGAACCGATACCAGTTAACCCCACAAGTGAATTATCAACTATCGCCAGAGAACCAGCAGCTGTAAGATGCGAAGGAGAAAAATCAATTCGCTAGAACTCTTGCTCACTCAACCTGATTTGTTATACGATTTTCCTTTCGTGCGTTATTTTTCGTTCTTATTAAGTGAATTGCTAATCCGAGGAAAAGGGTGAATTCTGGAAACACCTGAGATTAAGTGATAACTGAAGTTAGTGCACGTAGCCATGAAAATCGGTGCATTTTTTATGTGAAGCTTATTAAAGAATAAATCCAATTATATGCTTGAAAATAGATAAGATGGGTTGTTAAATAAAAATGTTCGCCAAATAACACCCAACACGAACACCGTAACCTCGACTTCTGTTAGGATTAGTATGGTCGATCCAATGGCAACTAAAAATTGTTGTTGTAACAGCACAGGACCATTTTAGGTCTTATTCGAGTTTGAAATAATGGTTTAAGAGCTCTTGTGAGTCTCGTATTGGAAAATTAATTAGACTGACGAAGTATTATTGATATCGCTCTGGTTTAAAAGAAGCATAGCGTTTGACCAACTGGGTTGTAAATTTATTTTATGACCAAGTCGCCTCCTACCATCTTTGGGTAGCATGTGTAAATATTGTGTAATCATGAAAACTTCAATAATTTTTTATATTGTATTTTGGCTTAACTAATAAGATTATAGATGTTTTAATTGTTGGATGTCAAACCGGTAAATGAAGAAATCCCATATTGCGAGTACTGTACTAATCTTCTTAAGTAGTCTACCTGTATGGCTATTAAAACACTACTTTTTGTAAATTACTCTTCGGCTACTATTTATCTACTGTAGAATTAATCAAATAATTCAAAGACACACTCATTAAATCTGTAAAATAATAATTTTAAAGTTCTTGCTCAATTAAAAAGCAACCCACAAAAGAAACTTCGCATATTTTTATTGAGTATAATGTTGTTTAGCCCACTTTTTGGTTCTCAGTTGTGTAACTAGCTATGGTGGTGTCCAATATTTCAAATATGGTCATACTCGCTTTGGAATATACTAGAAAGATTATAAATCAAATCACAGTTACCGTTAATGGCTAACATTAATAATGTAATAGTGATGGTGATGGGACAAGCCAAAAGAAAGAAATAACTGCATTTGCTGATATTTACGAGTCGAGAAGGTATTCCTTACAATATATTAATGACTGCTAACTAATAAACAACGACAGCAAATAATTGGCTCCTTAGACTTGAAAAGCCAATATACTCTAAACTGTGAATAGTACTGAGGGCGTAAAAAGTTGGTTGTACCAGAGGCATCACTTATTTATTACACAATGTTTCCCGTGGGGATTTAATGCTTCAGGGGGGGGCGATCCTGTACTACATTTGAAGCCAAGATTTTTTGGATTATTACATGAAAAATATTCGTTCTGCGGCTTAAACCCATAGAAGTTATCTTCTTGTACACTCTTGGATTAGGATAACCCCTTTTTAATTTTAAATTTACTAACTTTGATTGCCCCCCCCCCCTTGGATCCGCCCATGAACATAAGGTGTTACATGTAGCCTGAATTATGGTTAAACTAAGTTAGTAACAAACCTGTAGGTGTTCAAGTTTAGAATATTGAAAATAAACATTTGTAAGATATTCCTGTATATGATAAGCGTATAAATGAGAGTATATAAAACAGAGCTGATAGGGGATATGATTTCAGCACAAATTAAAAAAGTTAATATTGTTGTAATTAATCTAACTAAAATGTTGAACTTGTTTCAGTTAACTTCAGTTTCATTGATGGTTTATATTCATATAAGTGTAACAAAAACGCAACATCCATGGACAATGGAGGATAGACAAGGGAGATCTCTCCATGAACAGAATAGGTTCGTGAAATCCAATACATAAACAATTACATAGTAAACTAACATAAATTAAAACAAATAATTGGCATCCTTTTTCTAAATTATGAAAATATAGCTATATGCATTTTGTCCCAAATTTTTTGGTCAAAACCAATGTATAAGATGCGCAAAATGTAAATTCATAAAATTTTAATCTTTTAGGGGTTTGAAAATGTAAACTTAAAATTTTGTCACATGCCTCGTAGGAGTAGATTGAGTAAAAGTTAAGTCAAGTTGCGATATTTCCTGACCACGATAAGAAAATGCCTAAAATTTTGAGGCAGTTAACACTCAAAATACAACACCATTCTTGAGCATCTTTATATTTCCCACTGACATACAAAAAATGCGTGGACAGCGATCCTGCATCACGTGCTGTAGTACTCAAACAACAATTTTTATAAAACACCATGTTCAGATCGAAAAACAAACAGAACAAAGTGCATATTCTTAAGGTGAGTATTTTTACAATCAAGAATGATTTTGATTTATGAAAAATTTTTGTTTTATCGTTCTATGAATAACTAAATAACGACCTCTTACGTATCAAGCAGATTCATAGCGGTAAATCCGTCATTTGATGGATCACAATTTTCTAAGATTGTCATTGGATATTGTTGCGGTGACATTCACCACTTGAATACAAATCTAGGAAGTCGTTGAATTATTCAAAGAGTCCCGCATAATGCCTCATAACTTAAACTATCTCGTACAATGTACCTGGAAAGGCATTTGCATAGATCTTTCAATATTTATAATTCACTCTTCAATCTGTATGAACTTTAGCCGTCAACTTAATAAAGGAACTAAGGAACTTCTTAGTTGTGAAGTTTTACAAAATTTGCTTTCGCTTAAAGTGTATTTCACAGATTTGAAATTAAATAGGACTTTACGAATAGATATTCTTTTATATTCACATAAAACAAAAATTAACAAATTACAAATAGCTCAAAATTTACTTGTGAAAATAATTTTTAAGAAATGTTGAAAATTTTCAACAGAACTGCTTTATAAGAAGACAAATATTTTAATCACCCAAAATATCTGTGTAAACCAATGTCTACTCAGACTTTTAAATGACCAAGACAAAACACAAGTGACAGACAATGGACAAGGTCAATTACAAACTTAAACATAAAAACCGAGCTAATAAAAAAGAATGTAACAAAAAAGTACTTCTTCTATTATGCCCCGAGGCTTTACAACATGATACCAGCAAATATAAAAGCTATAAAACCGTATAAATCATATAAAAAAGTAAAGAAATACCTAACAAATCATCTACAATTTATTAACATACTTACATGACCAGTCATTTCAAATTTTCCCAAATACAAGTAACTCACTGTCATCGCCTCCATAGAAAATAAAGTTTTTTACTACTAGTGTACATAAACTGCATTACAACTATTGAAACATACAAAACCACAACTTCGGGTGATAGAAGAGTTTTGAATGCTTGTTTCTGCAATTATTATTTACCCAATTATCTATTTCTATCTATATATTTCTTCATATTTCTCAGATAGCACATATCACTACTTACATTTGTAAAAATTGTATTTAGAAAACTATGTCTATTCTATTTTTTCTTTGAATTGAATAAACTGAAATTGAAATTTGTGTAATAGCGAGCAAAATTTCGGTACTGATATATTTGGAATCCTGGTCGACAACACTACAGATAATAGAAAGGTTCCTATACACATTGATAATCAAAACCCAAGGAGACGTACTAACTCAATAGCAAGAAATTACTAAAGAGTGGAAAGTGTAATTTCAAAAAGTACTATACTTAAATATTTACAAAGAACCAAAATTTATAAAATAATTTGGATGATACAACATAAACTTAAATACTGAACAAAGAAGACGTAGAAACTTATTTTATAAACAGTGCCAGTCAACGGTGCGCTCCCCCTCGTATGGTTACTTGCAAGATCATGATCAAATGTTCCATGCCATAACCTATGACTTAATTACCCAGAATTTGTAGAGAGTAGTTCATACTTTTCAAGTTAAATGAATCTTGGATAGTCCGAAAATTATCTATTTTTGTTCATTATAACCCTTATATCTCAAAAACTGTCTATTTCTAGACTTTGTGCGGGGTCCTTTGGAGGGTGAAAATAAACGGTTGTCAACTTCTCTACTAGTAGTAACAGATGGCGTAACAGCAATAGATGACGTAACCGGGCCTCTTTGTCCACTAATTTTAAAAATTTGAAAGGTATTGACAATACCTACGTAGGTAGGTATATTAACTTTGTTTGGGTCCAGGCCAATTTTGATGGATTATTCAGCCCGCTTCTAGTTGGTAGACAAATATGTTGACGGTTTTTAAATTTCTATTCATTATTACTTCGCAAAGCTTTTGTAAACAACTTTATACCTTAAATATTCAGTTTTGTTATTGTTTAATAAGAAGTTTTAGATTTTACATAAGTACCCAAGGTATAAGAGTAACAGCTGTATGTCAAGGTTTAATTCACAAAAGATACTCAGATCATACTATATTGAGCACTTACTTGAGTGAGCGTCTTCAAGAGTTTGAAACAACATGTAGTGTTAGAGGTGCCAAATGATTTTGTCAATCAAGATAACAAAAAAATGACATAATTGTACAAATGGAAGTAAATACTTCATGTACAGGTAAAGTCTTGGTAAAAAACACATTATCCATACACATTAAATATGGCGCACCATTAACAGAAGACTGGAATTCTGTGAAATTATAACAAATAAAATTAATCGAGATCACACTACACAATAACCATTTGTTTTAGTTGTGAAAGTGTTATTTTCCTCAATGGAAATGTGAACACAGAAAATGAAGTGATTCAAACCCGTAAATCTTTCATGAAAACCATACTCAATTTCCAGAAAAACTGAATGTTTGGGTAGGAATTTTTGGAAACCACATACAAACTTGAAGGGTATCGGGAGATGTTATAAAATGCAATTAAGTCGCTTATTCTTGATTTTCTGTAATATAATCCAGATAACTTCGGCAATTTGGAAATAACATTTCAACACAAGGTGCTCTTGCGGTTATTTTAGAGCTGTAAGACGTTGCCTGGATGAAGAATATCGTGATAGATGGACTGGACTTCGAGGTTCCATAGAATGGCCAGCTCGGTCACCGGATTTGGCACTATTCGACATTTTTTGTGGGAGTACTTGAATAGGCAATATTAACGTTTTAAAACAACGAATTAATAAAGAATGCAGGGCAGTGTTAGTTGACACATTCGAACGAATATGACAAGGATTTACTAATATGATGCGATTGTCAGCAAGTAGACAGAGCACATTTTGAACACTTGCTGTATTCGTTTAATTAATTTCAGCGTAAATCTGAAATAATTATTTTCTTATTGATTTAATTTATCCTTCAAAACTAAATGAATATGGCTGTGTAGATATTGCGAATACCTTTCAATTGAACTACCATTTGTCATAAGTTCCGATTAAAACTTAGTAGCCACAATGACTCTGTGACGTCATCTATTATTGTTACGTCATCTGTTACCACTAATAGAGTAGTTCACAACCGTTTATTTTCACCCACAAATTTCATTATTGTAAGTATATCCGGAAAAGGGACTTTTGACAGCCACTGTTTGTAAAGCTAGATGTAACAACTAAGCGTTATGCGTTAATAAAATTATTTTTATCTCAAGGATGGTCATAAATAACATTTATATGTAATACTTTTTCAGAAAAATACTAGTCATGGCAAAGCCAATTTACTGCAGCACAATAAAATAGATTTCACACTTTTATTACCAGTTCTAATTTCTTATTCTCTTCCATAAAACTCACCATGTCAATACAGGTGTTTTTTAACCGACTTCCAAAAAGGAGGAGGTTATCAATTCGTCCCGTTTTTTTTTTGTATGTATGTTACTTGTTTTCTTCTCCTGTGGTGAACCATTTTGAATGAATATGGTCTTGTTTAATAGAGTATATATCCGGATTGATGAAACTTCAAATTTGGGAAGAATTCTATTGGTAAAGTGATGAAATTCGTGAATGAACACATGCGTGCATGGAAATCGACCAATACCCCTAACATATTGGTGGATTTTTCGAAAATTCCTTACGGATGTGTATAGTTTTTTAACGTTTAATCGATTAAGGAAGATCACTAGGTGATCTCATATACTTTTCTGCGACGTGCAACTTGCAGTTTTGCAGAAAATCACCGAAAATTTCATCGAAATGAAATAACGGACATTTCCTCATAAATATTTTAATTCCAACGTAATAGTGCGGAAATTTTAGGCACTGGAAGTTTTAATTCCGAATTTAAAAATTTTCTATCTACATCTCAAGCATATAGGTAGTAAAGCATAGTATTTTCGGCTCCTTAACTCAATGAATACCAAGCTCGTTTTGTTTTTATACCAGGCAAATACCTATTTAAATGCAAATTTTTCCATTTTGCGAAGACGATGCTTTTGGTTGTCACATTCTCCCGGCCTAATAGAAAATTCAGTGACAACACATGTCAAACTTTAAACTGCTATTTGGTGCGTTTATACACAGGATAGCAAACAAAATCACAAAGTAAAGTGATAGAAGGAGTTGCATTTATATGATGATTGAAATATAGGACGGAGTAGAATGATAGTGGTTCATAGGCAGCTGTATATATAGGATGGTTGGAATATAGGGTGGAGTGGACGTTTGGTGGTATAAAAATGTGAAGTCGGTGCCAAGCAACAATCAAGTTTGATGAAGTAGTAGATAAGTACGCAATGAAGGATTTTAGATTTGCTTAGCACCGAGTTCAAAGAAAAATATACTAGGTTGGTAGGTAATTAATGTGTACGGAATGAGCATAATTTAATGTTTACATTTTTTACTTCCTGGGTAGGTACCTAACAACATTGAATGTGTTACTTATTTGCTAGAGTTGTATTTTGTTATAATTATTTTTAGCTTTTTAGTTATAGGTTGAAGTCGGTTATATATTTTTTAAAAATGTTTTATTAGACATTTTAATTCAATTTCTTCTGCAAAGTCAAGGAGTTTCTATGGGTTCTCCTATCTTCTGGGTTAACATCTTAGGGAGAATTCAAATGCTGCTAATCCTTAAGAACAGTATAAATATAACTTGATAAATCTGCTACAAAATTATTTGTATAAATTAATCTTTCGCAATGAATTTCTTAGTGAATTTTAACATTAAACAGCTAAAGAATTCAATTTACCATACAACTTCTTGTTCATTTTTTTTCTTCAAATTATTGCCTAAACTTCTGATACACCTAGATTATTCAATCTCGACAATTCAAAAAATTACCTCATACTTTCTCTGCATTGTATTATTCAAGTTGAATTGCGATAATCTACAACAATATCCCACGCTACGGAAAATTTTATTACAACCACAATAAACAATTAATAATGTTTATTGCAACATCAATTGTGAGATGATTCGAGACAATGCGATTGGTATAAATAATGCTATCATTAAAATAATGCGTATATGCTGCAAAATAATTTAAATAAATTGAAATATGTACATACCTATCAGCGGCAATTCATATATCAGGACTACGAAATAAGACGAGTTAATGGCGATGGTTTTGAAATTTGTTTTTAGAGCGTTTAGCTGATTTATATCTTTTTGAAATTTGGGTAGCTCAGAATACAGCAAATATAGACAATTAGCGAGGGATCTAGAATCTTTGCGACGGTGTTAGTTATTGTTAAAACTAAAAATGTGCGTTAATTATTATGTTGTTCAAAAGAGAGAGATAAAACGTGTGTCATGGTGAATTCTACATCTGAACTCAGCGATAAGTTATTGAATATTTACCACAAAAAAGGATTAGAAGTAAAGTCTCGGCCAGATATTCAAGATCGGTTCATAAAATCATTGAATAGAGGACGAAATGTTACAAACTGGCACCACATTACATGGAAGAAAAGCAATAATATCTCATTACATAAACGAAAGATAAACAACAATAAATGACTAAACTTTAAAGAAAAGAAGGTTGGTAAAACTAGGAATGAAACTGTTGATAATAGAATTACAGAAATGTTATCAGAGACAAGCAAGGAAGGTTTTGAATTCCAATTAGTAAAAAGAATGCTCCACTAGAACAACAGGACCCCGATTGTTGAAACCATTCCACGACTCTACCACTCGACTTGGGACGTATGTCGTATGAAATCTGACATAAATGAAGCTTAATATATGGGCTAAACTTCATTTACCTCAACTTTTCATGCGACTTACGTCGAAAGTCGTATAGTAAAGCTGTCGAAGGGTTCGAGAATCGGGCCCCAGGGGGTTTTAATAAATTGATTCCCGTCCTCTATAGAGATATGGCAATCATTCTTGAAGCCGAATTTTTAAGTCAGTATACAAATACGAAAATAGGTCGAAAACTGGCACAAAGCAATTGCAACAAATGCATACGAGTTTTGGAAATGGAAACTCAGACCACGTATGAAAGCAGCTTCATTAGACCATTGAGGATCCTGAGAACATCATTCAAACTGCCTCAACACAGTCAGTTTAATGCTAACCATCCACTATACCATAAAAAAATATTAAGATTTTTTTTTCAACTGTCAAAAAAAGCTCCACTAACTAAATACAAATTAATTATTTTTAATAATAAGTTAAAGGTAAGAATAAAAGTGGATCATTTTATTGTAAAAAAACGTAGAGTGCTTCACATAAATTGTTATGAATAATTCAATAAAAGAAAGTTCTTTGTGACAATCACTTTATTATTATTTTAAACTTATTAAGAATCTTTTGATTACATTGAGTGAGTGGTCTTTCTATCGTTGAATAAAATCTTAACAGATATACAGTATAATATATAGAATTGAAGGGAATTACGTTGAACTAGGAATGAATGTATGTAAACAGGGAATAATTCTCCAAATTCTCTTTTTATTTTATTCCTATGTATTATAGGATGATAGATGTAAGTTATTTGATAAATTATGAGTTTATTTTTAGTTTATGTAATTTTGTGTTAAACTTATTACAAAATACTTAGTGTTTAAAACATTGTGTTTTAATTTTTATTTTAATATTTCCTTGAAACGAGTATCCATTGACTTAACCAATTTATTTATTATTTGTATATATTTAGCAATACTTTTTGTTAAATTTTAGTGTATTTCTATTTTATGTTAGAATAAAAGAATTGAAATCGAATTGACAATATTTAGTGTATTCATTGAATGTATACAGTGTGGAACAGAAAAAATGGTGTTGGGTAAAACACTTGGACACGTCGATTTGTATTTTTAAATGCGCATTTTTTCAACAACAAAAATTTATAGGGTGTGTCATATGACAGTGGCCATACCAACTTTCTTATTTTAAATGCAAGCCCCTGTATATTATTTATTTTTTGGATTCTCCAGAAAATTCTACACATAATTGATCTACAATGTTCTACACCTATCTTCAACTGTTTCAGAAATATTAAGTGTTTTCAGATTTATTCACCGCGAACGTCTTCTAACGTTGCTCAACATCTGACGCGTGACTAATCTAATCGCAAGCGTGATTCGGCTTTTTAGGTCATCTAAGTTGAGGGGTTTAGTTTTGTATATAGTGCTTTTGACATAATCCCCACCAAAACTAGCCCAATGCCGTCAAATCAGGAGATCGTGCTGGCCATTCTACCTATATGTGCCTCCCAATCCACCGATTTGAAAAAATTTGGTTCAGGTACTGCCAGACTTTGATTTCGTAATGGGGCGGTGCACCATTCTGCTGAAACCATATTGTATTGGTAGGAACTTGTGGGTTTACTGAATCAGGATATAAGTTTGTTAAAGTTGGCACGACATTATTTTGGAACAAATTCTAAATATTTATCTCCATTCAAGTTGCCATCAATGAAAAAGGGGCCTACGATATGATTTCCAACAATTGCGTATGTTTCTCTGTTATCCAGTGAGGATTCTCATTAGACTATAGCGGCAATTGTGACAATTAACATCACCGTGAAGTTTAAATGTGCTCTCATCAAAATACAAAACCTATCGTAATCGTCTTCCATGAGCTCCTGAGTCGGCATTAATTTATGGGGATGCATATAACTTTCCATTAATACTCGAAAAATTGATGTGCGGCTAACATTGAACAGTGGGGCTTTTCGACCAGAATTATGTGGGTTTTCTTGGAACTCAAGCATAATATCCAATTTCGTGTTATCACTTAGAGCATTGGCAGCTACTTTTTTCATCTGTCTTCGATGGCCAATCTCGCGAAACTGCTTTTCTATTTTGCTAATTTTTCTTGGGATACAGGCGGCAAATTTGTAAAATTTTCGTGAAATAAGCGTGTCCGTTTGTTATCTCCATAACCAATCATTTGTAGAATGGTTATTTTGTGCACTTCTGTTAAATAAACCATTTTTCAGATATTATTACGTACAGTTAACGAAATTCAGACGACAATAGCACTGACACTGATCACCACTATCATGCAGACAGGCAACAATATGCTAGGCTATGAGTTTTAACGAAAATAAACAAAACTATATATATCCATAACTACTTATAGTTCGGGAGCCAGTGACAGGATTGAACGACCAATTTCCTCTCGTTCAATATGTCGTATAATGCTTTTTTAGCTATTCCATGAGCACCGTGAACGTCAGCTTGAGAACCTTGGGTAGGTTGAGGCATGGGAGCGCCCCAATCCCTCTGACGACCTCTCCCCCGACATACAGCCAGCTAACGCTTTTTTGTTTAAATAATAATATAAACAATCATCAAAAAAATTTTCAAGTGAGAGGATTTTTTTTTATTATTTTATTACGTTCATATCAGCAGCTGGCGTGCAGCCAGCTGTCGTTTTCTTTTTCGTTACAGTATTGTTCCAACTGTTGTTTGACAGATTTTCAACCGTTCCCATGCCCCAACCCACCCACCATGGGCCAGCTGACGTTAACGCCGTTTCATGGGACAACTAAATTAAACTTTTCACAAAGTCTTGGCCGAGAGGAAATGATTCACCTTAAAATGTCACTGGCTCCCGGACTATTATAACTCAATGCATAGTTGAAAAAATGAGAAAAGGTGAGGATATTTGGTACCGTAGAGGATCCATCTAAATCCAATAATACCTAATTCAAAAGTTAATTGTCTGAGGAATAAAATCTCCACAACAGCTGTAGTCAGGCCAACTTATCTATATTTTTGTATGGACTTTCTAGTTCCAACTTCGATTAAACTATATGGTATCAAAAAGATGAGTAGCCCATTATTATGGAGCTGTTGTACATTAATCAAGTTTTTTTAAATAAGTGGATCGGTAGGCGAGACCAATTGAGTGAACACCTAGGTCACCGGATCTCACGCGTTTTAGGATAAAATATTAAATGGTTTATCATGTGTTAGTACTAAATTTAGAGAATTTTGACTTAGAGAGTGACGATTAGAAAATGAAAGTATCGACTGCACGTGAGAATTCGACAGGTAAATGGGGAAATAATTTTATTGAAATTCAAGGTATTGGAAGAAAGATCTCATCAAGCATTTCTGTACATTTCGAGAATAATAATTCAGCATAAATCGTTGAGTATTCAGAGCCTGCATTTGAACTTTCATTTTCAATGATCTAATTTATGCATCCAAATTTCTTTGAAATAGAAAAATATTACCATAAATTTTATCTTTGGAGCATTTATTAAACGACGAAGATATTATGGGAACATGAGGTGAATGCAAAAGTAGTTCGAAATACCGAATTCTCTCTCAAAGATCTCTCCATAAATGTTGGGCTCCATCGAATTGTTTTCATCAGAATGCGTAAAGCATATTCAAACAAAGCGTTCGGGTGAAACAGCCAAGAAAATTTAAATGTGTTCTGAAAAGAATGGAAAAAATGAAATGTGTAGATTTTATTCACGTCGCTCCCACGAAGAGGTCGCTGTTGGAATAACCAATGCAGATTTGCGGGACTAACTCCAGTTTACAAAATTCTAGAACAGCTTGTAAAATCACTAATAACTCGTTAGGGGGCTGTGATTTGGTGCTAGAAGTTCTTTAACAGTCTTTGTAGAAAAAAACTCTACGATGAGCTTTTGCATCACTATAGTTACCAGATTATTGGGATTTATACTGCCCAACAAAAACATTGTAGCTTCTCATGTATCATAAAATTAATATTTTTCTTTAAACAAAAATTAAATTTTCATATTACTAAAAAATGTTATCAGCATTGTGACTTAAAGCATCATGCTATCTTTACGAAAACTTTAACAGTTTCATAATACAACAACATTAACTGCAAAAAAGAGCAGCAGTCATGCTAGGCTGAACGATGGAAGCGAAAGTTTCGTATGTGCTAATATATTGCCCTTCTCTCTTTATCCCCCTGTTTCTCTTTCTTGTGTCATTTTTAGTAATGGACATAAATTTCACGAAAATTATAATAATTGTGACTATTTTGTTACGATTCGAGCGCTAATTGTAATATGTAATCTAGTTCTTAATTTAAATATAATTGCAACTGTTTTTCAGTTCAATCCCCATGTAAGTTTGTCTTCCCTGTCTTATCATCTATAAACTTGACCTTCTGTAAGGAATTCTAATAGTCTGTACCATCCATAAACTGGACCTCTCTTGTTCTGTTCTGATTTTGACGTATGACGTATGTCAGTTCTTTAAATTAAAATAAAATTGGAATTGTTTTCTGAAATATAGTTGTGGCATCTCTCGTTTGTATTGTTCTGATTTGTTTGATTTGATTGCTGGGAAAGTCTGTATATTTATATAAAACTGAAATAAACAAAAAAGAATAGAGGTTCACAATGAAAAATTAAGTATTTCACAATTTGACATTAAATTTAATTTAACCACATTGGAGAAAAAAGCTATAGGTATATAACGTTTCAAAGTCTTATTCAGATTCTCATGCCATTGACAAAAAAGCCCTTAATGTGATGCTATTTTCCAAGAAAACCATAAAACAAATTGAAGATGTAGCAAAGACGCCTCAGAAAACAATTTGAGCAAATTACTTACAAAATTTCCAAAAAGGAGGAGGTTAGCAATTCGTCGGCAATTTTTTTTATATATGGTCAGTGATTATTCAAAAACGGCTCGGGCAATTTTGATATTTTAAACTCCATTGTATTAAGGAATATTGCACAAAGGTAGCATATATTTTTCTATAACGTAAGATTTACGGTTTTCTAGAAAATAAAAATAAAACAGTAATTAAGAGACTATATTTCAGTGAATCTTCACTGTCTTCTCTAAAACGACTCAATCAATGTGAATATTTTAAATTTTATTCTAAAAACAGATGTTCCAGCTTGATTTCGTAGAATTTTCTATAACGTAAAACATACAGTTTTTCTGAAAATCCGAAAAATATGTGCAAAAACGGTAAACATCAATGTAAATGTCAAATTTTCGTCAAAAATATCGAGCTTAAACGTCGCGATTTGCCAATAAAAGTATAAGGTACAAGGTGTTTGTAACGGTTTTCATTTTATAACGATTGCAGTCGAGAGAAATGGCACAAAATATTCCATTAGTTTATCGAGAATAAAAATTGTGAGCGATCTTTTCTATACGGTATACGGTGTTAGGTGTGTGTGTATGTGTGTGTGCTTCGAAATTCAAGCAACAAGCAATATTCGAGATTATTGAGGATGACTGAAATATCAGGTGGAGTGGAATTATAGTTCTACAGGGTGGTTAAAAAATGTTATATACTGTGGACCGTACTTACTACTTAGTTGCTTATACTTGACATATGGGGCGAAATAAAATTTTACGTATTCAGGGTGATTTAAACAATAGAAAAATAGAAATAGTCAACAGGATGGAGAGGATTAATACTTTTACAGGGCGGTTGCATCATCGTGTAGAGTTGAATTATTGTTGTACAGGGTGATTCAGAAAATGATAGGCAAATAATTTTTAATTGGTGACTAATACACAGAAATATATACCTTAAATCAGATATATATGTCAGAAAATAGTTATTGATTGTACACGCCTACAGTTTTTATTTTAAGCCGGTTCTTTTTTAAATAAAAATTACTTTCAAAACCGTTGTTGCCTTTGATATTTGCTACAAATATTGGATATTTTTTAGAAATATTATTTCATTTAAATTAAATTAATATTGATTTAAAAATATTTGCAAAACGAAAAAATAAACTATATTTCTGTATCAAATCTATTCTCATATTAATTTAAATGTTCGGTAATTCATTTGTAAATCGATGTCCGTAATTTACTCATATCACAAATGCTAAACCAAAGCCGCTACAGTTTCCTTTCAAGTAAATAATAACGATATCTACTTTAAAATATGAGAATCTGAACCAAAAGGTCACAAAAGTCTTTAAAAGCACCTGGAAAAGCATTTCTCTAACAGATCTGCCTGCAATGCCGTTCCACATATTTTATTTTCTGACATTATAATTCGCATATGAGCATATGTGGTAACGTATTATGCCCTATTTGGCGGCATTCTGCATTCACATGTGTTTTTATCATCAATATGGTGAATAGTCAAGAATATTCGACGAAACTATTTTACAGTGGAAATCCGTACTAATGTTATAATAGGAGCAAAAGTTAATATTTTAGTAAATTATTATATACATATAAAGAGTGAGAGACAGCGAACTGATATCTAGTCAAGATCTTTATATAGTTCTCCATATACTCCATCACGGAACGGAATTCATTGTGTGTTATGATAAAGTTCTACACAAATTCATCTGATAAAATTTTGTTAGGCAAATAAATCAAATTTGGCGGCCTTATGCTGCTCATATATTATGATTACCGAATCTATGTTGTGTATGTTGTCATAACACCTTTGTTTTTTTTACATATTATTGATTTGACAAGATGTATAATATTTTGTGTAGTAAAATTTGGTTTAACGAATCCTTACATTTCATTTTATAGATATAATATTTATCAGGTTATGGGCCCAGACCGCATAAAAACATGAGAATTTACCAAGTTTATCGAAGCTGTTATGAATTAGTGAAAAATTATATAATATTGATTAAATTGTGAAAGATGGAAAGAGGAAGATGCTAAAGCAAAATCAGATCTAATAATCGCAATAGATCTGAGTTTATGATACTAGGGAAATAAAAGATCTGAGTTTATTACAAAAGGTCAAAGGTTTGAAGACTACAAAACAAATTTGGGATAAATTGAAATCAGAGTTTGCTTCTACAGAACCGGTGAAAAGAGCACGTTTGTCAAAGCGGGTAACTTCTTACAAGATAGTAGAAAAGACAAGTAACGAAGTCTCAAAATGAATTGCCACAGCTGGATACATTCGAAAAGAAATTCTTGAAAACTACGTTGCTAATACTCAACAAGATTCAGATGATGCTGAAGTAATTAATATTGGTTAAACAAATTGAAAAAATTTCAAACCCACTCAAGGGGGTAAGGGAGTGGATATCAAAGTGGTTCACGTAGATACATTAGTTCTCACAAACCATTTAAGTAAAGTGGGCATAAAACAGCTGATTGTCCAAACAAATGAAGTAACAATGGACAAGAATACTCATCAAATGTCTAGTCTTAAGTTGAGAATACCTTTTAACTTAAACTTAGACTGACTGAAATGCCGCTAGCCTAACGATATAATCTAAATTAAGTCATGGATTCTGGGCTCACAAAAGGTGCTACTTTAAATTATGTGAGATATAGGTGTCCAAAGTACACTCTAGGCAGTTATTCTCCATTTCAAGCTTAGAAAAACAAAAAGAGGGATTTAAGCAATTTAAAAACATTGCTTTGGAAATGGGGGTAGTAAATTCAAAGCCAGTGATCACAAGGAAGTATCCTCTTGAAGATTATTCGGAAGTATCAAATGATGATAAAGTATGGATTACAACTGAAAAGGAAGTTCACATACCAAATAATATTCAAAAAGAACATGCAGAGTAAATAAATAAAGAAGTGCATGTACTAGATCAACAGTCAGAGTCAAGTTACATCGAAGACCAGGGAGACTACGCTTAGAAAAATGTATAAATCTGGGCATTTAGCAAATATTAATCGAGATCAAAAGGAATATCGGACTTACGATAACAATAAAATATAAGAACTGAGTGAAGATCAAATTCAGTTGCATATGTTAACTATATATTAGATAATGTATTCGAAATGAAGTATCTGGGATTAGCGCGGCCTTGTTTAGTAGTTGCAATTAAACAAGAAAACAGTGAAATTGAGTTGAGTCAACAGAGATCTCTGGAGGAATGTAACACAGTGAAAACTCGCAGTGATTCTCAGATGAAGTTACCAAATGGAGATCGATACTGAAGAAATGATGAAGAAAAACATTCAGAAAATTAATTGGAGCACTTATGTATTTAGCAATTACTACTCATCCAGACATTACATTTGCTGTTAACAGATTATCACGATTTAACGCAAAATATGAAAATGTTCATTGGGCAGTAGCAAAACTTGTATTACGACATCAACAAGCTACACAAAATTATGGACTAGTATTTACAAAAATTTCGTTTGGAAGTTTGGGATTTTCTGATGTAGATCATTCAAATGAGGTTACAGACAGATTTTCAGATTAAGTAGAGTCTCGTATCGTAAACATCGTTAGCAATTCAACATGCCACCGAATACAAGCCGTAAAGCTACAAAGAAAGCCGGAAAAGCTCAAAAGAACATCTCAAAGGCTGACAAAAAGAAGAAGCGCAGGAGGACGGAAAGCTATGCCATTCACCTTCACAAATTATTGAAAGAAGTACATCCTGATAGCCGGTATCTTCCAGTAAGGCAATGAGCATCATAAACAGTTTCGTCAATGACATTTTCGAAAGTATTGCACCTGAAGCTTCCAGACTGACGCAGTCAGAGAAGGAACTAAAGCTGTTACCAAATATACCAGCTCCAAATAAATAAATCAGACAAAATATATATAAAATAAAATATATCATGCCGTCCGAAAATACAGCAGTTAGTTGCAATTTCGTCCATAGACGCTGAGTAGGTAGCCCTGTCTGTCTCGTGAAGCTTTATTTTACTAAATGTAATGCTAGAATTGGATTTAATTGATTTATGCCAAATCAATCTTGGAAAAGACCATCGAGGAGCAAAGTACATTGATGAAAATTCTAAAATTCTACTATCTACTATCAGTGAAAGAACTAAACACAATTTGCTATAGGATATCATCTGTACGTCAATTGGTGAAGAACAATGACATAAAGTTGTGATATATACCAACTGAAGTAATGTCAGCTCAATCACAATACTATGTCAGCATGATGTAAGTGGTATATTTGTAGACTACATTTAACCAAATAAATCAAATTTGTTTTTTATCGTTATATCAATTATAATTTTGACGCAGATCTCATATGATCCAATCTATGTTGCTTAAGTGGTCATAACTACATTTAGTTTTTTTGACATATTGATTTGACAAGATATAAATATTTTGTATATTAAAAGTTGGTTTGATGATTTCTCACATTAAGTTATATCAATATAATAGTTATCAAATTTGTGCAGAACTTTCTTATAATAATGTATATCATTGCCTCGTTTGTTGCCTTGTAAATACTATGATTGATATTATTCATACGATGCCATAAGAATAAAACTATAAATCATATCATTCCGTACAAAGAAGCTCCAATAAGAGGTTTTAAGTACTGTTATTTGTCCAAACGTCAAAACATTTTCTAGTTTATAAATCGCGCAATAATTCGAGCTTAATAAGCACTTTGTGAGTTTTTTCGACAAAGTGAAAGTCACAATAGGACCCATCAATAATCATCAAATTTAATGACCTCGTTTTATTTCATTCCTATTTCGATTCACTTGGATGTTGAACATAAAAACGAAATTAGAATCAACAGAATATTCGTTAGTAAAAACGATGACCCACTTTTTGAAATTAAAACTGTCAATAACTAAAACAATAAAATAGATAGCGTAGCTAAAAGCAAAACCAAAAGGAAACTACAATAGGTATTTTTTGAAAAACCGAAAATAAATCCATATCAATACCTACATTTACGTGATAGTTCGAAAGCTTGCAGACTTGAAGTATATATACTTAGTGAATAGTAGGCGAGAGAAAGGACAACGAACTCTGTTTATGTACAGTTAGGCGGTCAGTAAAGTTTGTCTGTTTCACTTATTTTATGCTGATTGCGTCAAACGCCATTTTGTTTGTGCTAATTTAATTAAAACAAAGAATATATTCGTGTAGCTTTTTGTGTCTATGTAATAATAAACTACTCGAAAAAAAAAATTGATTTATTGTGTCATTTCTACTGTAATCATCGGTTATTATAGCAATTTATTACAAACTCTTGCTAGCGTTGGCTGTTAATTATTGTTGGAAATCCATCAGTTGAAAATGAATTAGTAGGTATTAGTATTAGATGTTTATTTATCTAACACACTCCGTAAAAAAGTGTCGCATCCAATTCAAACGCCAACATTCTGCACAAAAGCAGCCTTAATGGAATTTATTACTAATATACTACCAGAAAGTATTTAATTATTGGCAGAAAAAAGCGAAAACAAATAATTTTGGATAGCTTATCACAAATTTTGAAATTTTTATTGACCATGGAAGGATGTGTAAACAGAAATTTTATTTAATATAGTAAAGAATTTAAGTTGTTAAAAGTAGATCTTATTGTACATGGGTCAGAAGTCACAGGTTAGTTGCCAATTTAGTTGTTCAGCCAACTGTATTCCATTAGTAGCGGGAAATTCACAGATTATAGGACAGGATTTTCTATCCAGGGTAGGGTTACCCAACCGCAGATGTAACTGCAGGACTTCTTCAAACAGATTTGGCTGAAGCTGTAGATGTAAGGATAACTTCACAAACCGTGAGAAATGTTTTGAGCTTGGAGTGGAATCAAGATTAGAGTAGCTCCCCCACCGCGTTTACCTCGTATCGGAGAATAATTCTTTACAGAAAGAACAGTGAGCTATATTCTCCCTGCAATATGAGACCTTCAAGTAATTTCGAAGCAAAGTCTATCTTGGGGGTGGAATATCTTTCAAGTGTCATACACACATTGTACAATAATAGAAAGGATTGTTAAGTGCTCATAGGTACAATAGGGAGATTCTTTAAAGAACCACATAAGATTTAATGTTTAAACACTTTTTGGGAAATACCACCACAATTCACGTAATTACTGTATATTTCTAATCGTTTCGGGGTCTAGGTTAGACCACGTTGTCAATGGCAAAGAAACTATGAAAAAGGCACAATTCTAAAATATAAAATTACAATGTTTCACATTTTTTGACTTCGTCATAAATCAAATAATATTGTTAAACATTGCAATTTTATACTTTAGAATTTTCCTTTTTTCATAGCTTTTTGCCATTGATAACGAGGTCTGACCTAGACCCCGAAACGTTTGGAAATATACAGTAACTTCGTGAATTGTGGTGTTAATTCCCAAAAAGTACTTAAATATTGACAAAATATGTCACAACTATCCTTCAGGCTGTTCCTTTTGTTACTTTGTATTAATGCATTAATAAGGTACGTCCCGACATCGCTGAAGTAGTTACAGCATGCCTACAAAAGGAAATATTTCCAGTTTAGGCTAGCCTGCATGCAGCTTCGGCATCCGGGACGCGCAGGCATGTCAGAGACCTGAGAGGGTAGATTGGCTGTTCACATAGGCAGTCCAGCTATTCTCTGACACAGCTGCTGTCGGGTATGGGTGTTTTCGGCAGTATCATTTCGGATTCAAGAGGAAGAAAGATGAATGTTGCTTTTACTGTGACCAATGGATACCCCTGAAAATACCTTCTTCGGTTGTGAAAGATGACAGGGGTATAGAATGAGTGCAGAGAATGAGTTGGGTGGCGCACCAGAGGCGAGGAATGTCGTACAGCAGTTGATGGAGAGCGAGAGGAAGTGGGGAGTGATAACTCTAGTTCCTGGCCAGGGTGGTAAGGGACAGAGAGAGAGAGGAGAGTGAGGTGATTGAAATTGTACCTAGAGGGCAATTGGAGGTGTTTTAGTGAGTATGCTAGTAACCAGGAACCTCACATACAACCTGTCGCGATTGAACCAAGCGCATGGTTAATCCGTAATATGATTTCACCTAGGAAAAAAAAGCCTGCATACAGCTCAGACTGAGGTCCGGAAATTTGATGGCAACTAACCTTCCTTAACTGGCAAGAGTTATAAAATACTAAATCAGAAATTTGGACTACAGTTTTTTAATGAATTGTTTACAAACATGCCAGGACATTTTCATAATATGATTCGACCTAGAAGACACAATACGCGTTACTAAAATCAATTTAATTATTTGTAAAGACACCATATTCTGTTATGTCGTTATTGTTCGATTTACTGTTTCAGATGAATAAAATTCAATAAATAAAAGGATTTAATATTAGTATGTATTTAAGAAAAGAAAAACATATAAAACTGACTGGACACTAAGTGTTTTGCGTAATAACTGCTGCTCCAGTATTTTTGTTTACCTCTCATATTTCCTCTTTCAACATTTATGATATGCCCTAAATAAACATAATTGTCCACTACTTCTAGTTTATCTGGTTTTGAATTTCTCTTTTCTGGTTTAGAGATCTGTACCCAAGACTTTTGTTTCTTTAGTCCGATTTCACATGTTAAATGCTGAAGATAGGTAAGATTAACTTCAACTGTTAAGAGGTCTCTGAGATCATCAACAAATCGGTGATTCATTGCGATTCGCTTATGGTCTTGTCAATGTAATTTTTGTGAAAACAATTATGTATATATTGAACGCTGAAAGCAAAATGGATACATGAATAAATGCTAGTGTCGAAATAAAAGAAGTAGATACCGCAAGATAGTTATTATAGAGGTTTTATTCATTACATTAATATTTGGATAATTTTTGTCACCATGTATCCAAAAGGGCAAAATTTAGTGTGAAGTATATTATGAAACCGCCCTTAATTAATTAGAATATAATAAGCACTTGTTACTGCCTGATTAGTTCTTATAGCTCTTTACTGTACTAGGACTTAGTAGATGGTGTAGATACTTATGTTTATAAATAGGTATTGTGTAGTGTTATGTTTTTATTAATTGTTTTCTAGATTCACTTCTTTTCGATGTATTTTTTAAATATTTTATTAACAAATATGACTTAATGTGCTATTTTGGATTAATTCCAGCAAAATTACAGAGTAGCTGATTCTTTTAACTGACATTTCGCAGGGTCATTTGTTATTTCATCGTCAATTACAATTTGTGCTTCAGTGTGAGAAGTATGTTTGTGAGAAAAAGTCTAAACGAATGTAGTCGCCGCAAGGTAAGTAACATTTGTATCCTTATAAGTGTGGCCAAAAACCCGGAAAAAGCAGAATCCGCTATGATTCTGGCCGCAAAAACATACATTCTCAAATTACAGAGTAGTTTAATCTCTCAATTACACGAACCCTCTGAACGCAATATTATTTTTTAAGCCCTTAGCCGTTTCCTTATACCGATCTACTTACTGTTCACCCTTTTCTCGGACAGGTTGTACACGGGTACTTATTCATAGGGAGCAAAATTCGAAGGAGAAAATTCTCCTCACACCGTCGTCATAGATTTCCCTCATCACGCCTAGCGGGATGACAAATCCTTTGTCGCTTTGTGGAGCAAATTACGTTTTGACATAAATCTACGACGTTGAAACTTTCGGTAATCGAACAATGGGGGCAAAAACTCTTAGCAGGTATGAAAGTGTAAAGAATGTCTCTGCCGCAAAATGCTGTGACCCGTTTTATGAAAGAGGTCTCTGTGAAACTGAAGCGTGAACAAGGCGATTAACAAAATGGCAATTCAGGAAGTGCTCTGCAAAAAAGAAAATATTTTGAAGGACGTAAACTCTTTATGGCCGCCTTTTAACAGTTCTTTGACATATATTTTTTTGTTTTACGATTTCAGATATAAAATGTTTATGTAGGAAAACTTCTGAGGGATTGTGAATAATAATCCAATAGGCTTTATGTAGGCGCAAAGTCCGTTCTATAGCCGCAATGTTTTTAAAAACAAAACTATAGTATATTGGGAAACACATGATAGAACTATTTTTATTGCTCTTATACGGGACTCTTCAAAGCAGTAAAAACCGCAAATACTTTTTCATGTCACTTTTTACCAAAAAGTTGAAACTTCTAATACATTTTTAGCCAGATGGCTTCTTCTGTAAACTGCTGGGAACTTGCAACCAGTATACCTTGTCAGACTCTTGTTAAAAAATGCTTTAATTTGGAGATTTACCATTTAAAAAATGTTTGCATATTCTCTTTTTAGTATTAGATATTCCCTTGAAGATTGCCTCCTCGAAAAATTTTCTTCTTTCTCTAGGACCGCAGATTTTCTATTATACTTTTCCCATACGAGTTATTTTCGTGCAAAATATTTGAGATTTTATTTCCAGTGTAGCATAGTTTTATCTTCATCAAAGTTGATCTAAATTGGAATATAATAAATGCATTTATCTTGTCTTCTAAATGTTATTTGTGGCATGTTCTTGATTATTTTTATGTTTTCTTGGGAATAACACCACAATTGAATTCTGACTTTGGTATTTTCTTTCAATATACAACTTTTTAATTCAATTGCATTTATCTTCCTATAACTAGTTTCCCAGTACCAGCTATTTATATGGATTTTCATACTTTCGTTGCTTCAAAACTTTCTAAATGGTTGTTTCTCCAATTCCTGTCATGGTTGAACAATAGAAAGCATACTCTTAACTGTATTAGTAAAGTGTTTATGGAGAAGAGTTTATAGGTTACCAATGCAGTTTTAAAAGACAGTTTAATTTCATGGAAATTTGATTTTTATTCATTTTATTAAAGATATCAGAACCGTTGTAATATTGTGTTGAGTTGAATTATAGTTGTACAGGGTGATTCAGAAAATGATAGACCAATAAGTTATATAGGGGTGACCAATACACAGAAGCATATAGAGTGTGGATGCAATATAGAGTGAATTAGTTACATTTATAGAAACTGGTCCAAATAATAAAACAAATAAAAAAGTTAAAATATATTTAGAAAATATAGACAAAGAATAAAAATTAGAGAGGGAGAAAGAGGAGGAGAAAAAAAGAGAGAGAAATAAGAATACGCTAAAATTTTCAATTAAATTGTACCGTAATTAAATCAGATAAAAAAGAAGATATGTCTGAAAATAGTGATTGCAAACGGTTTCTAAACTGTTTTTATTTCAAGTCAGCAGAAGTCGGTTCTTTTTAAATATAAATTGTTAATAATAATCAATTTTCAGCTTCCATTATTGTCTGAATATATTCTATTACATCATTAGCTGCAGATATTGTTTGACTAAATTTTTATCAAATAAAATACAGCAAAATTTATCTCCTTTAAGAATATATTCAAATAGTTTGAAAAAAAGGTTTTTATTAAAGCCAAATTTTACGTTACTGATTTGGAATGTTTTTTTGTTCAATTATCATAAATTACATCATAGCCATTATATTTTTAAACCCATAATAAATTGCAAAACCTCACACTAGTCCCAAAATAATGTTAATTCTTATGATTACAACAAAGAAATAATACGACAGATATGCTACAATCATACAACTTGTTATTAATATTACCAAAAACGGGTAACAGAGCCCAATATATTAGTACAAACTGATAAAAATTTAGACAAGTATATTAGTAGTAAACTGAAAAATAATAATAACAGAAAAACTTCAGACAATAATTGGTCAAAATCAAACAATAATAACCCTTCAAAACAAGTAGGTATAGCACTCAAATAAAACTTACTACACTCAACCCCAATTTTCCGGACCAGTCCCCCACGTAATTATCAATGGAAATAATTGATAATAGAACTGAATGTCCGAATAGCAAATCGATGTATCTTAAGCCTGCAGATTCGAATACAATAGGCTTTATAATGAACAAATTAAAAGAAATGGTGGTGGTGATCATTTGCACCCCAAAGTCCATGATAAGCAACTGTTCCTGAATAGCTACGCCACTAACTGACAGACATTCAAGAAAGTCGGTAAGTTAATTATTGGCGCCGAACCGGCTAAAATTCAAACTCAACTGTGACAGAAGTACGATAATTGATGAAACCGTAAAAGAAGGATCTCGGTATCTTGTAGTGAAACAGAATTTTCTGGTTGGGCTTATTGCCTGTATAAATAGAGTCGAATGCTAAATAAATTTAGTTCAATAAAGATAAGTTGGCTTTTGGGTTAGTTTGTAGTATTGTTCGAAAACCAAATAAATGTGCAATTTTATAAAAGGATGCTTAAATGAACAGTGGCATTTAAATAGGAATAACCTTGAAAAAAGCAGGCGAATTGTTATTAGTACTATGACGAGTCGTCCCTGGACAACGTAGTTATATTAAAATCATATTTGGTGTCCTACTAACGCTCCATGTTTCAATAAGAAACTATGAACCACTCTGATCATTTCAAAGAACTGCAATGTCGTGACTGCAATATCATTTATGTAATACATAACCTTTATTAATATTACCATATTTCCTATTGTTAATGGTGAATAAATTATATTATATATATAACACAGCTAGTCGTTAAACGGATTTTAGATTTTTTTATACTCAATTGAATCACGATTTGTACATTAAGACGTCTATATAAACCCATACATTCTTGCATGTTAATTTTTTATGAGGATTAAGAACAAAATCTTCTGAGATATAAACCTCATTGGAAGGCTGAGATAATTTGAAACTGGAGTTCCTAGATACTTTCTGATTAATAATTGTGGCGTCGCTATTTTGTATTGGTGATTTTGTTGGGAATAATACCCAGGGCAGGATTTAACTTAATGCCGGCCCTGGGCATCCGCCCTAATACTGAAATATTATTCAAACTGATAGTTTATATATTTTATTTTTTAAATTAAAATAAACTAATTTATTGTAGACAAGTTATTACATATTATATATTTTCAAAACAAAAAAATGTTTCTAAAAATTACATATTTTTTAAAAATTCATTGTGTGATTAAATTTTTTGTTTCGAAAAATGCGAATATAACTCCAAAATAATTTCAATATTTCGAAAAAACTATTAATTTAATTTCTTTAATTCACGAAAATAAATATTATCTTCAAGGAAATAAATTAATTAAATCACTTTGAATATTAACTTTCACATTAAGTGCTAAAATTATAATTTACAAATAATGCACTAATTAAATTTCTTGAATTATCAATTACATAAAAACTGATTAATGGAAAGAATTAATTAATTATATTGAGCAACCTTGATAAGACTGGAAAAATTTTCTTCTCTCTTTCCAAATTTTGGCGTCCTAGAAAATCTAAATCAACAACTAAATAAACCTTTAGAGTTTTTGGAAGGATGGGACATATCCAGACTAGAGTTCTAGATATTTTCTGGATAATAATTGCGTAAAATCTACGTTGTTTAGTGTTTTTTTGGGATTGACACCACACTTGAAGAAGTTTGTAATTTCAAATATTCTAAACCTATCAGTGAATAAATCATAATTACAAGTAATGTGTTGATGGAAAATTGCTTCTGTGAAATGTTGATGGAAAACTGGTATTGAGAAATGCCTCTCCCTTAACTTTGAATCGTGTTTGCTTCTAAATATTCTGTCTTGCCTTAGTTTCCTTAAAACCCTTTGGCAAAATTCATTCCTGGAAATCCTCAGGCAAAAACTCCTCAACACTTGTAATGGTTGCTCATACAGAGTTCTTAATACAGAGAACACTGATTTTCTCAAGTTATTAGATGCAATTCTTGTACCTGTAGCAGACTCATTTTGAAACTACGAGTATTTAGAATAGCTATTTCGACTTAAACGCTACGCATCTAGATTTAAATTTACTAATTTTTGAGAACCAACGACATTTTTGCACAACTGATTAATTTAGCTTCAAAAGTAACTTTACTAACAACCAATAATACCAAAACAGAACCTGCCAATCTTTAACTTATCCCAAAGGCTATTCATACATTTGGTATAAATTATAAATGTGCAATAATGTGGTTTTTATATTTTCTCTCGAAAAAGAAAATAATCCAAAAGACTAAGTTTATATTTTCAATGACTCAGTGATAAAAAAATATAAACTAACAAAAGGAGTTTTAACACACTATATCTGGAAAACTATTTTTGAATGATGAATTTGCAGTCGAGCGTTGGCGCATGTTTCTGATCAATTCTCATTTTAAATCTTACTGTTTTGAAACCAACATCTAGAAAAATGATCGCATGAAATTTATTGTGCCTTAAAGAAGGAAATGAAGGTCAACACTGCATTGTTGTAATAAAAGCATAACTAAATTAGAAATCGTTAAAAGTATCTGTTAACAATAACGTCTATCCATGGTTAAGGCGTGAAAATAAATTGTTTTTGTATTCTTCATTAGACATTTAGTTTAGATTAAAAAGAAATTCGTTTACGCACCTAGAATTCCGGATTTCGACTTTTGTTATTTTTGAGAAAGAAACTGCACTATTGAGTAGTAGACCTTGAAATAGTTGACGTTAAGAGCTGCTTCTTTATGTTTGGTTTAGTATTCGCATGAATGGAATTAAATCAATAGATTGCGGAAGAATGTATTGTGCATTTTTTAACCTTTGTGTGAAAAGTGCAATCTAATGCAATGATAATTTAGTGTAAATGGCAGAATTTAGAAGTTTCGCATTCATACAAGCAAACAAATTAATTATCTGATTACTACTCCTACACAAACAGGAAAGATAGATAAAGCAAATTTCAAGAAGCCGAATTACAAGTCTTTTATTAGGAACCTTTTTGAATAAACCACAAAGAGCGGCAGCTTCAGCAGCAAATGCAATTTTTAGATTCAAGGCAACTAAAGTTCATTTCAATCCAACTCTGACACTGATTATGCTTTGATTGGTCACTCAATTCTTGTATAAAACTCTCTTCGAATCAGTCCTCCAGCTGTTACCTTACCTAGTCCTACAAATTTTCATCAGAATTTAAAAAATTAATTAACTTCCACTCAGCTAAACGGTGGCATCCATAAATGGTTTACAAACAAAACATATTACTTAAATGCTAAATCCACTTTATGGGGATCATCTCAATCAAATATCAGAGAAGAGACTACATAATTGATCTACTTCAACTTATCTATATAATCTATTAGAACAATCTGAGTAAATACGTTTTTGAATGGGATAATTTAGAGGAGACTATTTTCACAGATCACATTAATTTATTTCAAAAGTTAAAAAATATATATAGTGAATAGTAGCAAACCAATCAAAAAACAAAATAATGATTGAAATGAATTTAGCAAACAAATTGGAATGATGAATCAGTAACAAGAAACAATTTCATTTGATAAAATTTTACATGAAATTAAAAAGTGCCTGAAAAATAATACAAATATTACAAGCAGAAATGAAGACAGAGAAACACCAAACTTTTAGGTAAGGATATTATGGAAAATAAAAAACGATGTGTGCAATTTAGAAATAAAGAACACCAACCAACCTCAAATTAGACTGATATAACAAAAGTAGTGGAAAATATTACATGGAACCATATAAAAGCAAAAAAGAACCAGGCTATCAACAGAACATCAAAAAATATATACGAAACGTACGATCGGAAGAGATAGCAGAAATCACGTCAATAAAATCAGACTAGTACTTAAGAAGATGAAAAAAGGAAAAACACATGGACCTGACGACGTACTATCACAGATGCTTCAACAAAAGTCTTGCTAGAGGAACAGGCCAATTCTATAAGCTGTCTAGAACAAGAACGTGTACCAGAATCGTGGATGGACACAGAAGTCATACGTAATACAAAAGAAAAGAGATGTATCAAATCTAAACAAACTACAGACCAATATGTCTCATGATTCAAATTTACAAACTGTTCACGAGAATAATAGACATCAAAAATTGACTTCAAAAAAACAACAGAACAAGCTGACTTTCGACCAGGCTTCAGCACAAACTACCACCTACAAATTCTACAGGGTAAAAAACGATTTATCTCGATTTCCGACAAAACTACAAGTCCTATGGTGTAAGCTAAATGGCAAAGTTGTAGGTAACAAAAAGATCTACAACTTTTGTGTTTACTCTTTTTTCACATACCTCAAAATTTATTAGAAAAATTGAAAAAAACCAAAAACTTGGTATTTTGAAATTTTCACATAATTTTTGAGGTGAGGTGAAACAAGTGTAACCACAAAAGTTGTAGATCTTTTTATTACCTACAACTTTGCTATTAAACTGTGTTCCATAGAACTTGAAGTTTTGCCGGAAATCGAGATAAACCGTCTTTTAATTTTAAACAGGAAAACAAATTCGCGGCTAAGAAGGCAGAGGGGCCAATGGTATTCACGACTGGAGGTACCAGGTAGACTGATGACATCAAACGAACTAGTGGAACCAACTGGATGAGAGAAGCACCGAACAGTGAGTGTTGGCGAGAAAAGGGCAAGGCTTTCATCCAGCAGTGGATAGAATTAGGCACATCGTGATCGTATTAAACCCATATTTCTATGTTAACAGAAAATTTTTCTCTATACCAAAAAACTGCTGGCTCAAAGTACACTTTGTTTCTATACAAATACCAAATACATAGCTGTTCAAGAGAACAAGTAAGGAGAGAAAATCCCACTGAGCATTCAGATTAATCAAAGACCTCTTCAGCACGGATTTCCGATATTGGTAACTTGGTGACCGACATTCAATATTTATTCTCAATAATAAATCTCTTCTAATCTCCTAATATCAATGAATTAATTAAAAGTGTCAACATAATCGAAATTTAACAAAAATCTGTCCCCCTAAATTGACCACATCACTTTAAATAACAAAACGTCAAAGGGACAATTACCCGATGCTTTCTCAATTTTTTTCCAATTCCCTTACGCAAATATTTTCTCCACTCAATTTCCAATTTATTCTGAGTGTCCTCCAACAAAATACCCTTAAGTAGGATACGCTTCCCAACTTTCCCGTCTTTTCCCTCCCCATCCAAGAACATCTCGGAAAGTGTGGCTGTCGACCTAAAAGTTATGCTATTCACATCAAAATATACTATTTTCAAGGCAATAAAACAAGCCTTTGTAGTTGTATCAGGTCATCCTCGTAGAAAGCCCGTCGTAGATTTCTCAAAGAAAACTTACCCGTTGCTTTGGAAAACTTTTTAAACTCGGAATGTATACACAAAAGGAAACCTTTTGTTCAATCTATTTCTAATAGGAACACCCGGTTCTATTCGCAATGCGATTGAGGGGTTTTTCTTCTTTTATTTTTTCCGTGAAATATCTCTCGAAAGAAAGAGTAATAAGTTCTTTGTATAATTCGTACCCATATAATAGAAGTAATTTTCTGTGTGTAGACAATAATTATTTTTAATGAAAGCCAATTTAATTAGTCCACTGTGAAGTCAAAGAATCAATGAGCCTTTGTTGGGGAGATTCATTAAGGGTTTGAATAAAATCGGATCCGTCTCCAGCTTTATTCAGTTTTATTTTGCGAGAAACCCAACATTGATTAAAGGACTTTTTTCGCTTTGAATTTATCAAGCGAAAAAAATACTAACAAAAAACCGACGACAATTTATTTTTAGCTTTGTTTTTAAACTTGACAAATACGTTTTTAAAAATCTAATATTTAATACTATTTTTGATTTACTAATATTTGAATTATTTGTTACGTTAACTCTTTTCAACTAGGAATAAAAAATAATCCAGATGTTTTATAAGACCTTCACTTACTCATACGAAACTAGCTGATTATTTCTTTGCCCTGCAAATATCCATAAAAGTCAGTTCACTGAGTAAGAAAGAATGACCGGGTAGTATATTAAGGGTTTCCTCATTTATAAAAAATCAATAAATTGTCATACATAAACAAAGATGATATCCGATTAATATACAATACCAGCACAAAATCTGCCTCTCGTTCTAATAGATATTCCACCTGTCTGTTTGAGATATACAGGGTGTTTCTAAAATAGGCTTCTAAACTTTTGCTGTGTATAGAATTCATTAAAATTAAGTCAAAAAGTCCTTATTAACATGTGCCCTAAAACACACCCTTAGAAAGTTATATGCCCTTAAAAGGGTTCAAATAAAACTTTTTTTTTAATTAAACATTGCATGGCTCAATTGACAGTTTATCAATAACTTAAATTGTTAAGCACTGTGGCAAGGACAGTCTTTTATTTGGCGAGTTGATTTTGCTTTTTTCGGATTTGGACCGCATCGTTTTTAGAATTAATTTATTAACATATATGAAACCAGCATATAAACAAAGTTTTCCGACGTTTCGCCCTAACTTATAAGGGGGCTTTTCAAGGATCTGAAAATTATTCACAAATTGTAACTGAACTTATACTTTGGATCTAGCCAACAAAGAAATAATAATTGCCACCCTAAAATTCAAGGTAAAAGAATGGTAGAAGCCACTTATGATATATTCGAATAGGTTTCTCGAATTTAAAAAAATTAGAGTTTCAAAGTGTGTTTGTGAGAAAAAAAAAACAAAACGAATGTAGTCGCCGCAAGGAAAGTAATATTTGTTTTGTTTTCTCATCCTTGAAAAAGCCCCTCATAAGTATGGGCGAAACGTTGGAAAACCAAACCAAAATTTACCCAACGGTTCGTATCATTTGTAGTGCAATAAAATGTTAGCAGCTCTACAGATATTCAAAATTCACAAAGTTTTTATGTTATAAAGCTTTATGAGGTTATGAGAAACTGTTTTATACTTTTAATTTGTTAAAAAAATTATAAAGTAGTTGTTTTGTTAGATTTTTTTAAATCAAAAATACTTAATTAAATATCTCAAATAAAAATCTTTTTTAATAAGAATGCAAATATCACAAAAATATTAAGGTTGCTGCAGGGGGTCTAGGTTTAGATATGTTTGGTCGATCGTCAAAGGTTCTACATCAATGTCCCAAACAAAACATTGAGTTATAAAATGCATAAATATTGTTGTGGCAAAATATAACTGCACTTTCCCAACATTATTTTTAAACATGGTTTTCGCATTTAAATATTTCAATACAAGTACACGCCCAGTTTTAATCCAAACACTGCACGATATAACATGACCGCATCTTGTTTACTTTTACTCGAAACTTTAATAGGTGCTTACATAATTCGAATTCAATGTTGTTTTCAATTCTGGAATAACAGTAACTAGGTTTATCCAAACTTAAATGGAATAAACATAAAGTAAATAGTGGGGATAAAGCATTCTACATTTCGGATCCAGCGAATTGCCTTAATGCTAATAAAAATTCCACACACTTATAAAAAAGCACTCAATTTAAGTACAAAGCCAGGAAAAACACCTCCTTTTAATAATTTATTAAAGCAGAAGGTCGTTTAACGATTTTGCTCCAGCATTTTAAGTTGAAAGCAGGATAATATTACAAAAAGGGTTATTAACTTTCAAAATAAAAAATAAATACACAAAATTGTGCTAATGTTTCAGATATTATTCTCAAACATTTTTGTTGGAGACATTTATTAATTAACACTACCATGATGTTTTGGGTTGTTGTTATTTGCTTTTTGTAATGGGTTTAGCAAATATTGCTGATAAATCCTGTTGCCATCATTTCATAATGCTTTTGGAAATCCCAACACATTCGTTAACAGTATTGTTATATTAGTATCTAGCAGGTTAAAACTCCTAGAATTTTTTCTGATTGCAGTTGTTTTGCGAATAGTAGTAGAGGAGCGCTACTTTTTCAATTCGAAACTGGCAAAACTGCTAGAAAATTTTAAATATTTTAAAATGTTTTCTACATCATACTTGTGGCATCTGAAATTTACATTGAACAATTTTTGAGAATTTGTGATTAAGGAATTTTTTCAAGTTTCTAGGTCTATGTCAAACTTCGTTGTCATTAGAATTTTTTATAAGATGCAAATTTAAAATTGCATTTTTAGGTTAAGACTTGATTAACTAAAAAGAAACAACTGGTTTTTAATAAATATGGTAGTACAAATATGTAAAAATCATAAATTAATCAAGCTCTTTTCAAGCTGGAAGAACTTGAAGAAGGTCTGTTGGGTGCAAGTTTGTTATACTCGTACACCAAAAATGTTATCCCTGGTGTTGCCAAATTGCTTGGAAAGAAAATGAAATGACAAATATCACCAGAAATCTTGAAATGATAAAATGTAACAATTAATTTACTAACATGGTTGCAGTCAATGGTTTCTGCTCAATTTTGGACTTGGTTATTGATTTAATGAAATTTAATTATGAGAAATTAAAATCTACAATGTATATAAAAATAATATAAAATATGATTCGTATATTATTAAATTTATGAGCAGCTCTGATACTTTTTTGCAAAAAATAATTTTACTATTCAAATCTTTAGCGCAAACTTCAGTTATTGATAAATACTTTTTACTTAATTCCATTTTTATAAATTCACCAAACTTATTACGTAAAACTTGTCATTTATAGACAAATTGTAATACCCTAATAGTGTGAATGATAATTGTGGCATCTGTGTTTTTTTTTCTTTGGGAATAACTACTACATACACTTAAAAGTCTCAAGTTAGCAACTATCATTACGTTGGAAATATGTATCTTGATCAGAATTATATTACAACTATACAAATTAATTCTAATATTTCATTATTTTTGGCAGCACAATTTAGGTTATTTACTAAAATCGGGATATCATAAGAATTACTTTAAATCGTGAGATCTGGCAGCCTTGCAGAAGAGTCTGTGTGTGGCGGCCATGACACCTGTTAAATACTACAGGGTCACCATGAACTTGAGTTTGCACAATAAACGCCCTCATAATATTTTCAAATGTTCATATACGAGTGTGAAACTTCGGCACATTTTTAAATGACATCTTTTTATGTGTATTCCCTGATTACTTAAAACCAACTAGTTGAATTTGTATAGTTTAAACTGTATTCTATTATTCAGTGAATTGAAAAACAAATTTGTTCAATTGCGATAATATTTGATGGTGGAGAGAGTACTAAAGAATATAATTATTGTTATCCGCAATCTATACGGTTTTTTCAAAAAATATGAATGTTTCTTCAAAGTAAAATCTCTAATTTTTGTCCAAATTACTTAGAATTCAAACTGCATCCAATAATGCCATGATATCTCCAAAAAAATAAAAAATAAACAAATACGGAAAAAATACAAAAGTAACTTCGCTAAAAAGCAACAATTGATATTTGAAGCCTACATTTAAATACTTATTTTCAAGTTGGACCCATAAAATAAAAGAGTTTTCAATAATTCACACTTTTAAAAGTTCTACTTTAAACCAACTTCTAAATAAGTTTCTAATCATTGAAGAAATATATAATTTCTTGCTTTTTAGTTAAGCAATTTTTTGTTTGTATATAACTACGAATATAAATGCAACTTTTGGTACTGTCCATATAAATAAATGTAGTTTTGATATATGTAGATTTGGGAGTGAAGTATAAAACAATGTTTGTGTTTATTTTTTAATTAACATATTTTTGAAGATGTTGACTACAATATCTGAAATGTTCGTTGAATCTCCCTATTAAAGTTTTTTTCTTTATTACCGTTAAAGTTTTCTTGTATCAATTTCGTTATTGCCACGTTATTAATAACTAAATTATTAATGAAAGTACAAACTTGTTTGCGTGTAAAACCTGGGCTTACGCTTCAACTGGATAATTACCTGAAACAAAAGTAAAATGTGAGTATAATTTTATTGTGATGATTCATCATACTAAGTGGAGTAATGTAACGGTTAAATCGAGAACCAGTTTTGGTGAACTTCACACTCCATTTACAAGGCAAGCAATCGTTATCAACGTTGATTGACACCAAAATACTATAAGACAATAAATAATATATATGCTAGTTTGAAAAAAAAATTTCATTATGACAGAGGCGGTCTCTTCCGTATTTGCGAAAACTGTTCGTATGACTACATCTTGTCTCAAAGAAAATAATTCTAGCAGAATAATGAAGAGAAAGATCTATAGTCAGATACACAGAGAACCGGAAGTGATTTTTGTAACATTTAGAATTTTATCTTTAAGCACGTTTATCTTCATAGTCTATTACTTTAAAATGGAGGCATTTGCTTATTGTTGCAAAATTACCAAGAACATAACAATTTTAACGTAAATTAATGTTTTTTGATGAAAAAATTACATAAATTCAAAATGGCTTATTCTAAATGGCGGCTTTAATTAGAAAACTTCAAGTTTTCTTGTAAAAGAATCTACTTGTTTCGAAAATTTGTTGAAAAAATTTACACAATAAAGATTTTAATACTCCCTTCGAGGTGTCATTTCATCGTGACATTCTAACCTAGGAATTCTAACACAAATTACATGGAAGCTTTGTGATTCTTTGCACATCATTGTAATTAAAAAATATATATTTATATTTTTAAGGTAGGTGAATATGAACATATGTTAACAATAAAAAATCAATATGGCTTATTGAAAATGGCTGCTTTTTTCCAAAATAGGTTTTTTGCAAAATAAATATATTGTCATTCAGTTAATAAATTGTTCAATTATTATTTTTTATACAACCATAAATGAGTTTGATATGACAGTTAGAAATTTGAAGTAATCATTCAAAATTGAGGCAATTTGTACAATTAATCATATATATTTTTTAGTTCTTAAATGATTCTAAAAATAGTGTTAGTAAGAAGATGTAAGTAAGGTTAACATCATTATTAAAATACGTTATTTGAATGTGATCAATTAACTTTTTTTTGTATTTAAACTAAAATTAAATATATAATTACAATTAAGTACAATTATAACTTAAACGTTATCATAGTTGTTAAATTTTAAATATTTTCTTCAAGTTACTCCCCAACATTATCATTTTGTAGTTCAATTGTAGGATCATAGGAGCTCATTTCCACTACAAACTACACAAGTCATCGCAAGTTGCCTGCATCTGCAAAACTTACATCCGATTTTGCAACTACAAAAAAATGTATACATTTTCTTGACCTGGGTAAATTCTCTGAAGACTCGAGATGTAAAGACCGACATCTAGGATTTTCGGGGAAACTAACACATAGAGGTTCCGAATGTGAAGCCGTGCCATGTAATTGCTGTTACCCGTAATTCCTATGTTAGAATGTCAGGATGAAATTTTCAGGTTACCTTCACCTGTCATTCTTTTGTACGCAAGACAATATATATAATATATGTTGTTTCTGGTTAGGGAACCTTCATCAGTTGCGCTTCCCACAATTGAATGTCCTCTTGAACACTTCTGTATGTATTTGATACATTTCGTTAAATTTGAAGAGGCCAGATGTAAAAACCGACATCTAGGATTTTCTTTACAGAAACAATATATATTATATATATTGTCTTGCGTGAAAAAAAAATGACACCTCGAAGACAGTATATGTTAATTTTCCTTGGATTCAGTTAGTTATTAATTTGTCAAAGTTCTGGAGCTAAATGATAACCTTTTCAGGCTTCCATTAAAATGCTGTATTACAGATCTACTCTAGTTGGTAAAAAACACGTGTTTTATTCTTCATTGGGATTTTAACAAAACTTCTCCAACTCTTATTTGGAGTATACTCACTGATAATGAAATCGCAACACCCAGAAGGAGATGTTTAAATATTAATTAATATTGTAGTAGGTTTTTGCGTTTTTTAAATTTACCAAAAAACATACTGGATGATGGGATTCAAAATTGATGTTTAGTAATATAAAATACCTTGAGTATGTGTACGCTGAATATATTGCCAGCTAAGTGAATTTGAAAGAGGTCGAATTATTGGTTTAAGGGTTTAAGGGAGGCGGGTTTTTCATTTCGAGAAATCCCTAACCGCACGAACAGAAATCCAAGAGTTATGAGATGTTGTTAAGCGTGATTTGATAATACCCAAAATCGAAGAAGAGTAGCCATCGGACGTCAAAAGGGTACAAATAAAGTTCGAGATCGATGTCAAAGACTTATAGCATTTGGAGACCGATTTTCGGCAAGTCGACCGTATCTTGTGCTACCTCTAACCGCTGAGCATCTACGGCAACGACTATAGGATTGCAGAGAACGACAAAATTGGAATGTGGTATGGCATTAGGTCGTCTTCTTTGATAAATCTCGATTCTGCTTGAGTGGACATGATGACCGAAGAATGGTTAGATGAAGTCGTTGAGAAAGACGTTATGGAATGCGGTGCTATTGCACATGGAATCAGGTCACCATTAGTCTTTCTTCGGGGCAATATGACAGCGCAACGTTATCTTCAGAAGTAGTGGAGCCGTATGTACTCCCTTACCACAAGATACTGCTCGGCCTCATTTTGCTCGAGTTAGTTTAAACTTTTTCGAAGAGATCCATGTGATCCACCAATCTTTCGCCCATAGAACATGTTTGGGATATGATAAGTAGAAGGGTCGGAAATTAACCCAAGCTCTCACTGGTTTTGGAGGTTTTAAGCCATGAAATACAGGTAGCTTGGGATAGTTTTCCTCAAGAAGAAATAGAACACCTTATTGAATCAATGCCAAGACGTGTGTATGGACATTATCAACAAACTAATAAAAAAAATACTCATTGGTATTTTTTGTTCAAATTTGAATCATTTAATCCTTACTATAGCAGGTCTTTCTCAGTGAGAATATTATATAAAGTTTTTATACAAATAACTTAATTGAGCTACCTAATTTAATACATACCTATATGTTTAGTCCTAGTGGATATAAAATATTTCAAATAATTGACATTGTGTATTACTTAGATTAGATTTACTCTTGTATTTCACAATCCATTGAACGTCAGACAATATTTTGTTTCTAGTTGAGAATCCTTATCAGTTGCCCTTCCCTCAAGTGATTGTAATTTCGAATAAGTAATGACTTTACTATTTCAACGCGAAATGAAAATGAAGATCTAGTGACAGGGAAAACTAGCTGATAGAGGTTCCAAATCGGGAGTTGTCCTGTGTAACGCCTTTTCCCTTCTTGCACTCTTTTTAATTGTCCATATTAAGTTAAACTTAGCTTTTTCGTTCTATGCTACTATTAGGCTGCCTTCCATAAATATTTTATCACGAGCCTCTACAATTTTGTTCAACGCATCTATTTTTATATTTGACATAATACTGATTTATACCCTGTATAATGGATCTAAATGTCCTTTTCGTAATTTGACTTTGAACTCTTTTGTTATACAACAGAGAATTAATAGAGATTCGGCCTTGATTTATTCTATTGTTAATATCTTTTTTTACAATTAGATTCTTTGCTGAAAAAAAATCCAGATTCATTGCATTTTTTTATATTATTCCATTAATATTTAAATATCTGCCTTCTACACATACGGGGAGATAATATACCTTATAAAAATTGATTTTTATTCTATCTTGCCAGTCATGTGACCTACGTCGTTTGTATTTGCAAAAATATCTTGATCATTCACAATTTTTTACACACATCTTTAATCATTCCTATAAGGCATAAAAATATATGGTTTGCGATTCCATTGTGCTATTCTAATTTTAAACATACTGTATAACTATCAAACTAAAGATAATTACTGACAAGTCGATTTAATTTTTAGTGAATAATTCTTGTATAATCTAGTATAAACTCGTGTGAAACCCCGGGGTCCAGCCAGTCAATCATAAGCTGTTATAAATAACAAGCCGGTAAACAAAATAAATTAAAATAATAATAACCTATACATTTATATTGTGAAAATCATTATTCTTAAAATATTAATTTAAATATTAATTGCATGGCTTATCAGATTTAAATTGACAACACGGGTCTCGTCATCAAACTTTTGGGAAATTCTAATTTATATAAATACAAGTCAAACGAGACGAGCCAGTTGATATATTTACAACAGAAAATTTCCAGTATGTGTTTCCGGGAATTCTGTGATTGAAAAAGCTCCATTAATAATTCATACAAAAATTATTATATTGACCTTGACGTTAACATGTATTTCAGTAAATTAATAATTTGATGCAAACGTTTTATAATGTTACCTGGAGGGTACAAATAAATTCAAATCTTTTGTAAACACCAATATTGTAATAAATAACCTTAGGAATGCCAACATTCCTGTAAGGTTTTTCAAAGAATATTGGATTCAAGAAAATATTACGAATTCAATTGGTAGAAATTAACCGTTCGTATAATGGAAGTGACCATAAAAGTGGTCAATGTTATCGGAAGCAACACTTTAAAGGCTATTTAACAAATTGTCTACTCAAATATACTTGTCTGAACTAAGAAAAATGGTTGAGCTGCATCTATCCGAAAAAAAAGTTTACTGTAGTACTCTTCTTTTTTCTTCTTAGATTTAAATAAACTAAACTTAAGGTTCTCGATTCAAACTTAGCAGGATTTGAAAACGTGTTAAAGACCCACTTTGTGTGTTTATGAGCAAACTTCAATTATGAATAGCTAAATTGGCGAAATCAATTGTTTTGCATTTGTGGCATTGAAAAAACTAGTCATATATACAATACGACTTCAGAAGTCTTCTAGTAATTATATATTAACTACTCGTAATATTAACTTACAGATATTCAAACGCTTATTAACAAATTTGGTAAAGCTGTTCCAAAATCATATTTAGTGAAAGAATGCACTTTAATAAACTTTCTTTCAAAACCAATAATTTTATGTGTGTCTAAGTACTTCTTGGGAAATAACACCACCTTTAAGAAAATTCTTTCAATTTGAAAGGAACTTTATGATTATGTGATCTTTAGAAGTTTCTGTGCTACCCTGTATATAACCAATAAAATCTCTTAGTTACGTCAGAAATCAAATAATACATTTTTATTTGTTTATTTTTGTTCCTTTTTATCCATAGTTTCTTAATCATTGACAACAGGGTTTGACCTAGACCCCGAAACGTTTGGAATATACAGCAATTTTCTTAACTGTGGTGTTATTTCCCAAGAAGTACTTAGACAGAAAAATATGCCACAAAAATCATTCAGAAAACAATAATTTTATATTCAAAGTTATCTATGTAAAGAAGGCTTCTAGAATTTGGCTATAATTAACCAAAACAACCAGAATTTGATGGAAATGACGTGATGATATTCGTGAAACTTTAAGGAACAATGTTATACTGAGAATTCATCAACTTATCAATTGGATGCAATTTCATTTTAAATTTATGGAATGTTTAGTTCGAACCTTGGAATCCATGTACCAGACAAACACGTCGTAGTGACTCCTTAGCAAAGAAAGGTTGAGAGCCACTGCTTTGTAAAATTTTTGGGATATGTTAAGTACAGTAGAAAAAATAAACATTATCTTGTAAGTACTTCTTGCTTCATTTCATTTCAATTCTCCTTCTGCTGTTTACTCAGCATTTTCTCATAAAACAATGCATCTCCTTTCAGAGTCTTTCCAGGTCAGTTATTGTTGATTGTTGTATAAACATGGACAGAAAACAGTAAAAAGATAATCCTTAAAATATATTTAAATAAGTAGTTATAATTTTCTACATAAAAAATTTTAATTCCCTATAAAAAATAGTATCATTATATTAGATACTAAATTAGTATTAAATATAATATTTTCAAACAAAATATATGTTTTGGGATATGCGCCTGAAAACTTTGAATAGTCTTGAATTGATTACTTAATAAAACGAATTATAATCTTTATTTTAACATTTCACAGTTAACGATTGCAAGCAACCAACTCAAAAGTTAGTATTAGTATTACAAAATAACTACAAAACTTAAGAACATGTTCATAAACCATACATCTTAAGATTCAATAGAATTTACATTAATTTTAATGAAACACACACAGTAAGGCAATGACTATTTCTGTTTTGTATGGAAAATATAAAGAAATACAATGCCTCTGATGTTAATTAATGTTAAATAATACCTATTTTTAACCGACTTCCAAAAAGGAGGAGGTTATCAATTCTTCGCGTATTTTTTCGCTTTTTTTTGTATGTATGTTACCTGATTTCTTCTCCTGTGGTGCACCGTTTTGAATGAATATGGTCTTGTTTAATAGAGTATATATGCGGATTGGTGAAACTTCAAATTTTGGAAAAAAATTCTATTGGTAAAGTGATAAAATTTGTGAATGAATACATGCGTGCATGGAAATCGACCAATATCCCTGATATTTTAGTGGATTTTTCGATAACTCCTTATGGATGTGTATAGTTTTGTAACGTTTAATCTATTAAGCAAGATCCTTAAATGATCTCATATACTTTTCTGCGACGTGCAACTTGCAGTTTTGCAGAAAATCTCCGAAAATTCCAAAATTCTTATCAACAATTTCATCGAAATGACACAACGGACATTTCTTCATAAATATTTTAATTCCAAAGTAATAGTGTAGTAATTTTAGGCACTGGAAGTTTTAATTGCGAATTTGAAAATTTTCTATGTACATTTCAAGCACATAGGTAGTAAAGCATAAGATTTTCGGCTCCTTAAATCAATGAGTACCAAGCTCGTTTTGTTTGTATACCAGGCAAATACCTATTTAAATGCAAATTTTTCCATTTTGCGAAGATGGTACTTTTAGTTGTCACATTCTCCCCGCCTAAAAGAAAATTCAGTGACAACACATGTCAAACTTTAAACTGCTATTTTGTGTGTTTATAGACAGGGTGTTTAGTTATAGCAAACAAAATCACAAAGTAAAGTGATGGAAGGAGTTGCATTTATATGAAGATTGAAATATAGGACGGACTAGAATGATAGTGGTCCGTAGGCAGCCGTATATACAGGATGGTTGCAATATAGGGTGGACACCGACATATACAAAAATATACTAGAATTGTGTGAGGTATATGTAGATTTGTTACAGATAATGAGCTACCTTATATAATGGTTTATATTTGACTCCGTTACTTCCGTGGGCTAGGTACCTACACTATACATTGAATTGTGTTCCATTTATATTTTGGGCTGGAGATTGTCAATTTTGTATTATACATTATTTTGAGTTCAACTTTTTAGTTATATAGTAGCAAGTCCTGTTATATTTTTTCTGTACATGTCTTGTATATGTTGGATTCACTTTGGTCATCAGTGAACCTGAAATTCAAACTTTTAGTTTTACACATTCAATAAAAAACCTACCAGCATACTACAATAACCTAATGGCTAATAATATTATGAAATCTGAAAATTTAAATCAAAGTCCCTACAACAAAGACGGCCATGACTATCAGGGCTGCCAAATATAACAGTTTATCTGGAATCTTTCGGTCTGGGTATAAATTCACGATTTTTTAAATCTTAGTCAAATTGTATATACAAAAAGATCCAAATTAAAAGTATAATATTACAATTAATAAAATATCAGCAATAAATTAATCAAATAACATAATTCTGATTTTAGTTGATAAACCATATTTACAAAGCAATGAAAGTTGCAAACTTGGGAAAGGCCAATAAATGTCGAATATTAAGTAATGTAAATTTTCCTGGGTTCTATTTCAATAGCATGACGATGTGAAATAACTTTAGGGGCGGTTCCAAATTTTTCAGTTTTCCATTAATTTAGTTTACTGTTTCACATTCGAGTCAAACCATTCTCTCGTCAAGCAACCTCGCCACCTTGTAATTGTTATATGTTTGGCATTGACAGTATAGACGAAAACAATGAATTTTTTTTAAATTATATTTTATTTCCTGAATGAACCAAAATTATAAATTAATTCTAGCATTCTGCACTGAAGGTCGTCAGTAGCTACTAAACAAAACAAAAATAAAGAAAATCGTGGTTGAGGGACAGAGGAGAAATTGGTACCGAACCGTTTTGTCTTTGCCTATTTATATAAACATAATATATAAGATGACGCATGTAATTGTTGACATTTCCTCATTCATCACATTTTGTAGTATTTATTACACACTTTCAGCGTTTTATAATAACGCAAAATTTGTCAGACGCTGATAAACGAATCATTATCTTGTAATATGCCGAACAATTTTACATCATCCATCTAACAATTTTATTTCAAAACGGTACAAACATAACTTATTTGCCAAGATGATAGGCAACATAAACTTTTTTACGGTGCAGAATTGATGAAAGCTTCTAAAGCTCCTTCGAGTTGGTTCACTTCAAACGATGAGTTCATATTGAATTTTTCCGGTCGTATAAGAGCAAATTCTTCGACATGGCACACAAAAAAAATCTCTCTCGTACACCGAAAAATAAATAGCTTCCCATTTACGAGGTATCTCGCTGTTCTTTAGTGATATAGGATGCCTTGAGGAATTACCTCGTAACGGATATAAACATGATACCGTCGACTTGATAATGAAATTTTTATTTCATAAGTATCCCCCTTTCCACATTAATCTTCTTTTATTATTTCATAGAGCGTAAATTACAGAAGGTAACGGTGAAGTGGAAGACGTTGCTGTGGAATTATTAAAGGTAGCTTGTACTGTGAAGTTGATAACTCTTTCTTTTACAAGAAAGGCAATTGTTCATTTTCTTGTACGTCGTTCGGATGTGATAAAATGGTTAGCGTGGCAGGTGAAAGACTGCTAAAAATCAGAACGAATTTTGAGAACAATATACGATGTTTTAAGCATCTAATTGTATGTTCAAGTAAACAATTAATTAATTAAATAGACTTTAATTTACAGTTATAAAATTCAACAAAATCTACATATTTATGGAACGAGTTAGACCCTTATTATCTAATCCTATTCCTTGGGCAGATTAAAAGAAGGAGAATGATATCTCAAAAAAAGTTTTTACGTTTGCTTCTGTTGCAAATCGACAATTATGCAAAATATCACAGCAACCATGGAAGATTCATCATTAACAGTCAAACCCGTTATAAAATCCAACCAATAATCAAATTACTCTCATTTAAACTTTAAAATTACCCCCAAAAAACACTGAATACCTTAAACCTGTGCTGAAATTAAATAAACTAGTTTGGCTTAGGCAACTTATCGAAATGACGATAAGGGCAAAAAAATTATAAAGTTTGCTACTACGGAACACAACAATGTTTTTTATTTATTTTAAAACTGTACCAAAGCAAGCTGAAATAGGGGAAATAAAAAATAGCATTGGCGGCTTCAGTGGTGGCACTAGGGGCACCTGCTCACCACCTACTATATATATATATATATATATATATATATATATTTTCATCCGGGAGTACATCTGTTCGGCATTTTGATTCATATTTGAAATTTGCAGATGTTTCGCCAAGTTCTCACTTGGCATTATAATGGCTGCCCGTGCCAGACTTTACCCCCTAATAAGAAAAGGAAGCAAGCTGGAACCCTTAAGCAAGCCAATGCTGACGTAGGCTTCAATAGTATGGGGACACACCAGCAAGAGCAACAGGCAAGCCAATCAAAGGCGGGAGAACCTATGCCTACGCCTCGCAGTCGACGCACCCTGGTTCGTTCGTAACACGGTGATTTTCAAGAGAAGGGCCAGAGAGACTTACGCCGAACTGGAACAGACATTCACGAAACCGTCACCTCACGACATGCCTAAGTTGAACTGATGAGCCCCAGGATTTATTTGACCGATACAAACGGCTAAGCCTAAGCGAAGGAGAAGAGACGAAGAAGCCCAGAGGTAGAAGGCAGGTGAGTATAAAATGAAGTACATAACTCTATTTTTCAGGGGAGAAGAAGGGTACCCGAGAGGGAAACCAACCGTACCAAGCAAAGAGGAGACTAGAAGAACACACCCACCAACAATCTAAGGCAACGTGCACGCCCACAGAAGGGTAGAATACGATATATATATATATATATATATATATATATATATATATATATATATACATATATCATAGCAAAGAATGAGCCACGAACCACAAAGACCACAGTTGCTGTACTACCAATAACTACAAGAAAGACAGCAATTATGCAGAAGGAGAACTGCGTTAGCATGATGACAAGAGTTAATTCTCAGAGGGTGGATGGCAAGGGAGCTGGAAGTGTTCTCAGTAATGTTCTGAAGGGCAAATCCAGATCCTGAGCTCGCGCAAAGGTGTGTGTTATCTTGTAACTCTTGCGGAGTAGGCAAATTGAGACCCCGAGTTTTCTTTTTCACTTATTTATCTCATAATAGTGACCCTTGACTGTTTCAAGTTACCAATATTTTAGTTATGTAGCGTATGGCTTTAATAAACAACAATTTCACATTATTTTAATAAATATAAATTAAAAATTGTAGGGGAATAAACATCAAAAGTAATAAAATTGTTAAAATTGTATAAACAAACATCCAGTCTCTTTATGTATTCGATTGTGTTTCCTCCAAAATATCCTCCATAAGCAGTAAAAGCGCATTGCTTTCTGATATATTGAAAGGTTTGCTGTAGGCCTCCCTCCTTCCTGCATGCCGGAGTTGGGGGCCTTGCCCTACTTAGAGAGAGAATCTATACTTCAGTTATGTTTGTTTCTTAACTTGTTTACGGTCACCCATACCTTGCAAACCTGCTCAAATTCAAGGGGGTTCTGCAAGTGTGCACATAAAATCATGAGATTGTGGTGGAGCCCTTTCCATCCATTCATTCGTCCATGCGTAGCGTAGGATTAACTCTGCATTATTGTCAGTATCGCTAAGTGTGATAGTCGGAAGTGGTGGTTTTCTTGAACGACATCTGTCGATATTTCTCTACAATATAGCAGAATGTAAAGACAGTTGCTGGTTGGACAATATTTTGTTACATTCTCTATGTAGGGCCTGTTTTCCCCTCAGGTTTGGTGGAGGTATAAGGTATAATACTCAAAACTGGCAGCCAAAATAAGGGAGTGGTTCCTAAGGTAAACAGTGAAAGAGGCGCGCAGTATTCGACCGCAGAGTACTCAGGGCTGAAGTCCTTTGAGTTTCTGTAGATGGTCCCCAGGTGGTGCCACTACACAGTTGAATTACCCTCGTATATCAAAATTAGTCAGACAACGACGTTTCCTATATTTTCGACTATTATATTAAATAGCAATAGGTCAGGTTAGTATGCATGTCGTATTTCACAGAGCGTTCATTTCCGAAATAACATTGTCCTTTCGAAAACCGTTCCCAGACATATACGTACCGAACAAGTAGCTACAATAAAATTGCTTGTTTTAGGAGCTTCTCCCCGGAGACAAGTTGGCTTTGAAAATTTCAGGACACGTTCCTGCCGCAAGGGTGTCAACTAAACAGATTGGCTTTATTTCACAATGTAGTTTCCTCTTTGTATTGCGTTATAAAGTTGGGACACATGGTGCAAAAATTATGTGATGCACTTAGTTTTATTGCTTGCTTATTTCTCCTTTTTCTTCTCTTTGCGATCTCGTGGTGACAAATTCATAGAATTATATAATATTTCGTGAAGAACGCACACTCTCTTTCTAGTCGCGATCTCTCCGTCTCGTGGTTTTTACGGGAAATAAATTCTTCTGAGGGTTGTCGGAAAGGTTTCTTTGTTACCGGAACGAATGAAATTTCTGCTTACGCTTGACGGCGTATTGCTTTATAAATTAGCATTAACCGTACCACTTTATGAGGGATTTTTTTTAAATAATAATTCGACTAATTCGACCTCTTACAATTGTAATTTGCATTGGAGAACGTTAATTTGCTGCCGTCGTGATGAAGATAATTTTGTTGAAGACTTAACAGTTTAATGATTTGGAAATTTCACAGAAGAAATACTTTCTATCGTTTGTTTTTTGTCGACTCCGGTTGGTCATTTACAATTTCTTAGATTATGGCGGTTCTTTAGATAGAAACAATTTATTATAAGATCATTATTTAAGTAATAAATATTATACTACAAAGGATCAAATACAAATTACACAGCCACAGAAAAAAAACTTCTTATTCGAAAATCTCTGCTTCTTTGTGATCTTGTTTTCCTCATATCTTGCAGAACTTATAACGTCATTCCAAATACATTCAAACTAAAACATCACACCTCTTCACGTTCAGTTTCCAGTATTCTTAACAAAGCAAGTTTGGCCCTGTTACGAAATTCCATCCATTTAATCAGACCAAACCAACCGAAATTTGTATCACTGTTATTCGTCATTACATACGTTCAATCCTCATCCAATTCTGTGGGACAATTTTGATCGCATTTCGAGCGACAAAGCCGAACACCTGGCCCAAAAGAAAACAGTCACTCAAAAAGTTAAGCTAACACGACTTATTACAAAACAACAACCCGCTGTTATCTCACCCCCTCAGACGACCGTCCATAACTTTTCTGAGTTCCCCTTAGACTCTACCAGTTTACACGTTCTATACAAAGGTTTTAATTTCGCAGTGACGCCGAAAACTATCCCAACTGAAAGAATCATTTCTCAAGTTTAGGTAGCTTTGGTTGAAATAACAGATATTGAGGCTGAACATAATCGTCAAGACATTGCTAGAGTACTCCGCACATCAAAGCCAAACCAAAATCAAACCTAACTTCTAACGAACGACATGCACTAAAACAACTACGTAACAACGATGACATAACTATTCTTCCTGCCGACAAAGGTAATGCGACTGTTCTTCCCTACTCCATACTGCAGACTACGAAATAATTAACAATAATCCTACTACTTACTTAGAGAAAAAGGCTAAGGAAATCATCAACAGGACACAACTTCCTCTTGACGTCAAAAAGATCATCATTCCTCTTGAAAAGTCTTCTAAAATTCCGAAAATTTACGGACTACCCAAAATTCATAAGCCGGACATTCCTCTTAGGCCCATTGTCAGTTCGGTACAATCCCCGACTCAAGAATTAGCCAAAACCCTTCAACCTCCAGCAGAGCAAGCATCCTCGTACGTAAAGAACTCTTCTTCCTTCCTAGATATGTTAAGTGCTTATAGAATTTCAGAAAATGATATCCTAGGTAGCTTCGATGTTGTATCTCTTTTCACCAATGTCCCCATTTCAGAAACGTTAGATATTCTAAAAACAAAACACAATATCTCTTTTGACATCATCAAATTTGTACAACACTTTTCTTCCAAAACGTATTTTTCATTTCAAGACACTCTGTTCAAACAAGTCCGTGGGGCCCCCATGGGTTCACCTCTTTCTCCAGTACTTGCTAACATTTTCATGGAACAAATCGAAACCCAGGCACTAAACTCGTCTAATTTAAAACCTTCCTGTTGGCTTAGATATGTAGATGATACTTTTGTTATTTGGCCTGATGGCAAAGATTCATTAGACTTCTTTCTACAACACCTCAATGGTATACATTCTAATTTACAATGGAAATCGAGTCCGATTCTTCTCTCCCGTTTCTTGATGTCCTCATAACAAAAACCAACAATGACAGATTCTCACATACCGTTTATAGGAAACCAACATTAGGGAGTAGGCAGGTTGAGGCCCCGAGTTCGATCTAGACTCTGAAACTCTATTTTATTTTTTGTCTCTTGATAATGGCTCCAAAGCAGGAGTCGAAACGTCGAGTATTTAATAAATTCAGACGCGGTTCTCACCCGGAACCTAGCTTAGTTCATATATATATATATATATATATATATATATATATTTGTTTTTAAGTTTTCGCGGGCACTAAATGTTTCAGGTGGTGTCCGGGAACTTATCCGCGTAGTTGACAACTGATCCCTGCCGGAATCGATGGTAAAATGACGACGTTTCGGCAGAGTCACATCTGCCCTCTTCAGGTCGGTTCGCATAATTATCGTAGCCTTCTGCTTTCGCTTCTAGTTACTCGAATATTCGACCCTAAGAGGGCAGATGTGACTCTGCCGAAACGTCGTCAGTTTACCATCGATCCCGGCAGGGATCAGTTGTCGACTACGCGGATGAGTTCCCGGAAACCACCTGAAATATATATATATATATATATATATATATATATATATATATATATATATATATATATATATATATATATATATATATATATACATATAATTATATATTAGAAGCGCTACATGTTGTTTATTTTAAATTTTACAAACATTAAAGACTCAGAATCATACGTGCAATACAATGTAGTCCGCAATGACACAAAGACGCTAAAACTGTAAAATTTCTCTAAATGGAAAGCGATTTTTATGCGCTACAAAAACTAGTGTGGTGACAAATAAGAACTCAAAGAAAACAATTTAACAGACTAGTTGAGCCTAAATATATATCGAACAAATCCTGGGTTGAATATCTGACAACATTCTATAGAAATGATGAAGCTCATATCGATCACATAGATACACTAGAACAAAAATATATAAATAGAGAGCACAGATTAAGAATTGGCACTTATGGAAATGCTTTAGAACCTTTGGTGTGTCACTAATGTAACAACACAGTTTTGCACCCTATCAAAAACAGTCAACGCCGTTTCACCAGCTCTCAAGTTAGAAACAACTTAGAGCAATCCAGAAGGGTGCCTCCCTGAACCGACTACTTTTCAACAACGTTACAGATGAGATCCAGCTCCTAAAAGGATACAAGTAGGGCAACGGAATTATCACCTTTGTTACGTTTATGATGTAGTACTGATAACAATGCTGAGGGCAACCTACAGTTAATACTATTTAGCTTCAAGTCCAACCTAAATCCCTTAATACCATAATATATGTCCCTAAAACACAAAGCCAAATTATTCAACAACACTTGAGCAAGAGCTCTTCAGACATGAACAAACAAAGCAATGAAGAGAGCTGAGTGTCTGAGACCAAGTCAAGTAAAACTCTCATAAAACAGATAATGATGGTATACACATCAAGAATTTGACTAAACTTTACTAGATAGGGAGCGTAGTAATAACATACGATAAATCAAGTGGAACAAGTTAACGAATGAATCCTGGAACATGAATGGAAACCACATATAGACCTCATAGATCAAAAGAGAATCGTGAGAATTAATCGCGAGCAATAACCAGTGGGGAAAAGTATGGGAAGGCCACGGATAGCTAATGTTACCATAAATTAAGATTAGGCAAACAATTAAGAAAAGGCGGGCAACTATTATACAATGAAGGAAGAAGAAGTATTTTTACAGGAATTTTCATAGATATGAAAAACTCACAATAAAACACTTTTGAAGACAATCCATATGAGGTTAGGAACCTGTATCACGATCATGATATCCCTATTTCCATCCACTGCTCGATGTAGGCCTTTCCATTTTCTCGTCTTCGTTCTCTGTTCTATGCTTCTATCATCCAGTTGGTTCCAGCTCTTCGTTTGATCAGTCCACCTAGTCTTAGGTCTACATATAGCTCTACTACTTCATTCGAGACTACGCATGATTCCATCTGTTTTGCTGCTCGGGTCATCACGTCCTCTAGTTTGGTTTGTTATCTTATTGACGAATGAATGTCATATGTCGATCCAGATTACATTCGTATATTGTACCCGTTAGTGTTTTAACAGTTTGTAGATGGTCGAATGTGCTGTAGCCAGTTCGAAGGACAGGTTGTTTTTGTTTGTTGGTTGAAATCAATTTTTGGTGTTATTCTGTCTGCTATTATTGTCGTGAATAGCAAATTTCAGACGATAAAATGAATGGTTTTTAGTTTTCTAGATTTCACGTATTTATCTCCTTTCTTCCCACGATTCTGCTATACATTGTTGTCTCCAACAGTCATTATAGAGATTGGCCCTCTTCTGATAGCATCTATGATAGTATGCCGTCAGGTAAGGGCGTTTTTCCTTTTATCATCTTCTTGGAATTTGTTTTAGGTTATAAATCTGTACTACAAAATAAATACTCCCAACCTAAAGTTTGTTCGCACAAACATGTATATTTCGAGGGAAACATTACTAGCAAATAGTTAGAGGGCCTCCATTAATTACCTGAGTTTCCAATGTTGTGGGGGATGCGGAGGTCTAGCAAAATGTCACCAACATCATTTAAAGAGTTGGGACTCACAAGAAATATTCATTTCACTTATTTTAAGGAATGGACTTATTCATTATTAATTTTCCTTACTGTTGAGTTAATAAGAAATTATAAAGCATCATATAATTCAGAACAAACTTTCTTATATATCAACACCTGCACATTACAGAATTGCGCACCGCTGTTAACTGCATATCTATTCCACGTAAGTGAGCGTTTAAGTTTTGTTAAACTTTATAATATGGAATATTGGTTGAGATCTGAAACAAAGTTATACTTGAGCATAACGCAAGCAGGCAGTTTACCGGTGGAAGGAATCCTCTAGCACATATAATTTGATTAGAACTTCGAAATGCTTTCCATAGCTGAACAATTCGGTAAACCGCTCTGGACTTCCTGTCCGACCTACATTCGTCTGGTTGCCATAATGCTACTGTAAGCTAACGTTTCATTGTACTCCGTGCCAATTAGGGAGTAAATTAATGAAACATTGCTTAATTTTCATCTCTATTACATCTGCTATAGGAGAACTAAGTTGTGCGTTAAGAGATTCGAAACTGCTCAAAGAGCTATAGAGCGGGAGATGTACAAGTTTGCGGTAAGTTGGTCAGTATCCATCCCAAAAACTTAATAAATAAATTCCTCTGTACATCCGCCAATCTTCTGCCTGACAAGCGATTCCATGCTATGCCGCTGTCTGAGCATACATTAAAGATTACTGGGTTTTAAATATTTTTTCAATATGTCTTCTATTAAGTAACGTCTCCACAACCGGGAAATAAAGAAAGATCATCCCAATGATCAAACGGAATAATCAAGAACCTCATTAACAATCATTTCGATCTTATTTAAAGAAAGGTGTAGAAAAGAATAAAAAACGTATCTTCATTGACATAATCAGCTGTGAAGTCGATTCTACTAAAGAACATATTCCACACATTCAAAATCTAAGGGGTCTTACAAACAAAAATAATCGTCAGAACATTTTGGAAAAAGAGCAAACATCAAAACTCAAATTCGAGTTGATGCGTTCCTTCAAATTTGTAGAACTCAGATGTCGGTGCAGACAAAATTCGTCTTTGCACTTAGACAATTTGAGCAAACTTTGCTCTTTGCTTTGAGAACTATTTCTTGAATCAACAAGATAAATTTATATCAAATTAGCTCTTTGGCTACTTCGCGAACTAATGAGAGCCTGATCTAGACGTTACGAAACTGGGTCGATCCCATTTAGCTACGGTCAGCTTTCGACCTTTCAGGATCTCATCAGTTTGGCGAAGTAGCAAAGAACTATTTTGATATTAAAAATAATGGCCTTTATTTTCACCAAAATAAAACCACAATACGTTCCACTACAAAAATATTTACTTCTCAAAGATCGATGAACTCACGCTGCGATCAGATGTTCCGCTACGTTGCTCTCTATTGAAATTCAATCTTGCTATTCGTCAGCCTTTTTATACCACCGTATTCGTTTTTGGTCTTTCCAGTAGTGATTCTGACCTCTTAACTGTATGATTAAAGGTTTAGAGGTTTATTCACAAATTTTCGCATTGATGCTGATTTTCTTATTTATCAAAAAATTCACTGATAAAATTAAATTTTTGACAATCATGGAAATCAGTCTCCGAACACAGAATATACAAAACACTATTTATATACAAGAATACTGATTGACCATTTTGTAGACATCTCTTCCTCTCAAAATAACTCTGAGGAAGATTTTCTGTACGGATAACCAGTAACCCGGACAATTTTTCGTAATTGCCTTACTACACTTTGTTGTTCAAATGCCTTCTTAATGACGGATACCGGATATCCATTCGTCAAAAGGTCTTCTCTAAGTTTTATTTGTTCTTCGTTGAGGGCCTCTGATGTGCTGCACATATTTTACAGTTTAGAGTTGTAATGTCGGTATGACCCTGTATGTGTTTCCTTCCTGTAGACTGTTGTTTCAATTCCGGTCCTAGTCCTTTGGCCAGAGGCCTTAACGAAGAATAAATGAAACTTAGAGAAGACCTTTTGACAAATGAATATCCGGAAACCATCATGAAGAAGGCATTTGAATAACTGGACCGAACACCATAAAATCAACTGGGACCGGGCAGGAGTAATTCACAAGGAAGGGCACTGGTATAAAACAAAATTCATCCAGGCGGCATACATAATCTCTAATGAGAATATAATCAGGGAGCTCAGCGTACAAATTAAAAACGTTTGGAGACCTCTTCTTGAGCCACTGCCGCTACGCATCACCGACAACCAATCGCCAGGTAGTATAAATACCACGGATAATCTGAATATCCCATCATTCACCTGACGACGATAGCAGATCCAAAGCTATTGAAACGTTTTGAGATTAATCATTTCAAGACGATGGAAGTCCAAAGAAATTTCGAGGAAAAGTTGTCCGTTATCTCAAAACTAGCTTTTCAAGTGGTATTTTTGGGGCAGTTTTTATAGTAGATTTAGACGTTTTTGATGATTTTTCCGAAATATATTATTTGTTCTTAGTACTTTCATTTTCTTCCATTATTGTTTTGATATTATCCGTTTTCGCTGAAGTTAACATTAAAAATTGAAACAGAAAAATAAATTACATTTTCATACTTACTTTGCGTCTGGTGTAAAAATGCAAATTCATTGATTTATATATGTGAAAGTAATTCAACAAAACGTTACTTTGCTTTTTCTTATTTTTTTACAATTCTTATTAACTAAAATGCATAACTTAAATGCATTTATTTTTTAATTTACTTGGGTTTCCGAAGCTGTGCCACTAACGAGAACCTTCGTCCAAAGATAATCGTTTAACGTTGCCAAAAACACAGCTTTGCAATGTATAAATGTCACTAATGTTTCGTTTTGTGGTTTTACATTCCAAACTGGGCAGTTGCAGAACACTCAGGTAAGAATTTTACTGCGATTAATTCGCATTTGGTCATTAACGCAGGGACAAGGAATTTTGGTTATTACACAAGTTCTGTTAAATACGTTTAAAATAACTTCGACAAAACAAGAGCTGGCTGCGGCAGTCAGGTTTTATTATAATCTGTAATTATTGCATACAATATTCAACTACCATGGTCTATAATGGATTTCTAATTCTCTACAACTTTTCTGTAGATGGCATTATGATTCATTCACTACTTTTCATTATATAAGCAAAAAAAAAAAAAAAAAAAAACTTCGTATTTTTGCGGGTTTTTATTATTTAAATCAGTTTACTTCTACGAGTTTGCGGTTAAAATCTTATCAGTTATCCTCTATGAACTGTTACTGACGTGATGGTATAAGCGAATTGCTGTTGAACTGTATGTCCGAAAATGAGTTCAATTTTGCTCTATAAGCAATTTTGTTGAAGCAGATTTGTTTTAATTTTATTAAAGAAACATTCGAATACAGAAAAAAATTAAGTATATCTACACAACCTGTCAAAGAGTGGCTACGAGTATAAGTAATACGGCTGTGTATTCTCTTTGGGGATGAAAGATTACCAACAGCCAGAGAACAACAGAAATAATCTGTAACAATCATTTGCAAAAAACTAGAAGAAAGAAGGGAATATACATGAGGCGTTGAGTAAACTAGTTTCCTAGCTTTCCTTCCGAAAAGGTTTATGTATAAGAAGATATCTGTTGAAGCGCTCCTAAAAGGATGCAAATAAAGTGAAGGAAGAGATGGCAAGAGAGAGAATGTAAGGATAGCGCTTAGTAGAAAATGAGCTATTACTAAACCGCTGGTAATTTTTGCTGGAAATATTGAGAAAGAGTAATGGACAATGGGCGAATTCCTGATATCCGGCCACTAATTAAGTTCAAACACAGGCTCTTGAACTACTATGTCACGTAACATCTGAGGGAACATGGAGCATTGTGGGCATACATATAATGATTAAGGAGGCTGGAAATTAGTTATGTGCTTATTATGGTCAAGTTGACAATTCCTAACACACATTTTATGTTTGCTACAAGTGGAGGGAGTTTAGGGTTGGGGTTGACAATGTGTTTGATGATGATAGAAATTGGGTGGATGGATGGTTTAAAGGAAATAGAGGATAGGGAGTTGCGAGAAGTATGGGCAAATATGTGTATAAAGTGCAAAGAATTGAAGCCAAGGTGTCTGATGTCTGTTCTCGGAACTGCCGGGTCTGGGAACTTTCAAAGGAGAGATGGCAAGAGAGAGAATGTGAGGATAGCGCTTTGTGGAAAATGAGCTGTTGCTAAATTTGTGCTGGAAATATTGAGAAAGGGCAATGCACAAAGGGCTAATTCCTGATATCCGGCCATTTATTAATTAAGTGCAAACAGAGTGTCTTGAACTATTACGTCAAGTAACATTTGAGGGGACATGGAGCGTTAAAGACATATAGATAAAGATTAAATATAGTGGAAATTACTTAATCCTAACACACATTTTATGTTTGCTTGGAGGGAGTTTAGGGTTGGAGCTGACAATATGTTTGATGAGGATAGAAACTGGGTGGATGGATGATCTAAAGGAAAGAGAAGAACGGGATCTGTTAGAAGTATGGGCAAATATGTGTATAAGGTGCAGAAGAATTGAAGCCGATGTGTCTGATGTCTGTTCTGTCACTACCGGGTCTGGGAACTTTCAAAGAATTATGGGGTGTTTTAGTTAGTAAGCGCTATGCTTAAGCGCTGGTTTTGAATTGGAGAATAACATACGTCAGAATTGATAGACCAACTAAATCCTCCCTGTGTTCAAGCAGTGCAGGAAATTATGTAACTTGCAATAGTTTTTCGACTCTCGATTTATCTGCTCGAAGAAACTAGCTGATGAAAGCTAGTATTGGACAAAATAGAACAGCAAAATAAATATAAATGTATGAATATTTAATTTGGTATCTAAAGTTCCACAGACTTTTTGTTAGTTCAGAACTGTATAGACGCCAAACGAATTCCTGACAAACAAATTCTACTTTTGATGCTGGAATTGGGGCGCAGAGTTATTAAGTTTACAGTACTCAGTCGTTTCTAGTTCGAAAATACAAAAGCATTGATATTGAAATATAACTGAGACAGCTAATAAAAAGCTAATTGCAATATCTATTATTTGAATCACTGTCTATTCTGAAAGTTTAAATGACTTGCGATTTAAACGACGCCGGAGAATGACTTCCACTCGTCTAGACTGCAGATTTCGACATTATGCGTCGTTAATATTCCGAAGAAAACTACGTTTATGAAATTATAACTCAGAGGATGAAGATAACGGCAAGCAGCAAAAATGGGAATATTTCCTTTAACCGTTGGAATTTCTTTGGATGTTTTTTCATATACAGGGTATTTGCAGTTATAATAAAGATAAGGATGCATTGAACTAGAACAAGTTCGAACAATGTAAAAAGGGAATTCCTCCGTCTCCATATTCGATGTGTTTTAAACCACCATGGCAAAATTACAAATATGAGCCCGCCCATAATTATTTGCTAATTTATTCTGCTAAAGGAATTGATTATCAACTATTTTCCGTCAAACACTAACCATTGCACTTAAACATTAAGCTATCTTGGATGTAATCATATTTTAAGGAGGACTAGAGATAACTACGTAATCCTGGTGGCATATTTTATTGCTGAATAAGTTGTTAATCAGCTCACCAGGGAATCCCCTAAGTCACCAATAGCATTTTCTCCAATACCTATCCCCATCCCTATTACGAAAAAATACCCCATTTTTATAATAATATTTTCTGGATAATTAATTGCTAATTTAGTCATTGTTTACATACAGTAAGATGATATCAAAAAAAAATATGAGTACACGCACATCTTGAGGGTTCTATACAACCTTCTTATAATCGACGTAAATTATAAGATATTTTCTAAAGTTTCTATTAAGCTTAGGAATTCTATTTAGGTTTCCAAGTAAATAATGAGTGTACATTCCTGTTTTTCAAAATTTTAGGTTTAGTAATTTTAAAGATAGGAAAGTAATGCTTGATTTTCGTATATTTCCTTTAATATCTTATACACCATGGATTTTTAAATTATTAAGTGCTCTTTCATTTGATAAGTTACATGGTGCAGTTGAAACTCAAATGTTTAGTAGTTTTCGAATTTGTTCCCAAGAAATTAATATCCAATTTAAGGAGGAACAATATTAATTGACCTCCTAGGTGCCATGATACAAATAAATTATAGGAAATGTATGAAGCAAAATTGATCTAACCTAAATGTAAGTGAGCCACCTGAAACTACATATAAAGCCTAAGTATGAGCAGTGACCCAAAAATTTCTCTATGCGGAAACCTCAATAGTGGAAAACACATCAATTTGGCAATAAGAAGTCATATGATGAGCAGCATTTGTTTTTTAAGTTTAACTGGAAGATAATTTGATAGAAAATACGAGGAAACTTTTGGCAGAGAAAACTTTGATTTCATCTAGTGTTCTCCACCTCACAAAACATGCCGAAAAATTAACAGTACCATAGTCCGACAACTTTTGTGGAAACTGACTAATTCGATTTAACGAAAAAAAAAAAAAATGTTGGAGACAAACAACTGTCGAAAATTATTCCTACATGTATTCTATGGTTACTTTTAACGTCAGATGTTGTTCTTAATATTAAGGTCCAGATCATATACAGTCATAAAATTTTAAACTCTCTCCAATTTCAGCTTAAAAATTAAAAGCTATCCATCATGTAAATTCAAGTTGAAGTTAATATGAATGTTATCACCTGATTGCTCTTCGTTGATGGAGGTTTACTTCTATTCAATATAATAAGATGGGGTGATTAAAATGGAACACCCAGTACCATATATCATTTGATATTATATTATTTTTTATATTAATTACTTCTTTCACTATTACTATTAAATTATTATTAAATTTTAAAATTTTATATATTTGCCGGACAATCCAGACGACCCAATATTTTTGTTAGTCAATCAAGATTACACTTGATTCTAACCAACATTTATTCGATAAATCGACACTTTGGGGTAAATTGTTACTTAATGCCCATAAATCTTACCAGTCAATAGTAACATAAACTTAAAATACAAATACTGGTCATAAGCATTACGTTCTTATTGCCAAATTTACGCATTTTCCAGTCATGAAAGGAAATTCTACCACTATCCAGGTTTCCGCTTACAGAAATTTTGGGGTAACTTAGGCTGTGCGGGTGTTTAATATACCAGACAAAATCATAAAGGAAAGAGGTAAAAGCAATAGTAACAATAATAATTAATTTAATGAACACATTATATCAAGAAATAATCAAGATTAAGTTTGCATGGCTCTCACTTCAAAAATATACTAGATAGGTAGGTAATTAGTTTGTACAAGATGATCCATTTTATTGTTTACATTCTTTGCATTATATGTAGGTACCTAACAACAGTGAATTGCTGTTTATTATATAGTGTTATGTTTAGTTAATTATTTTCGACTTTTTATTTCTACTTCGAAGTTAGATAATATTTTTAGAAAAAATATATTTATTTACATTTATTTTTTGAAAGTAAATCAAGTAAATGTCATTAAACTTTAGCTATTTGATTCATACATAAATCAATATAACTGATACCTTTTTGGGCATCAATTACGTTTCTCATTCATGTAAATTACAACAGTTAATTAGAACTTAATTAAATCACTTCAACAAAGCAAACGGTTGTGTGTTATTTTTTCAGTTTCGCATTGGTTTGTTCCTACATTCAATTATTCAATTATTACCTGTAAGTGCGTCCCAAAGCTATTAGGTAACAATCACCTAATGGTCGAGGCAATAAAAAAGACAAAGAAAAATTGTCAGATTACAACATGTGGCGCAAGATTAATGGACTTCAGGAGAAAGGAAAAGTCTCTATAGTGCCACTGCAATAATGGGCTAACGAAGTTAAATTCTTTATGTGGAGGCGTTTTTTTTTTAGGATAATACAATTTTTGTGCCTTTATGGCTTCGAGAGTTTTAGCTTGACAGCTACATTAACTAAGTTACGTAACATGAAACGGTGGGATGAGCTAAAATAATTTATAAAAAAAATAATATTGGTATCATTTTCTTGAAATATATGAGTCGCCTCTTTTAGTAAGTACTGTTTTGAACTTCCACGGTTTCGGCGCTATGGTTACCATTTTACTCACGAGGATGGACTTCCGAGACCCTCAAGGATAGTGATTTCGAAACTAGATTGAGAAAAATCCTAGAGTGGGTTTAAACAGAAGGCAAGACTATTTTTAACAGGTAAGGAAACAAAATGGACCCAAGGCCATAAAGAAGACTTAAGTTAATTTCGTAAGAGAGTTGAGGTACGAGATCGCATTAAATTTGATAACCATAGAGTAAGCTAGAGAAATTGGTCCACAGTTAGTGAGGCCATCTTAAGAGTACCAAGTTGAGTTAGTTAACAAAATTCAGTCCAGATGTTTTTTGCGATTATTTGGGGAATAGTTATTAATCCACACTGATCACGCAGAAGTTCTTGCTTTATATCTATAATAGCATTCATTCTCTTCTTTTATTACCCGTAAATTGAAGAGGAATATCGTTCCACGCAAGAGCTTTGTATAGAGTAAAGACTAATTTTAAATGTTTAAATCAAACTTATATTTGCATAAAATTGTCATGTGTGTCGGGTCTATAACAGTACCTCCATATGAGGATAGAGGGACAGTGAGATCTTTAGGAGAACGGAGTATATGGCCAAATTGTTGGGTAGGTTCAAAGTCCTGTATATTCTCTCTAAACAACAAAGGGATCAGTCACATAATAGAACCAATACAAATATTTGAAAGTGGATAAAGCCTTTGCTTCGAAGACCTCCACACAAAAATTGGCGATAACCAGAGCAAAGGGGCTTCCTATAGCCACGCCATCTACATGCTAATGAAATTCTTGATTCCATTGAAAATAAGTTGTAGCCAGGAAACTTTATGGCTTTGAGAGTTTTAGCGTGACAGCTACATTAACTAAGTTACGTAACATGAAACGGTGGGATGAGCTAAAATAATTTCAAAAAAAAAATAATATTGGTATCATTTTCTTGAAATGTATGAGTCGCCTTTTTTAGTAAGTACTGTTTTGAATTTCCACGGTTTCGGCGCTATGGTTGCCATTTTACACAGGGATAGACTCAGAGGGAGCGATGGGGGGATCGTTCCTTCCGAGACCCTCAAGAATAGTGATTTCGAAACTAGATTGAGAAAAATCTTACATCCCAGAATAGGTTTAAACAGAAGGCAAGACTATTTTTAACACCGTAGGTAAGGAAATAAAATGGACCCAAGGCCATGAAAAAGACCAAATCCTACTTAAGTTAATTTCGCAAGAGATCTGAGGCACAAGATCGCATTAAATTTGATAACCATAGAGTAAGATAGAGAAATTGGTCCACAGTTAGTGAGGCCACCTTAGGAGAATCTGAGGTACCAAATTGAGTAGGTTAGCAAAATTTAGCCCAGATGTTCTTTTGCCCTTATTTGGGAATAGTTGTTAATCCATAATAGTTTGGAGCATTAGTTCTCTTCTTTTATTACACGGAAATTGACGAGGAATATCGTACTAAGCAAGGGATTTCTATAGAGTAAGGACTAATTTTAAATGTTTCATGCAAACTTTGACATGAAATTGTCATGTGTGTCGGGGCTATAACAGTACCTCCATATGAGGATAGGGGGGCTGTGAAATCTTTAGGAGAACGGAGTATATGGCTAAATTGTTGGATGGGTTCAAAGTCGTGTATATTCCACTAGTAGATCTACTTCGCGACTCTAAACCACAAAGGGATCAGCCACATAACAGAACCAATACAAATATTTGAAAGTGGATAAAGCATTTGCTTCGAAGATCTCCACACAAAAATTGGCGATAACCAGAGTAAAGGGGCTTCCTATAGCCACGCCATCTACCTGCTAATAAAACTCTTGATTCCATTAAAAATAAGTTGTAGTCAGGAAACAGATCGGAAATGTCGAGGGATGTTTTGCAGCTGTTGAATTGATTTATTTACAGGGACCATGATATAGAGAGACATTTCAAAATATCTGTTACATATCTGCTAATGCTAATTTCATACCCATATGAAAGTTGGTAGTTCTTACTGGTGATTTTTCCCTAATTGACCAGTTTTTAGAGGTTAGAGTAAATCCAGCAAGAGAATATATTTATTCTGACCGTGGATTCGCATTCGGCCTTTGTATTTTCCTGACTCTTTTTCGTACTATTTTTGAAGTAAAAGCTTCTTAACGCAGGCCCACACTTACACATATGAAAATAGATGATGAAGATGATGATGAAATGCATAAATTTAGATCTCATTTGTTTCGACACGACACGACCGACGGATACCACACACTGCTTCGATCTTGATATAACCAATCCAATTCAGTCATCTGTGTAAAAAACAGGGACCAGGTAATATATTACAAGACTCTTCTTTTGTAAAAAATCAATAATAAATAGGAAATAAACAAATATAACATCCAAGTAATATACAAACCTGCACAAAATTTGCTTTTCGTTCTAATAAACACTCCAGTTCTCTCTTTGTGATATATTAAATTGGAAACTTGACATACGTCAGAAATTAAAAAGAATGCCACACAAAAAGGCATTAAATTTTCATATTATCAACGAATATAGACTCATTGAAGGATGGATATACATTAAGCAATACATGTTTTTGTTTACATAGTTCTGTTATCGTAATAAACATAGTACATTTACCACTCAATAGAGGCAATGATGTATTACATACAGTCGGATCTTTTATATCATGTAAATAACAAAATTTAATTAAAGACAAGAGGTCAAGAGTCTAAAGCGCACGGCTGCAAATCCAAAGTTCGCGGCTTCGAAACCGAGGACAGATATACTTTTTTCAATATTATGTCATTATTAATTAATTTTATGTACTATTTTCAATTCACATAAAATGAATAAAATTCCTTTTTGTATTACATAGAATAAGAACTTAAAATTAAAACTATAGAAGGGAAGAATATTTCGTAAGATGCTTTTGTTTCCATCGATCAGTCTCAAATGACTGCCGCCCTTTTTGCCCTTTTTTTAGGTAAGAATGTCAAGATGATGTGATAGCTCAATTCTGACTTCCAGATTCGTGATCAGACGAGAAAAAATACTGCGGATTACATATACAGCCTTAAAAGGACACATAACATAACTGTGTGTGGTTGTTAGTGCCTAGCGTTTCACAGCTGAGTTTAATGAATAAACCGTGGTTTTCCGGGCAACAGGGGCGGACAGACACGTGCTTCGGGGGGAGAGGAAAATTTTAAACCTAGATTTCTTGTGTTAATACCTGAAACATAGTCGTTCTGAGGTTTAAATCTCAAGAAGTTACCTTCTTCCAGACCTTTGTTGGAGTTAGGATTACCTCGTTTTAATATTAAATTTACTAACTTTGAGGCTCTCGGTCCCCATCGCCATCGCCCCATCGCCCCTCCCCTGGATCAGCCCAAGCCGGACTACCTGACCCCTTAGTTTGTATCGCCCAATTTGACATTTACATTTTTTATATAAATATCCATAAATACAAAATCAATTCAACACCAACATTTATCACCTAGGAATGACTGGTTTACCAAAAACAGATTTGCAGCAATAAACCTATTCTTTCTAATTACTAATCTTAACCTGTTGAAATTTAGGTTTGTAAGCCTCATATAAACGGTAAGACGTTATTTTCTTCCAAGTATTCGAAAAATTCTAGCAAACTTTTCCCAATAAAATCGGATTTGCTTCGAATCCACATCAGCAAGTTTCTCTCTTACCTTGTGAGCCTTCCCGAGATAAGAACAAATTGCGTACACAAAAAAAACACAAATCGACTTCCGATTAATCTTGGAGTGTATTCAAACAACTCCCACGGGAAATCAGTGTACAAGTATGTATTTTATTATATGTATATAAGTTGCCGCTGACGCTTAAGTTATGACTTGAGCGAGGAAAGAGATAATATTGAGAATTATCGATTAACGATAAAAGTTCATGATACTTTTCTGCCATGGATGTTCTTAAATTAACGGCGTTGTGTTTGCATAAGAAATTAAGGAGTTTGTAGTAAATCGCTTCAGGTTTCATGATAATGTGAAATTTTGTTAAGGAGAAAACTTCAGAATCGATAAGGGGTCTTGAATGAAGCTATTTAAAAATAAGTTCCAAGGGAAATGTTTTGTTTACAAATAAGAAATTTGATTATCCTTAATAACTATACTTAGAATTTTGAAATTACTTTTAAAGACGTCACTCATGTTTATCTATCTTTTTGTGATGTTATAGTCCATTGAAAGCAAAACAAGCTATTTTTTCTAGTCGAGAACCTTCATCAGTTACACTTTCCTCCATTGAGTAAAATCTCGAATAATTATTTATGTATTTCATAATTGGAAATTTGTGATGGATGCAAAATCTAGTCGGGGCAATTTCCAAAAATTGCACCATTTACTTATTGTGTCTTTCAAAAAGTCTCCTCACAGATGTTCTCAGTGATAGAACTCTCTAAAATATGATCGACAGGTCTTAGTCATGACTTCACTATATCTCTCTGGCATTCTGGATTTCAGAAGATCTGTGAGGAGACTTTTTGAAAGAGACAATCAGTAAAGAGTGTCATTTTTGGAAATTGTCCCGACTAGACTTTGTATCCATCACAAATTTCCGCACTGTCACAAAGACAGAACATTTAGTCCGAGCAATTTTTTGAAATTGTTCCTAATACATTCTTCCCATTACAAATGTGAGGAAGAAAACTCCAGTGAACACCCAGAATAAATTTACTATTTCAGAGAAAAAGGGATTAGTGGATTTTCTTATATTTTCCTCAATATACACTCTTGTATTTGTTACAATGAGCTCTTGATTTTTATAAAAATATTTACCTATATATTTTTGTAATTTGGACCCCAAAATTAAGACTAAGATTTTCTGGTTATTTAACCAATAAACTTTCAGTGAAGCCCTATATAATCCTTTGGGACATAAAGTGGAGAATGGGTCAAAGTTTAAATAGTACATTACTAAATCTATTCAAAAAATTATGTTAAAAATACAAATAAAATAAATTTGTATTTTTTATGACTATAGCCTTCATTTGATACATTACGGATGCTCTTAAAACAATGTTTTATTTTCCATTTAAGTTTATAAATTAATGTTAGAATTTGTATTTTACTGTTCTTTTAAATTCCTTATTTTTTAACAAAGTTCCCAGATATAGGATGGAATGTGTCGAATTTTGTATATATTTAATAACTTTTTAAAACATTATTTTAAAAATATGAAAAAATTATAATTAATTATAAATTTTAATTTTAATTAATCATTTCTATAATTTGATCCCCTCCCAAAGCAAATTAATATTACTGGTTTCTCCTTATTTTTCCTGTAAATTTCGGCACCATCCTAGATTTCCTATTTCTTCAAAATTTTAGATGAATAGTTTCAGAGATATAGAGGGAAATTATCGATTTTTGTAAAATTTCACCCCAGAAGTACCCCTAAAATCAAAATTTCTGAGTTTACTAACTCCTGATCAGTTCACCAAACTCTACAATGTTAGTAAATTTCATCATTTTCCGTGCAGTAGTTTAGGAGAAAATTAGCTGTGACAGACGGACAAACAGGTTCCGTTTATTGAATGTTCGGAACACTAAAATGCTTATACTGAAATCATACTTTGATTAACATTATATATAAGGTGTTTCAAAATCCAACGTCAAGTGGGAGACAGGCGCGAGGTCAAAATTACGAACTATATGAGAAAATCACAATTAACTAGATGGCACTTAGTTTTCGTGAAATTTTTTTTTATTACGTGACTACAATTCTCAGCAAAATCATCTCGCTATTGAGCTCTATCACCGCAATGAATCAAATTCTTAAAAAACCTAGTTCTTTGTTCGGATAAAGTTTAAGAAATTGAAAAAAAGGGAAATTTTTTTAAAAATTGCCGAATTACAGGTGATTTCAAATAATAAAATTATTTATACAGTGGAGTCCTGAAACTATACTTTTGAATAAAATTATATATCTCCCCCTAGGGCTAATGCCTACCCCCAAACAACATTTAAATGAAAATGGGTAACGTTTGGGACCGTGTTTAAAAGGGTTTTCCAACCTCTATTTAGCAATACAGGACTTTTTGATTTTCAGACGTTGCTAATAATAAAAATCAATTTTTAAGTGTTTAATTCTTCACATAAAAATCGACGTGTTACAATTTCTATCCTTATTCGGTGTTTTAAATCATCATTATTTACTCTTTATACTCTTGTAAATTTTTTGCTTTAAATAGCCCCACAACAAATAATCCATTGGGGTCAGATTGCAAAAAGAGGTGGCCATTCAATTTGGCCACGTCTACGGATTGATTCATGCCGAAAAATTTCATTGAGATAAGCTCATACTGCTTCTGCATAATGTGGTGTAACTCCATCTTGTTGAACCCATATATTTCTATTAATCTCTGCGGGGTTAAGAGTATCAGGAAAAGCTACCTTAATTCAGGTATTAAAACTTTTTCTAAAAAATCCAAATACCTCACCCCAGTTAATTCCCTATCAAAAAAAAATAGTGCAATTTTTGTTATTTATTATGCCAGCCCCCACGTTCATTTTAATAGAAAACTGAGTGTGACCTTCCCTCATTGACTGAGGAATTTGCATATTCCATTACCTACAATTTTGCTTGTTGACATTCCAGGTATGGTAAAAGTTGCCTCATCGGAGAAAACAATATTTTTGGGAAACATAGGATTTTCTTGGCATCTATTCACAAAATTCTAATCTACGATTACAATCATCTTCATTTAGTTACTCAACCAGTTTAGTTTTATCTGGATGGGATTTCTCTTTCTCTCTACTTCTCGTATGTTTGTGTAGGATATATTATCATATGTTTCAACATTTATCTAAGTTCTTTTCGTCATTCCATTATGACCTCCTGGTTTGGGAATATCTTTGATTGTCGCAAATTGACGGAATTTTGTTCTATTATGATGGTCAGAATATGAAATATTTTGCATAACTCAGAAAATGTTCTTGTTTTATCATCCAATCTAATCTACCTATCAATATATAGGCAAATGCAAAAAGTTTAGGTCCTATTTTCTCCTGTGTCTCTCAACCGACTTTCTTTATTTTTGTTTTGTTTAGTAGCTACTGACGACCTTCAGCGCAGAATGCTAAAATTTATTTATAATATTGGTTCACTCATTAAATAAAATATAATAAAAAAACTCTATTTACGTCCATACTGTAAATGGAAAACAGATAACAGTAACAGTGTCGCCAAATGGTTGGAGAGAAAATAGTAAGATTGATCGACTCGAATGTGAAAGACGAATTAAATTAAACTAAAAACTAACAAATTTTGACCGCTTTCTAAAGTTATTCTACATCGTCATGCTATTGAAATAGATCTCAGGAAAATTTATATTATATTAATTAATTATTGGGTTCTCGCAAGTTTGCAACTTTCATTGATTTGTAAATATGGTTTGTCAACTAAAATAAGAATTATGTTGCCATTGATGAATTTATTTCTGATAATATTTTATTAATTTTAATGTTATACTTTCAATTTAAAGATTCTTTTAATTTTTACCTTATAAATTTCATATAATTTGAATAAGATTACAAAAAATGTGAATTAATGCACTGCTTGTAATATTCTAAACAAATAGTGGCAGCCCTGAACTCATAGCTATCTTTGATGCAGTGCCTTGATTTGAATTTTGACATTTCAGAATATTGTTTGGCGTAAGATTATGGCTGTTTTCCAATTACCAGAGCACAAAGTGATTTTGTGCCGCACAGTGCGGCAATTTTAGGATGTTAATTGGAACATGGTTGTTTTAAAACCAACCGGTAGAGTACACTGATCACCATAAGGTTAAAAGTGTATTACTCATAAGTTATCAATTGACGTTTATGTGTACGTAAATTATTTACAAAATAATTCAGTAATGGTTGTTTTCGAATTACTAGAGCACAAAGTGTTTTTGTGTCGCCCTGTACCGTAATTTTCGTTAATTGAAACATACTTCATGTTTTATGATAAAATTTTATGTTTACTTGGTAAACCTACATAAAACATCCCAAAGGCACAGTTATTTCTTGTGCTCATTTGTGCGAGCCAGTGCTGTAATTGGAACACTCAGTGCTAGCACTGTGCCGCACTGTGCTCAATTGTGCGCTAATTGGAAAACAGCGTATTATGGCACGATGGTAAATGTAAGTTGTAAATTCAATGTGCAAAGTTCAAAATTTCAGCTTCATTCACTGCGAGAAGTTTTTAAGAAATGTGAGTATTACTTATTTATTAATTAGCAACAGGTGCATTGTATTTCTTTATATTTTCCATACAAAACAGAAATAGGCATTGCTTACTATGTGTTTCATTTAACTTAATGAAATTATATTGAACCTTGAAATGCGAACATAAAGGTTCTATTTCGTTTTATATCTTACTTTAAGAATATTGAAATTTTTCAGTCTCAGATTATAAAATATTTTTGAAAAATGTAGGTACTAACCAATATTTATATATTACGTTTAATATTAATTTATTATTTAATATAATATTAATATTTTTAAAGGGATTTATTTTGTATGTTATAAATTATAACTACATATTTGAATATATTTAAAGGCCTAATGTTTTAATTATTTTTAGCTAGGGAATCAGCTAGTTACTGATTTGCCTTGATGAATTTTATATAATAAACAATTTATTTATTATTACATGGTTCCATTCCTGCAAAATCCTGATCCTCTAAGTAAACATGTCATTGACATTTTTACGATGTGTATTCATAATATAAAGAAATACAATGCATTTACTGATTTGTTATGGTAAGTTAGGTACATACGTCTATGCTAGAAAGAAATATATTTTTATTGGACATATTTTTTCTTGGAAAACTGTTAAACTATTGAGTAATTATATATGGAAGAAGCGTTACTTGCTGTTAAATCATGTCATGACCATCTTTGACAGTTCAGTATCAAGCGTTGTTTATTGTTCAGTAGTAAAATAGTTAATGTAGTAACTGTAAATGACGAAAACTTTTCGGTTACAAAGTGCAATCCCAGCAAAAATTCTGCCAGCTCTATTTGATTAAATTCTCATATTTTTTTATTTCAATAGATTGGTCAATATGATATAAACGATTTTGGGGGGGGGGGGGTTTCATGATGCCTTCTTTTCCAGTTTCTCGGACATTGTCTTTCTAATAGATATATACTATTAACAAACGAACCTAAGTAATGTTCACAATTTGTTGAAATATGGTCGAAGTTCAACCACTGAGCGACAAATAGCTGATATTAATATCTCACTTTTTTGGATTTTAGAAAGGCTTAATTTAAAATGAATTGTTATCGTGACAACAGATTGAGGATACGAAAATGGCGAAACGTCTGCGTGATTTAAATTGAATAGTACCAACGAGCGAACGTATTCCCTGAAAAAAAGTTCGATTTTTACAATAGAGTTTTATTCTAAATAATTTCTAGCTGTAGGTGTAACATACCTATATTATTTGTTGATTAAAATGAATGTAAAATTGAGATGAGGGTATATTAATAGAAATTTGACGAATCTGGTATTTATTATCATTGTATGTGAATGTCAAACATAGCAATTTAGAAATTCTACATTAGTGATTTCTGATATTAAGTATTACTATTACAGTTTACCCAAAAAAACTGTGCTATCAGTCATTTTCAAATAGACTATAGTTTCTCCTTTGAATGCTCTTACTAAAGCAAAAAGAGTCTTCAATTTCCGCAAGCATTAAGCGCACCAAGACGCTATCAAACCATTGTCTAAAATTCACTTACGTTCTATCAAAGAAGCGAAACTAGGCACCTCGTTATACTAACGATCCGTAATAATCTATCGCCGTTTCACTGAAGTATTTCCCATAATCGACGGGTCATTAATTAAACTTTTTCCACAGTCGACGACGAATAGCCCCAGTCGAGCATATTTACATAGTTCGTGAAAAAAAATTAATAAACCAACTCGCAAATTTTGATTACGTAAAAGTTCATTAATCAGGTCAAATGTCGGCTGGCTTGCATAATGCATGACGTGATGGAAGAGGATACCATCCTTTCCACAAAAAATGGAAAGTTTTAATTCGTTGGGGCTAACGAATTATAATTAAATTTTTAAAAGGGTTCCGAATCAATATTTATATCACAAAACTGAATGTAAATAAGACAAAACCATTGAACTTAAAGAAGCTTTTATTTAGTAAAACACAGAACTAAAATTGATTCTATTTTCACAGGTAAAATGTTGTTTTCCTCATTCTACTCTTTTTATCATTTATTTAATACAGATTCTTTGTCCTTATTTATTCATTGAATAGATGATTGAAATGTTAATTAAGAAAGTTTATAGCTTTTATATTATTTGATCTATGTATACACTGTATCCCTTAACAAATGGACAATAAAGTAACTGTAGAAAGATGTAATAAAAATAGGTCATACGGTTCATTGCGGTTTTCTCTTCCCACTTCTTTTGTGTTTTATGACATTTTTGACATATGTTGTTATTGCCATTTTGAGTGTTTTTTGTTTTTTTTTGACATATTTGACTTTTTGATGTTACCAGCTTTTTTTAATAATGTCATTTTTTACTTTTGTGACATTTTTGATAATTTAAACATTTGACATTTTTGGCATTGTTAAATTTTAGGCATATAAGAAATTTTAGAAATTATAGGAATTTTAGAATTTATTGTAATCTTAGAAATTCTAGGAATTTTAAAAATTTTTGAAATTTGAGAATTGTTAGAAATTTTAGAATTTCCTGAAATTTTAGAAAGTTTAGATATTTTTCACATTTCTGACATTTTTGTCATGACATTTTTGACATTTTTTACATGTTTGACATTTTTGACATTTGAAGACGCGAGATGTAAAGACCGACATCTAGGACTTTCGGGAAAACTAGCACATAGAGGTTCAGAAACTGGAGCCGTTCCATGTAATTGCTGTTACCAGTAATTCCTAGGTTAGAATGTCACGATGAAATTTTCAGGTTAACTTCACCCCTCAGAGATATTGAATACTCTCTTCGAGGTGTCATTCTTTTGTACCCAAGACAATATGTATAATATATATTGTTTCTGGTTAGGGAACCTTCATCAGTTGCGCTTCCCGCAATTGAATGTCCTCTCGAACACTTCTTTATGTATTTGATACATATCGTTAAATCGTTAAAAGACGCGAGATGTCGGTCTTTACGATATGTATCAAATACATAAAGAGGACATTCAATTGTGGGAAGCGCAACTGATGAAGGTTCCCTAACCAGAAACAATATATATTATATATATTGTCTTGCCTACAAAATAATGACACCGCGAAGAGCGTATTTTTGACATTTTTGACATTATTTGCATTTTTGACATTTTGCCATTTTTTAAATTTTGAAATTTTTTGACTTATTTGACATTCTTGGAATTTTTGATATATTTGATAATTTTGACATTTTCGACAATTCAGACATTTTTAACATTCCTAAAGTTATTGACTGTATTTCATATTTATGGTGACATTTTAGTAATTCGTGTTGGTTTTAGCATATTTTTCATTTTGTACACTGTATTTTTTTAGATTATTATCATTTTTGGTTTCAGACATAACAATTTTGACAAATTTATCATTTATTATTATATTATTTTAATATTTAGTGTAATTAATATTCTTAACTTTCCAGTTTTTAAAATGTTTGTCATTATTGGACTTTATTGTCGTTCACAAATCTTTATCACTTAATAGTTATTATATTTCCCACATTTTCTCTTTTTTTGAGATTTTACCTGCGATTAATCAGATCTCAGATACTTTTTTCAGTTTCCACCCTTACATAAATTCAGTATTGGCAAAATGACGAATAATGTGTCTATTACCTTAAAGAAAATAGACAATTTATCAACTCTCATGTAATGAATAAAAACTCATCTAAACACTTAGCGTTTAAGTAAGTTTCGCTAAGTAATTATATTCAGTTCTGATCCCCATTCAATGACAGAATTTTCGCAAATTTACACATCAAAGCTCTATTAATTTAAAGAATTAATATCATAATTCTTATACTTGTATTATTTTCGGTTTCCGAGAAGTAGTAAATGTTTCTTAAAAAATACTCCACTGTTCTCCCAATTGAGTAACCCCCACTTTCCCCATGCAGTATTTCACTTTTCGAAATGACGAATAATTATTACTTCACTTAAAGTAAGAAATCAACCTCATAATTCTCATGACTGTACTTATTATTTGTGGTTAACGAAAAATAGTTAATTTATCAAAAAACTCATTTCTCCACCTAGATAGTTTAATTTCGTTATTTGGGGAGTACAGTACATGCACAAATGTTCACGTCTGTACCACTTTTTGTTTCTAATATATTAAATTTAAATAAAAATAATTGACACTACCCCCCATCGCGTAATCAAACATTTTATCAATATTTAAAATATATATATATATATATATATATATATATATATATATATATATAAAAATTTGGAAATTTCTTATTTTGGGTATGCTCCAATAAAACGGAATTTTATTTTGTTCTAAATTTATTTGTACATAGGAACGTTTCGTTTCGTTTGGTTTTACAGCTTCTTCAGCCTAACTGGAAAAGATTAATAAGTCTAAGTTGGACATACAAGAAGCTTCAAAAAATTACTATGGCTAATTTAGTGAAATTAAAATTAAAGGAGTATATAATTATTTACCAAATAATTTGGAGATTTAATAATGGAATTCTTCATACATGCCAAAGGTACCACTTAATATGTGAAAATCATTAATAATTAAAAAAAAATTATTCCCTTTTATAAGGTTAGGTTGTGCCAAATGTGACAAATTGCAGATAAGCGGTACCTTCTCAGTCTAACACAGATTCCGAGTTTACCAAAATTGGTATCTTTCAACAAGAAAAGATAGGTGGCATTCACAAAACACAATATAAATTAAAAGCTAGTGAAATTTTACAAACGGTTAAAGAAATAAAAACAAATTCAAATTACTAAGTACAATTACAAAATTATATATATATATATATATATATATATATATATATATATATATATATATGATAAGGATTAAAAGTAAATAAATAAAACACTCTATTGGGAGAACTTGATGCGGCAGGCAAAATAGTTAGGGATAAAAAAATATATACACATATACATACATATACACATACGTGTATGCATGTACATGAAAACAACATATACACAATATGTAATATTGGAATATTTGAAGTTTTTGTAAAACCAAAAAAGGAAATCTATGAAAGTAAATGTGTGTAACCTCAATGGGACGAGAAAGACAAAAGGTTGCTTTCTCGTCCCGTTGAGGTTACACACATTTACTTTCATAGATTTCCTTTTTTGGTTTTACAAAAACCTCAACTGTTCCAATATTACATATTGTGTATATGTTGTTTTCATGTAAATGCATACACGTATGTGTATATGTATGTATATGTGTATATATTTTTGTATCCCTAACTATTTTGCCTGCCGCATCAAGTTCTCCCAATAGAGTGTTTTATTACTTTTATTTACTTTTAATCTTTATCAATATATATATATATATATATATATATATATATATATATATATATATATATAATTTTGTAATTGTACTTAGTAATTTGAATTTGTTTTTATTTCTTTAACCGTTTGTAAAATTTCACTAGTTTTTAATTTATATTGTGTTTTGTGAATGCCACCTATCTTTTCTTGTTGAAAGATACCAATTTTGGTAAACTCGGAATCTGTGTTAGACTGAAGAAGCTGTAAAACCAACAGCGACACGTTCCTATGTACAAATAAATTTAGAACAAAATAAACTTCCGTTTTATTGGAGCATACCCAAAATAAGAAATTTCCAAATTTTAATAATTTACTCCAAAGAAGAACAATCTATATATATATATATATATATATATATATATATATATATATATATATATATATAGTGTGTCTGCTTAAGTTCGCAACATACGGGAAACTTTTTTATTATTGGTTTTATGAAAAAAAGTTATTCTTTATAAAAAGTTCTGCATGGTCTTAAACCTAAAATGTAACTATCACATATTAATTTTTTTCAGTCGTTTATAAGGTTTAGTGGAAAATATGAATTTGGCTTAAGGGTAAAGTAAATTAATTTTTGAAAATATTGGAAACTTTTATCAGTTGTCTCTTTATTCGATGAAAATTTGATAACCTTTACGTCTCTTACTTATTTTACAATAATTATCAACTACAGAATACAATGCTAATAATGTTAATTGCATAACAAGCGTATAATACTTTTATCATCAAATTAATATTGCTTCAACGTATCCGCCTTCTCTTACAATACAGGTTTCCGTTCTATAAGAAAATTCCCTCAATACATTTCTAATTAAATTCGGAGTTATACCCTGAATTGTTTCCGTAATAATCGTTTCCAAATGTTCTACGTTTGTGAAGGGCATGTGTTGATATACTTTTTCTTTTAAGTAACCCCATAAGAAAAAAATTAATGGGGTTAAATCTGGAGACCTAGGTGGCCAAAAAATATCGGAATGTCTATGAATTAACCTTCCATCAAAGATGTTTTCCAAGTATTGCCTTACTTCCATTGTACTATGACATGTTGCGCCGTCCTGCTGCTACCATACCTGTTGCCGTTCATGTCTTGGAAGGTCACGAAGAAAATCATGCAACTGATTTTGTAAAAAATTTAGATATCGCTGAGAAGTCAAAGATTGTCGAAAAAAAAAAGATCCTATTATTTTATCCTTGTAAATGCCGCACCAAACGTTAGTTTTAAAGTAATATTGATTAACCGTAAAGTGAGGATTGGAGTTACTCCACCATCGACAATTTTGTGAAGACACTGTTCCATTAGACATAAATGTAGCTTCGTCAGAATAAATTATTTTTCTAACCAAAAAAGGATCGTCTTCTAGCTTTTTTGGATGAGAAAACAAAATTCTAGTCGTCTGTCGTAGTCTCCTGGTTTTAAAGTATGGATATATTGTGGTTTATATGGTTGAAATTTGTTATCTTTAAAAAAATTTAATATTGTATCTTTACCAACTTCATCTGGAAGCGAAGATGTCTTTTTTCGCAGAGACCATTAAGGGTTTTCCACTGCAGATAACTTTACATTTAACTTCATGTCCTCACTTGCAACAGGTTTCCGACGTATGTTTGTGAATTTAATAATAACATCTCCACATGATTTTAATTTTTCCATAATTCTCATTACTGATGTATGGTGTATATTTTTCCCTGGAAGTCTGTTGTTAAATATTTCAGCTGCTTCACGATAAATTTTATAATGCTCACCAACGATTAACACAATTTCTACTTTTTCTTCCACGCTAAATATCACCGGCATGTTAACAAACTATAATTGACGTTCACTGTCAAACAATTCTTGTTGTCAACAAATCATTTGTAAATCAGAGCATCCTAGATTTCACATTACATTGGCTTTGTCATTGTAGATACAATACATGTAATTGAGTGTAATTGCATATTTGAAAGTACTTTTCAACTCTAAACAACTTTTCCTAATAACAATTTTCGATATTGTCTAAAATAAAGGTACTTTCCCTTGAGCCAAATTCATATTTTCTACCAAACCTTATAAACGATTGAAAAAAATTAATATGTGATGGTTACATTTTAGGTTTAAGACCATGCAGAACTTTTTATAAAGAATAACTTTTTTTCATAAGACCAATAATAAAAAAGTTTCCCGTATGGTGCGAACTTAAGCAGACACACAGTATATATATAAAGTTAATCGCTGATAATGTTGTTTCCATTAGTCATAGAATTTCTAAAATCGGTTCACTACTTACAGTGATTTACTCACTATAAACAAACAAAATTTAATAGATGTCCCCCATATTTGACCAATATAACACTAGGCAAATAAAAGATTTTTATGTAGTAAGTACTAATAGGTTAAGACGCTAAATCAACATTGTTCTGAGGTCTGATCATCATTTATAATCCTCTACCTGATAGTGTTTAAAAATTAAAAATTTAAGAGATGTTAATGTAGTTATGTTAAAAATTATTTTCAGCTGCTCTTTATTTATTATATTTATAATTTGTGTTACAGTTTATAGTTTCTTTCCTTCTTATTATTGTATTCAATTCTTAGTAAAATGGGCATTTATTATAGACTTCCGCATGCTCATATTGGTCTATCAGATATAGGAAAAGGAGACAGAGACAGTAGTAAGGATACATTTCCTAAGAAGCTTTCACTTTCATAGGCCACTACTGTTTTTAAAAAAACTATCTATCGTTATGGTTGTGAATAGTAAAAACATTGAATTTGACCGATTTTACCTACAGAAATAATTACTGCACACGTTTGCAGACAACTTGTCTCACTTATTAAATTATTTTCCAAATGCATGGTCAAATAAACTCGCACTATAGGTAAAAATAATGTCAAGTTGCACATATTGAATTACAAGAGGAATACTGCACAGTCAGCTTAAATTACTACTTAACTTATTCTAAAAGCTATAATAACATATGATTACTTGGTTAATATTCGTGTGTAAAATCAACCGCCATTAAAAAAAATCGGTAGTAATTGCTCGGTTTTGTAATATTCATAAATAATAGCTGCTTATGGTTCACCGAACAGCGTACCAGTATATTCAATCGTCTAAGTTATAATAGGACTCATTAAATCCTCCACGTGCTTCAAATATGAAAATAATGGGCTTAGGCCGGTTTATACAAGGATATTCCTCACTTCCTTCCAAATTTGATTCAGCTGACTAACCAGTTAAATTATCTATGCATAATTAATGCAAGGGTTAATCACTAGCGAGTTCAATTTTTGTTATTCAATGTTGCTATTTACTGGAGACTTTTTATAAGAACTTAAAATGAATACAAACAACGACAAAATAAGAAGAATGTATGGAAAAATAATTATATTATTCTTCCCAATAGACTGCTTCTCTGTGGCAAATTGATTTGAAGTCAAGTCCCAACATCGGGATTTTTTTGGTAAGGCTTTGCTAATTGGTTACCAAAAAGTTTTCTTTTTGCACAAACTGATTTTTCATTTCCTCTTATGAGTAGTAAGGAGTTCTGGTAATAATCAGTCATGTGCTCCTATCTGAATCAAAAAATGAACTAATTATGTGTAAAAACTAGTACTACTAGTGACATTTTGCTGTTTTACCTTGCTTGCTTATAAAATAAAAAATAATAAATTAATCTCTATGGTGTTCTCAGGTCAATTATAGAGCATGAAAAAAGCAAGAAAATAAACACTCAGGATTAAATTTGTGTGAACTAATATTGTTACTATCATATCAAATTACAAACAGTACATAGTGTTAAACTCTTCTAATATCAACTCTCGGCAATTTTCAGCTTAGTTATTTCTTAAAAATGCAGTAATTACTCCTTTAAAACTACTTCAATTTTCTTTGTTGAACTCTAGTAATTTTGAAAAGTCTTCACTGGAATAAACTTTTTAATTTGTGGACCAACAAAACATCCAGCTTTAACATTTGCTTCTAATATCTTTGTAAAAAAGTTTATTAAAAATTCAAAGGCTTTTATGTAGCTTTTTCACGAATCGTTTCATAAGGTCTAACTTGATGTGGAAATGCGGCATTAATACATTTTGAGGTTCGGCGCAATAAAATTGAGTTCATAACAGTTTTGAGCATCCGTTCTACTATCCCTCAAACAGAGATAACATTAAATAACCTTAAAATATCCGATGAACTTCCATTAATACTCTTCATAATTCAAAGCATCTACTAAATTTATTACTTGTTTTCTGAATGATAGTTGTGGCATATTTTTCAATGTCTAAGTGCTTCTTGGGAAATAACACCACAGTTTAAAGAAAATTGCTGTATATTCCAAACGTTTCGGGGTCTAGAACAGACCCCGTTGTCAATGGTTCTTTAAACTGTGGTGTTATTTCCCAAGAAGCACTTAGACATTAAATTTATTACATCCAGATGTACAGAATACGCGACAAGAAGAAATAGAAATTTATTTCTGTTATGTAATACAACTGCTTTCACTTAGAGCTTATACTGGAGGTCAGAGGGCGTATAATGAGAGTGGTGCCAAGCCCGGAAACAATGGCCATTTTCTGCTCATTTTCCACCAATAAGAATCAACTTTAAAATCGATGACACGATGCCTTGTGTGTTATGCAACCTTTCAGACCGATGCAGATTATTTTACGTTGCCAGATTGCTTAAAAAGAAAAATCCTGAAAAAGCAATACTTTTACGCATTCCGCTCTACAAAAAATATCATTCAAGAGATGAGGATTTTAAAAGTTGATATTAAAATTCATTACATTCAAAGTAAAACAATTCATGTACCTACCAATAATAGATATAAAGAATAAAATATTGATAATAGTTTTATTTAAAAATTTTTGGAACCTAACTGGGATACATAATTCAATTTTCTAAATTGCCCCACTATCCTAAGTACGCAACAGTAAATCTCAATACTTTGTAATTTGCAGATTGTCAACTAAAATCAGGTTGATGCTGCAATTGACCTATTTTCTTCTGATCATTATTGAATACTGTTGAGGGCATTTTGTAATTCAGGTGCTTTATATTTTTACGGCTTAAATTTAATAAAGTTTAATTAGGAATAGCAAATGTTGAAATGACATAAATATCGTAAGATTTACTTTAAATCATCAGATCTGGCAAACTCTGCGACAAACACTAAACATCTGCTCTCCCCTTCCCATAGTAAGAAGAAAATCGGTGCAAAAAGTGGCGGAACCAATCAGCATTTAGCCTAAACGTTGGCAACACTCTCCTTATACGCACTCCGCTGGAAGTAGCCTGCATTGTACAAATATCCTGCCCAGACTAAAAAGAGGGCAGTATAGAGAGCAAGAGGCTATTTCATTCGATTGGGAGCTCCTTCATTTGCTGCTCCCACCTAACTAGTGGAATAGCCTATTCCACTAGTTAGGTGGGAGCCTATTACCCTCTGTGTTGCATTGGGACGATATTTGTGCATTGGAACCTACCTCCAAAATTACAAGCTCTATGCTGCATTCAAGTTTTCGTCGAGCTGTCATTTAATAAACCCAGTCACTGGAAACACAGAATATCACAAATGCTTCAAACAAACTTCTTATGTCATTACAATAACAAAGTCTGTCTTTTGTGGTGAAAAACGTGGTAAATGCCTGATGTCGACTTCGTTGATCTATTATTGACATTGACATTAAAAAACAAATTCCATTAGTTCAAACGGGAACCCAAAATCTCTGACTTACTATTGGAAAATTAAACTCGCTTATTCTGAGGTAAGAAAATAAGATTAAATACATTCTTCATTTCAAACTTCTTATTTGAACTCTAAGATGAGCTCGATGAAGACAAGTCTGGGGTGACTGTTTTAGTAATGGTACCATTCATCGAGAGGATGCAAAATGTGGGCATATCAATACAGACTGAACAAGGTGACAAAATCAGTAGGAAAACGGCGAAAACAAAATAAGTTGAAATATAAAATCATCTAGAAAGAATACGTACTTCAAAAATACCTGCTATTTACGTCTCAAAAGAGTGACATGAATTGTTACTGGAATTGACATAAAAAATGATCCAATTACAATAAATAATATTTTGACAATTCAAATCATAAAAAAATAAAGAGATCTGGAAAGTGATTAAAATTATCTTCATTCCTTTAGCTTTGTTTGTACAATATTACAGCAAAAAACAAGTTTTCAACAATTCAAACCAGTTCAGTTATGTGTATCAAGACAAAAAATATTATCAATCTTAATAATTTTGATTATAACTTCTAGTTACGAATAAATTTAACACTTACTATTTATTTATTTAATTACTCAAGGTTATATTCGGAAGGAATTTTGCTTAATAGGTTGATTACAACAAATATACGCAAATCTAATTCTCATGTTTAAAACATAGGAAATTAACATATTTCGTAGTGAATTTATTGAAATAAAATTTTACTAAATGTTTATATTACTAGCATACCAATAGAAAGAATCCGAAAGTGTTTTTGAGTTCAGTATACCTACCTGTTGATATAAAATTCAATTTCACGCAATGATTTAAATGTTAAATTCCTATTTCTATTTGCTTAATACTTTCTACTATATTTCAGCAAAATGTCAGTTAGGTAAGAAAAATCTATTAACACAATAAAATAAATAAATAAGCTTATATTAAAACTCTATATATGGCCAAGATCCACTTTTATTCTTAGTTGACTGCATTAATTACATAAAAGACATCTGCCCTAGAATACTGTTCGAAAAAGAAGAGTGGTAGTCATTTGAGACTGAACGATGAAAGCGAAAGTTTATTACGATAAATTCCAGGAGAATTAAAATAATTGTCACTATTTTGTTATAACTCAAGTATTAATCCTAATGTGTAATTTAATTCTTAATTTAAATTTCAATAAGTGCCCAATAAAATTTGTTGAATTATTAACTTGCAAGTTAAAGCTCATATCCGATCAATTGTAAATGCGGCAATAAATTTTACAACATATGTGTAAATGTGTGCCCCCGTTAATAAGCTTTCGCTTCAACAACTAAATAAAGATAATATAAACGAAGAGACCCTAGAAACCAATTGGAAAAAGCTATCCAACTTCATTAGTGAAGCTTTAGGTAAATAAGAAACAAGAAGAGGAAACTACAAACATACTAAAGAATGGACATAAAAAGAACAAGTTAAATAGAAAAAAAACAGCATATATAAGATGCAAATGTCATTGTATCTTCGGCCACCTTACCGAAATCGTAGTAGATCTTCCTGTCCTTCTTCTGTTTATTATTATTATATATTTTAGTGCTCGTTTTGGCGGTATTCAGTTATCCCCATTACATATTCATACCATATGAGTTGTCTTGTATCAATCTCCTCTGTTTTAATATATATCATTTTCATACGCATTCTAATTTCTTCATTTGAATATGAGCTAATCTAGAGAGTTTACTTGCCTTCTGGAAAATAGATATCTACAGTTTTCAGCCTTCTCCTGCAGCTGATAACTGCCAGCATTCTGATCCATAAGTCATAATAGGTTTCAATGTTACTTTATTTGTCGATGACAGAGAGATAAAAATGATAAAAGGTGAAGTCAGAGAAAAATTCACCGTCGTAAGTGGAAAGCGATGCCGATCGAACACAAGAACGCGATTATTTTAGTTTCAGATTAAATAAAAAATTGCAAACAAAATCTAAGATAGTAGTTAAAGACTTTCTTTGTCTTAGAATAAACTCAAACCGGCAACTATATCAAATCTGCCCGTGCAACGTTATCGCCTAGAACGAGCATCCTAGTTGTGCCTTTAGTAAATTATTTAAATATGAATTTAACAAATACACTAAATAATTGTCTTCTAAATGTTATTTCTGGCATGTTCTTGATTATTTTTATGTTTTCTTGGGAATAACACCACAATCGAAGTAAAAAGCTGTATATTGAAAGAAAAAAACAAAAGTTTCAAAGTCGATTCTGACTTCGTTGTCAATGGCTTTAAAATATGTATTAAAAATGTAAATTGCAAATTGAAAGTTTGATTTATGACATTTAAGTTGACGTAAGAAAAATTTTATTGTTTTTAGATATACAGGTAACACAAAAAAAGTCTAAAGATCATGTATTATAGTTAAACAGCTTTCAAGTTACGACTTTGTTATAAAAAATGCGATCAAAGAATTCTATTGTTTCAATGATCCCATTAACGTCGTAAGGGAAAACCTAGGAAAAACCTTAAGAACTATCCCGATACTGGGTTGTTTAAAAGAAGATGAACATTAATAATTTCTTCCCTAATTTTCGATACCAGATACAATTGAATTCTACAGAAGAAAAAGAAAAAGAATTAAGGCAGACTCATTTATTTTTCGTTTTGTGTTATGTTGTACTTCGTGAAGTCTAGTTGAATTGTCAAAATATTTTGTGGCCTAGGTTCCATGGATGTTCACAAATTTTCGACTTTTAAAATGGTCGATGTTTCTCCAATATAAAATTTATTGCATTAGCAAAGAATGTTGTATATGCAGTTTTTTGAGTTCTGAGTTCTGTTGGTTGTTTTTGTTTTCAATATTAGTGATTTCAGTGTATTTCTTTGGAACGTTGTTTTAACATTAAATCTGTTGCCCACTCTTTTCAATCTTTCTGACAGACCCTCTATATTTGGTATAGTTGTAACTGTAATGTGAGTGTTCTCAGTAGCAGTGTTAATAAGAGAAATTCTGGGTTGATTCGGAAGGTTTGTGGTCTGTTCAAAGAGTTAAACAGACTTGAACAGAGAACAAACCTTCCGAATCAACCCAGAATTTCTCTTATTAACACTGCCACTCAGGACAACCACATTACAGTTACAATTATACCATATATACAGGATCTGTTAGAAAGATTGAAAAGAGTGGGCAACAGATTTAATGTTAAATCACTAATATCGAAAACAAAACCAACCAACAGAACTCAGAACTCAAAAAACTGCATATACAAGATTCTTTGCTAATGCAATAAATTTTATATTGAAGAAACATCGAGACCATTAAACGTACGAATAAATGAACACAAGAATTACATAAAGAAACGATAATTTGAAAAGTCGAAAATTTGTGAACATGCATGGGACCTAGGCCATAAAATACAATTTGACAATTCAACTAGACTTCACAAAGAACAACATAACACAAAACGAAAAATAAAAGAGTCTGCCTTAATTCTTTTGAATGAAGATGATTGTATCGCTTCTACTTCTGTAGAATTCACTCGTATCTGGTTATCGAAAATTAAGGAAGAAATTATTAATGGCCATCTTCTTTTAAACAACCCAGTATCAGGATAGTTCATACGGTTTTTCCTATGTTTTCGCTTATGACGTTAATGAGATCACTGAAACAACAGAATTCTTAGATTGCATTTATGGCGTATGCTCCATCTTATAACAAAGTCGTACCTAGGAACGCCACTTATAAATTCTAAAGACAACTCTTTTAAATTCTTCCAACTTGAAAGCTGTTTAACTACAATACATGATCTATAGAATTTTTTTGTGCTACCTGTATATCTAAAAACAAAAAAAAAATCTTATGTCAACTTAAATGTCATAAATCAAACTTTCAATTTACAATTTACATTTTCATAACATATTTTAAAACCATTAACAACGAAGTCAGAATCGACTTTGAAACGTTTAGTTTTTCTTTCAATATACAGCTTTTTATTTCGATTGTGGTGTTATTCCCAAGAAAACCTAAAAATAATACACTAAATAAAACATAAGTCTTACAGATTCCTGTTAATATTTTTAGAGAACAAATTTTTAATACTTTTTAATAGTCTTAGATTTAAAATCAAATATTCTACCCCACCTAAGGTACGCCCCTGGCTTTAGTTCAAGAATAGTGCTGTGGAAGGTGCCCAACCTTGTACATAGCATATTTAACTGAGTTTGTTTTTAATAGAGTAACAACTCCCCCATTTCAATTAATATTATGTTTATGTGCCTTAAACAGTTTGCCAATACCAAAACATTGACAGACAAATAATGAAAATAAATGCAAATGAAATCCCTGTTTTGTTTTTCAAAACCATTTTAAAATGTATGTCTTCCCAAATTCCATCACACTCATTCGTTTTGCATCGAAACAACTTCCGGATTTCAAGCTCCAATGGTTTCAACCCGTATATGTTCCAAATAAAAAATGCCATAGTTTGGAAACAAATGCGTTATGGATTGGCACAAAAGGTATAAAAGTGTTTAGTCGATTACCACTATCAGTCGCTTACAGACAGTTGGTTTTTACCTATCTGTCTGCAAAATACGGAGGATTTGTAGTTATATAGGGAGAAACACAAAAGGGCTGGATTTACCTGAGTCTCTTACTGTTGCTTTTAATATTATCTTAATTTGCCACCTACTGTTTAATACACACAACGAGAAAATCTAATTTATTTAACATTAGAGTAAACATTTTTGGGCTTACTTGATTTTATATATTATTACTGCATTTTTAACCGACTTCCAAAAAGGAGGAGATTATCAATTCGTTGGCACTATTTTATATACAGGGTGGATTTTTTTTATGATCCGTATGGGGATCTCGGAACCTAGCGGAGATAGAGCAATGGTTAAATTGGGAAGATTTGCAGTTTTACTGGCCCAATTTAATGACACTTTCGGATTTTTGTAAAAAGTCATGGCTTACTAGATATTTTGAAAAAACGAAATTCTATCGATTTAGTCAAATCCCTCTAGCTCCTTTGTTTTTGATTTTATAAAAAAGTGTAAATATCAAAATTGAAGGGAATTGTATCCCGAATGATTTTTAGATCTTTTCAACGATATAATACTCGATATAGTTATTCATAAAAATAACGGAGTTATGGATGCTTTTCTCTCTTATTTTCACTTTTAACGTAGGTAGCCATGAAAAAGATTGTATTCACTTTGACGTTTCCTCATTTGAGAGTAATTCCATTAGTAGTACCGAACTGACAGTCGATATTGGCAAGTTTTCGTGATAAAATGGAATATTCTAACGAAGAAAAACTGAATGTGGTGGAATGATATCTCATATGCCATAAAAATTCAGTTCGTGCAGCTGAGGAATACTTTCATAGATATTTTAATCGTCGTCAACCTTTTATCTTTTACTAAACCACCAAAGGAACGTAATCAAATTAACGAAGCAACACAAATAAATGTTTTGGCAATGGTAAATCAAAATCCATCTACATCAACTCGTGAGATTGCGGCAAAAGATGGCACATCTCAACGAACTGTAGTTAAGGTACTGAAAGCGCATAAGTTCCACCAGTACAAACTTTCAAGTTCTCAAAATTTGCATGCTGGTGACGAACATCGACGTATTTGGTTTTGTACATGGTTTAGAGACATGTGCCTTGACAATCAACAGTTTCCATTGAAGGTGGAAAGATGAAAAAATTTCAAAATTGTGAAAAAGTAAAAATTAACATTTTAAATATTACTCCTGAATGATGATTTTTAAATGGTTTCACATAAAATCTAAAAATGTAGGGGTTTTGAAAAAAGGAAATGAAAAAAATGGTCAAGATATATACAAATGCAGATTAGTCTAACCAGTATAAAGCTAGGACGGATCGACTGGTTTAATTATAAGCAGAATACTCAAATAATCTTTTATCAATGACATATAGATCATCAAATAAATAAAATATTGAGGGATATAATAATGGGCACCTGAACATGTTGTCATTCAAGCCGAAAACCTTTAACCCTGAATAACATCTTTGATGGAAGTGTAATAATATATTTAAGGTTTTCAATCTATGCGAATTATTCCAGAGTTGAAACTTTCCTTTGATGGGATTACGAATATTTCCTGCTAACAGTAAAGAACTTACGTCATTAAAAAAGCGCATTTCAAATCAACGAATCAACAAAGAAAAATGTCTATCATGACAAACAATTCATTGGTGTGAATAACTCAAGCCGTTGACAACTGAATATGATTTCACTGGAAGATTATTTCGATGTTTGAGTACAAAGAACGATATTCTCACACAAATCCACCTTGTAACAACAATCCCCAAGTATAATTGCCCAAGACTCGGTACAATAATCATTATTATATAATTTGAGTAATGATACTTGGTACTAGGACATTGAACTGTTGTCTGCTTTCTTGATTGTTCGCTTCCTCTTCCAATATTTGTGAACTCGAATGACATACCGTAAGGCTATAATCATCAAGATCATTTAGAATACAAAGTGTGTAGGTCGCCCACAGAAATGTATTTAATGCAAATTAGTTACCGAAATGACACCTGAATGGTGCAGGTCAAAATACTGTACGGTATAAAGCCATTATTTGAAGGTTTACAATATTTTCAGGGGCAATAATTGAAAATGTCTGGGATGCCATATTCCACAACTAAACCAAATCCCTTTTGAAATGAAATTGATATTACTGTTAATTTTATCCACCTTACTGATTAAAGTCTATTTCACTTTAGTGAATAAAGTTATTTAATCTACCATAAATCTTTTTCTTTATCTTTACCGATATACAAGGTGTTTCTAATATAGAGTTACAAGCGTCTGCTGTGCATATATGTAACTTACTAAAATGTGCATAAAATTTACTATTAACATGCGTCCTATTTAGGTTGGTGAAAGGGGTTATCGACCCGTAATTTATTTTATTTCATTTTTTTACAATTTTCTGTACAGATTTACAAAATCTTATTTTGATACAATAAATCTGTAGGGAAAATGGTAAAAAAATTTAAATAAAAAAATTACAGGCCGAAAAAACCCAATTCACCAGTCTAAATATGACGCTTATGATTTGCATTTCGTAAAACAGAGTAACACTTTTTCCTATTTATTTTCGACCGTTTTGTCAACAACAAAAAAAAAACACTATCGTTTTTGCCCTTTTAAGGACTTTTAATTTCCTAAGGGTGCGTTTTAGGGCACATGTTAATCAGGATTTTTTTGGCTTATTTTAGTGAGTTATATACACATCAGAAGTTTTGAACCCCATTTTCGAAACACCCTGTATAAATATACTCTATTGTGAGTAACACAAACTATATTTTATTGTGATAAATTGTTTAACTAATGGATGGAGTGCAGTGGGGGTTTCTATTGTTTCCAAGAAAATTCACCATCTAAGTAACAAAAAGTTATACAGGCATGGTAATTGGTATACACACTCTTCTGCCCAAATAAATAAAAATGAGTTTAATTACTAATGTGAAACATCTGTCGGTAGTACAATCGGCTGGTTAGCCGTCACGGAAAACGGCATGAACCTCTGTTGCCATCTCTGATAACTACTTGTATGGAAATGTTTTTTTAAGTGTTACTAGCGTTATTATACATACTATTTGACAAAAAGAACTTCAAAAACGTTAAAACTGGAAAATTTAAAGAACTATGTCCAAATTTCGAAGGTATATATTGAAAATATCAAAGAAACTTTTATTAACTAATCTTAAAAACAGGCGGCTTAAAGTGAGGTAAATCTTTGTTTCCAATGATGATTTTACGCTTGTATTGCTCTATATCCTTGATAAGTTTCGAGTTCTCTTAACTCTAAAATGATGTTACAAATGTATTGCCGAAGGCACATGAGACACCATTGTTTTGTACCCCTCTTCGATTACAGTGAATTCAATTAAGGCCGAATAACTGAATCATTCGATGAACATTGTTCCGCAATTAGCGCTGTTGTCAATGTCTCCCATTACAGCTTGAGAGGAAACCAATGTCGATAACGACATCTTCTTTGGAAATACTTTACACTGGTCAAGATTTGGAGTTTTAAATTATAATTTGGCGTCTTCTAATTTATATAGTTTCTGACTTATTTCACTTAGATGCGCTAATGGATGCAAAGTATTTATTGATTACCTTTTCCATATTCTACTTTCAAAAAGGGAAAATAGGTTGTTAGTTGAAGCTTAAACGACAAAACTAATGAAATATTTTTATGGTTTCTTGGGTAAATAACACTTGAAAAAGGGGTGCATGTTCCAAAAAATCAAAATGATCCAATGTCTTAATCATACTTTGTAATGAGTGACATTAAAATCTGAAATATTTAATGCCATTGACAACCATGTGTTTATTGTTTATATTTGTTTATTATCTATATAGATCTGTGATTTATAGCTCACTATTTTACAACACACAAAATAGCTTTAATTTTTTCGGTAACTATGTTTATTAACTTTTCAATCTGCCGCGGTTTCTTTAACGGTCTTTCTAGGTCCACCATCAAACATCTTTGACAGAGATGTTTTATCAAATATATTTGATCAAAGATTTGACAATATAATAGCGGCCTTAGACTTGAATAATAAAAAGTACCTAGGCGTCCTACAGTAGTCTTCTAAACGTTGTTTGTGGCATATTTTTTTTTGGCAGTAACACAACAATTGAAATAAAACGACGTATATTGAAGGAAAACCAAACGTTTCAAAGTCTATTCTGACTTATTTCTCAATTGTAATGTAAATTGAGTTACTCCCTAACTGGCAAGACGTAATGTGGTGGGGCACCGTCGTGCTGAAAAACAAGTTGATCTTCTTCTAGACGATCATCTGCCTCCAAAATTTCAGTTATTTTTGGATCTACAACGTTTGGAAGTAAGACTTATCTCCATTTAAAATAACACCTATAAAAAAGGGCCTAACGATATGATCACCTAGGTTTCTTTCTCACACATTTAGCTTTAGAGGTAGCTGAGTGTGAGTCTGTTTAAAGAACTATGGATTAATGTTACTTCAGTATCGGCAGTTATGACGATTTACCTCACCATTTAAATAAAAGGAGGCTCATCAGAGAAGCAAGTATTGTATAAAAAAATGGGATTGTTGTTTATGTAACCGGACAATGTTTCACAGAATTCTATTGTTCTCTCAAAGTTATTTAATTCTTGGACCGGTCTGATTTTCTAGGGATGGAACTTATTGAGTTTCAGAATTCCGTGTACACTACAATTTGTTTTAAAAATTTATTCGGTTCCATTACAACATGTCCTAATGCTGACATCTCAAGGTCATCGATTCTTCTTGGCTCGCGTTTCTTGTTAATCACGGATCCCGTTTCGTTCAATTTGCTCCACAGTTCAGTAATGTATTTATGCCTTACGAGTCTTTCTGGATGCCTCTCATTGAAATTAAGAGCAGTTTACTAGCATTTTTTTTCTTTTTTAAGGAAAGAAGTTATTAAAGTTTTTGTTATATGAGAACCACAACGGCGCACCTCAAAAATTACACGTCGAAACAATATTCTTTGTTAAATAGACTATACAATGGAGGCCATATTGAACATCTGTCATAATGGAAATGATTTAAATGTTAGTATGGACCAAATATGTACTCCATTGTAAATCGTTTGACGTGATTTGGGATTTTCAACATAATGAGTATTTCGGAAAATATTCCAGGTGGCTCGTTTTCGTTGAGACACCCTGTATATAATGTTACTACAATTCTAGGTTAAGTGTAAGAATAGCTTTAGCTAAACTTCGCCTAGAACATACCCATAGGATAAATAAAGACGTTTATTATCCCCCGACTTGACCATACAATGTATGGCATCACACTCCCTCTAAGGCACGCTATGAGTGCCTTTAGGGGAAAATTCACTAAACCCCAGATATCCTAGATATCAAAAGGGTTTAGCTCTGTGGGAGCCCTTGCCAGGTTTTCAGGCCCGTGGTTGGAGTCGTGGCGGCAGTTTCCCATGAATTTCCTGACCGACCGGGCTGTTCCTAACAGGACGGCTTTTTGCATTTGTTTGTAAAGATGTTCATACAGACTGAGGTATTTTAGATTGTTTAATAGATGTTTTGGGACTAGTCCTGTCGTTGACATAACAATTGGTACAGTTCGTGTGTTGTTCATGTTCCACTGAGTCTTTATTTGAAATTCCAAATCTCTATATTTGGTTATTTTCTCAGCCTGCTTGATATTTATATTATTGTTGTTAGGAATTGCTATGTAAATTAAAGTTGTTTTCAGAGAGACTTTATCTACCAAAACTATATCTGGTCTATTGTGACCAACAGACCGATCGGTCAGTATCGTGCGGTCCCAGTACAGCTTGTAGTTGATATTTTCTAAAACAGATTCTGGTTTATATTTATAGTATGGTAATCTTACCGACTGTGATAATTCATGTTTCAGTGCTCGTTCCTGGTGATGTATTTTTACCACAGCATCGTGTCGTTCTTTGTATTCAGTTGCTGCGAACGCTTGACAACCTCCTGTGATATGCTGGATAGATTCAGATGTTTGGCAACCGTACCTGCATCTATCGTTGTTAATAGAAGGGTCTTTAACGATGTAATTCCACATACTTAAATTATCATGTCATTTAAGACATTTTCCAAATTATTGAAGATTTCTAATCGAAACAATGAATATTCTTATAATTTAGACCTTCGATCAAAATGCTACTTTTTGACATATATGAGAAGTATGCATTTTTGTAGTAATAGGGTTTCAAAAGAATAATATAATAATATGCTCTCTTCGAGGTGTCATTCCTTTGTACGCAAGACAATATATATTATATATAATATACATTGTTTCTGGTCAGGGAACCTTCATCAGTTGCGCTTCCCACAATTGAATGTCCTCTCGAACACTTCTTTATGTATTTGAAACATTTCGTTAAATTTGAAGACGCGAGATGTAAGACCGACATCTAGGAATGACACCTCGAAGAGAGTATTCAATATCTCTGACAGGTGAAGTAACCTGAAAATTTGATCGTGACATTCTGTCCTAGGAGTTAAATTAAATTTAACGAAATGTATCAAATACATAAAGATGTGTTCGAGAGTACATTCAATTGTGGGAAGTGCAACTGATGAAGGTTCCCTGACCAGATACAATATATAATATATATTGCTGCGTACAAAGGAATGAACCTCGAAGAGAGTATTCAATATCTCTGACAGGTGAAGTAACCTAAAAATTTTATCGTGACATTCTGTCCTAGGAGTTAAGGGAGAACAGCAATTACACGGAACGGCTCCAGATTCGGAACCTCTGTGTGCTGATTCTCTCGAAAATCTAGATGTCGATCTTACATCTCGAGTCTTCAAATAATAATATGCGATATTTTTCTCTCTTTTCCTTCGGTAATAAAATATCTAATAAAACATGTATTGCAAAACTCTAATGACTATGAAGATTTTGTACGATGTAGTGTAAGACATTTGATATCTGGAGGAAGAGTCATTGACAAAGATTTTGTTCCATACCTAGTATAAAAGTACACTTCTAATTTAAGTTACTAATTTACTAATTTTTTGGATACCGTTTTTTATATTGAAAATTACAAGCATTTTCTAATTTGTCTTCAAAATTTCCCCTACATGTTCTTGTAAACTTTGAGTGACGTCCTATTCTCCTCATTTTTGTCTCAAATAAAATATAAAGTTTTTGTTTATTTATTGTTTTATTTCATACATTAGATGACACGTTTGAGAATTTTTTATTTTTTTTTATTCAATTTTCAATTTACTCCCCAAAAGTAATATTTGAACATAATTTGAAACTAAATAATTACGCAACTGAATTGCAAATTGAATGGGATGGGGCCTAATCTTTTTTTTTTCAAATCTGCTGAGTACTGTTAAATTAAATGTAAAAAAATTATTCTTTAAAGAAATGTTGTTATGCCATTTAAGAAAATTTCCAAATTATAGATGGTTTGTAATTAAAACACTTTGAAAATGCTACTTTTTGGCGCATTTGAGGGTCATTTTGAAATTATTTTACTTACTCAGTTTGGTTACTAAATAATACTATAACAAAAACATTTTAGTTTTAAACGAATGGGATATTTTTGTTAATCTAGTTTTAGTAGATTTATTACATTTTTCGATATTTCCACTATTCTTCCAAAGTCTTCAGTAATAAATGCTCTACTATTACTTTTTTTACTATTTGATTTATCATAAATCAAATTTTCATTTTGCAATTTACTTCAATAAATATAAAGCTATTGACAAAGAAGTCAGAATAGACTTTGAGACGTTTTGTGTTCCTTCAATATACGTCGTTTTATTTCGATTGTTGTGTTATTGACCAAAAAACATAAAAGTAGTCCTAGAGTAGCTCTGGAATTCCAAATTTCACCAAGTTAACAATATGTGTAAATATATTTTTCCTGAGATGATAACTTTTTAAAACACCCCCTGACTTACCTAACAGAAAATATTCTAATTCGTATGAAATATTTATAATGGTTATGTATGGTATTAAGTGTGTAAATTTACAAGGTAGATAAATTTGACAGACAAACAGGGAGAAACCTAAACAGAACTTGATTTTGCTTTTGACTTCTAATAGGCCTTCTCATATTCGAAATATTTCTAGTGGGCAAACGTCAAGTTCTGGCATTTTTTTCGAGCAAAAAACCATTGTATTTACATCCCAATGGTCTGACAACTACTCGAAAAAAATGACGCACGGCAACAAAAAAAAGGCCTATTCAAAATATTTTTTGACAAATCTAATACCATAAAACCATATTTTTTGTTTATGCACTTAAATTCATATGAAGTATATGCTCTAAGATCGATTATTAACTTAGAGCTTGTACCTTTTGGAGATCTTAGAGCATGTACCTTCTGGAGATAGCCTGCCATGCACAAAATCGTGGCAACACTAGAACGAGAGGGCAATAGAGACAGCAACAGGCTATTTCACTTGGAAGCAGCCAATGAACAACATGCTGAACGTATTTCATTGGAGGCAGCTCTCACACGAATGACTCTTGTCCTCTTTATTGCCCTCTCTTTTTAGTCGTACCATGATATTTGTGCATTGCACATTATCTCCAGAAGATACACGCTGGAGATAGCCTCCAGTGCACACATATCGTGGTAACCTAAAGAGAGAGGGTGATAGAGAGGGCAAGAGGCTATTTCACTGGGTTGGGGGCTACTTCCAATGAAATACGATTAGCATGTTGTTCACTGGCTGCTTCCACCCACCAAGTGAATTAGCCTGTTACAGTCTATATTACCCTCTCTTCCTAGCATTGCCACGAATTTAAGCATTGCAGGCTATCTTCAGAAGGTACATGCTCTAAGATTATTAATGTGCATTGCACGCTTCCTCTCGAAATATATTTATTTATTTAAAGTCCGATGTTAAGGAATTTAATAATAGAGTATTTACTCCGAACTGAAATATTATTCAGAAGTTATAATGTAAAATGTTTACTTTATAACAGGATGAGTGCAACATAGCTGGTAACGTTGCCCTTTTTTGTGGTGTTCTGAGTTCTGACATACCTACGTCTAGTTTCTAATTTGAAATATCATAACAGAGAATTAGAATGTTTAGTAGAACAATAAGGAAATTTTGTATTTGTATGTTGGATGTTATATTTGTTTATTTGCTATAATTTATTGATTTCCCATTAACGAAGGGAGTCTTAATATATAAGTCACACTAATCTATTTAGTTGCTTCTAAGTAAACTATCTTTTAAGAATCTTTCGCTTCAACAAAATATGGTCGCCATAATTCACTACTTCTTTCTTTCTTTCGAATTTAATGTTTCGTACTTGGTGTAACATAAAAACAAGACCTGGTCTAATCACAATAAATATGGCTTCAAAATTTTGTTGACTAGTGTTTCTACAAGACATTTCAGAAAATCGGACATTCTCGTAAAGTCAACTTCAACTGTTCTGAAGCCAGGGCTTGAAGATTCTGCATATTTTTTGACGTTTAAACGATCTCCAATTTGCAATCCCAACGATTTATATCTAAACAAAATTTATCTATAAAAGTTTAGTTCCCAATAATCCATCGACTTCCTTGTACCCCGGTTTAAATAATGTTTCGCCCCATAAATTGTTCACGGCCCCAACGGTGACGAGATCGCTTAGTATTCAATCACTCCAACACTTGTATTGCCCCATTCTGAGAGCTCTTTTCCAACGGATAAGAATAAATTGCTTGTATGGAAAAACATATCGACGCCCTCTCGGAAGAATGTTCGGCAGTATTCAGAGCACCCCGGAGGAATCAACTTCTAAATCAGCGTGTATAGAAATTTACATTTGATTTGCAAATTGTGTTATGCAAACACAGGCAAAGGCGGTCTATGGGGGGTTTTCGGTGGCATGGCACATTAGAAAATGGAGGCGTTTGATAACACGTATTCATCACAAATGTGTGAGTGCTCTTTTTGAATTTTGAATAATAATCAATGAGATATTGAGAATTATACAAGGGGCGTGTCGACTATCTGTTTTTATTTTTCTGAGTCGTTAGCTTTGAGTGAATCAAATATGCATGCATACAATAGTATGTACAGGGTTCATCAAACAAGATGGTACGTTAGTCATTTTATGCGAATTAAACGTTTTCGATAATTGAAAATTTGGGTTCTGAGGTTACCAACAATGCGTCTTTTATCGAAAATAACTTTAGTTGAGCGCCACTTTCGGCTATACCAAAGTTAAATGTAACTTTGTTGTTTTAAGGAAAGTTTCATAACTAATTTATAGGTGTAACCAAATAGCTTCTGAAAAATCTACACATGCGGGTCTAGCCAAGTTCAAGTCAAAAAATAGGAACTGAAGACGCAGCAGTAGGTTATATTACACGATCCATTTAAAGTCATTTTTAGTCATTAATAACTAAAAAAAAAAGTTTATATGAACACATGAAGTTTGGGATATTTATTAAAACCCCTTAGGTCAATTAGAACCCAGATTTTATAATTACAGCTGAAACGTTTATTGAGCTATAAACGTCTAAATATTATAATTTTTATGACTGACTGAAGTAGATCTCAAAACCCTAACCTACTTATTAAGTTGAAATTAGGTGTTTAGCTGGGTAACTGTAAGTTGGCAAATGAAAAATCCGAAACCATGGAATATTTATGATTTTCAATGTCAACAATGTTATACATATAAGAAAATGTCGATAATATCAAAAATTCAAATAATATCAACCAAGTCAAATAGCTACAAAAACTTCGCAAAATAACTAGAAATGTCAAAAGTGTCAAAAATTTTCGGAAATCGTGAAAAATGTTATATGTAAAAAATATAAAACAATTTCAAAATCTGTCGGGAATTTTAAGGAATAGTAAAAATGCAAAAAAATGTTAAAAAATGTACATAAGCGAAACACTAAACCACTAACACCAAACCTTTATGTAAACACTAACCCAAATTGCAACTACTTTTTGGCCACCCTATATAACAATTTTCATCATTTTTTTTAACCGCCTTGTATAACCATAATTCTACTTCCATCTACATTAAAACCATCCTGTATATACTGCTGCCAATCCGTCAAACGTTATAACGTATTTGCCAACAAATTAACATTTTTGTACCACCCTGTATCCTTAAAATTCTACTACACCCTATATTTCAACCATCCGGCACAGCTTGTAGATCATAACATTTCTTTATAATAGTTTTAAAACCTACCTGTATAGCTGTAATTACACTCAGCTACATATTTCAACCATACTATATATGCAATTACTTGTCGATATTAACTATTATTTAACAACTCTATAAACTATAATTCCACTTGATCTCATATTTCAACCACCCTGTATAAACAACTTCTTCTAACATTTTTTCAACCCATTTCATAACTATAATAACTCAAGAACATAATTCACTGATCCTAACTGTTTACATAACACATTTTTTTCTAAACAAATGTTATCCACCCTGTATGAATATTCTAGCCTTATTTCAACCATATTCTTTCTTGCAACTACTTATAAGCCAAACAATATATAATTTTGTTATCCACCATATGTAAATATAATTTTACTCTGGCCGTATATGAACCACCTGGTATATGCAACTATTATGGCCTACTCAATATAACTTTTTTAAACAACAGAACTAATTCCACTCCCCCTTATTTCAATCACATTCTATATGTGCAGCTGCTTATGGTACACCTAATAGAACTTTTTTTTAGATTTTCTAAATCCATGTCATTCTACTCCCAAAGAGGTTTATACGTAGAATGAATTAGGTATGGGCGTTATTGTAAGTGGCAGTGCAATAACGGTAGAAAGAGAAAGACAATATCAGGGAGCGCTTGCTATGTCTCTACCCTACCAATAGTAGGCGTTACCACTGACACTGACCAATCAGGAACGACACGCTTATTCTCTCTCTCTTTCTATTGATATTACATAAATTTCGCTACTTCACGTGCTTTACAGTATTAACCCCTTTGTCTACTCCGCACTAAGTTTCCTATATATAGAACACCCTGTAAAATTACGATTGATATATCAATTGATGTTTTCTAAATCGAAACATGTTACATTGGCATATTCCGAATTTTTAATAAAAACTAAGCTGATTCAAGTATTTGGTGCTTGCGGTGGTACCAATAGAGTAATTGTGTTATCCAACTTGCTATAAGTTTTTTCGCTATATCTACCGTTTCTGTCAATTTAGGGAGATAAATTATCTACCAGATTTTAAGTCAAACTGTATGCTTTGCAACAAAAAAATATTCAGCAAAATCAGTTCAGTAGTTCTTACGTGATGCCCGAACAAACAAACACAAACAAACAGATATACTTACAATTTTATAATAATGTAGATGTTATTGCAACATACGATCCTTTATTAAATGACGTATTCCACGGATCTAGTTCACAAAATGGCTAACACAAAAAGACAATTAAAACGTTGCATTCTTTTAAAATCCGAACCCCTGGCAAAATTCAAGCCGCTCTGAAATGAGGAACACAGTTGAACTTGAAAGGCGAATTTCGTATTTTCTTTGACGGTTGAAATGCACAAAAACGAGAAACTCAACACCAGTATATGAACATCTTTTTGAGTTTCCACTCATATAAACAATTTTGTTCTTATTACCGCTTTCCAAGAAAGGGAGAGAAACATTGAGAGAAACTCTCCAAAGATTCTCCATTCTGTTAATAGACTAATACAACTTTTCGCAACTTCATTTCACACGAATTCAAACGAGATTCCGGATGAACTTTATGTTTTAAAACGACTTTATTTTACTATTTATGTTGAGCTCGAGAACTGTACTAAAACTCTGCTCCAATAAAATTCCGAACCAAGTCGAATAAGGTTTTAGCCGAATGTATAGTATATATCCTTCTATTATACAGAAAAAGTCATAGTTTCATTCTGCATACAAAGAAAATCAAAACTTTGAGAAAAAAGTACACTTTGTTTTTGTCTTAATTTGTTCCTCTAAATATGTCCCTCTTTATAGCTCTCTTTGAAGGAAAAAAATGTATATCCTTTAAAAAACTTTCAGCTATTGTGTATGTTAATATATAAAGCATAAAGATAGACTCTAATATAAAGGTCTTCATATAATAACTGGTGCTTTCAAAATACCGCCCATACGATTCCTTTTGTTGGACTGTAATGAGGAATCGTTAAGTATAAAAAGAAAAATCTTAGCATATAAATGTCTTTTGAAACAGATCCACCTTTGAAATATTATTCTAGTCCACAAAAATATTAATGTCCATCTACAGAATTTATCAAACAGATATTACATAATAACGATTCACATTCTTTGGCTGAAACCTTTATCAAGTATAACTGGAAAATTTGTAATTAGCAGTTAATTTGGGAGAATAATAGTAAGTAGTATAGTATATATAGGCGGGTTCTTCCAATGCAATTTTCAAAAAAGTAATACTTAAAGAGCACACTATCCTCCAAGTGAAAAGGAATATAAAATTTGAGCTGCCATCAGAGGCCTATCAGAAATTTTCACTTTACTTACTTATGGGGTTCCCGAAGACATGGCACCCCAAAAAAAGGTTTATTTATTTGTAGTATGTTAGTTTGTGTCTGTATGTACATTTTTTTTCACTCCAATTTGGGCAAAATGAATCATATAAGGAGGTTATCGGATACTAAAATCAGTCTCACTTCTACACTGAGAAAAAAATTATCAAATATTCACTCCGCGTAGATCTGACAAATTCGAAGTATATTACATACTGTGGTCATACATTGTTAATAATTGACTTGAGGTGTAATTATCAGCGACGGATATATAGTCGACTCTGAAGTTTCTGATATTTCCGAGAGGGCTTTTTGTCATCTGTGGATAACCTCAATTTAAAGAATATACCGTGCCTGAGACTACTGCAATTAATTACCGTTCATGGTACGGTGCCCTTAAATCCATCTATTATTTCGATGTGGGCTCACTTGCGAAAATCTTGATAAACTTGTTTAAAATCACTTTTTTCATACCAACTTTTTTTCTCGTATTATCCTTACTATAGCCAAAAATTATCTTCCACTGCGTTTTTCGCGAAATTTGGTATTCTATTTTTCCTCGCCAAACATTAGATAAACTTTGTGAGTTCGGTGTTTTTCAATTTTGGTACATGAACTGATAAAGCCAAAGTATTAAATATGTAACAGTAATGCCAATTTTTTTCAATGGTTTATAAAATCGGTTTTAAGACGAAAACCGAATTTAAGAATATTACTGATGTTCGTTTAAAAACTGTCTCCAAGTACCTAGATGCCTGTCACGTATACATCAATGGATTTAAAATTTTCACACAAGACGGATTTTAACTTTATCAACTATATAAATACCAAAGAATCCTTATCTTTATTCACGCATTCACAAACAATAATGAAAGCAGCAAAAATTCAAAAACATGAAATCTTAAATGTAATACAAATTTGATGAGAAATTGAATATTTAAACAATGCAGGACTTAGGATTGCTCCGCATTGACTTCAAAATTATTCTAGACCGGTAGGTAATTAATCTACCCATAATAATCACCCGTTATTATTTGCATTTAATACGTCCTAACTTATCTAACAACTATGAAACTGCATTTATATCTTGAATAAAACCCTAGTAGATATCTATATACATAAGGACTTATTGTGCAGTGCAATGCTTTTGTTAGTGATTTTCAAACTTTTTAGTCCAGTTATAAAAAAATATTTTAGATAAGTACGTGTACCAACTATATTATTGACCACATATTTATATTTACCAGCGCATTCACCATTATTTTGTTAGCAACTTGGAATGTTATATATTCAGCATTAGCTCGCTTCGGAATTAAACACTGCCACTTCTACCGCGACCACAGGAAAAATGAGACTTTAACCAGTCAATAATGATCCTCATAAATTGGGTAAACTCCAGGTAAATGATTTTTGGAGAACACTAAAGAGCCGTTTTATAGGACACACTGTCAAAAGCATTTCTTAGTCCATATTAAAAAAAACAAAATCTAACTGGACTGAACCTTCCACCTTTCAGCTGTTTTGGCACTAACTACCACAATTAACACATCTCAAACAGGAGGTTTTTTTTCCAATGCCGCCATGTATTAAAACTTACAAAAATCTACATGATCCCTCCTGATTGCCAATTTGAATTAATGATCACTCAATGAATTATTGTAAATATAATACAGCATTATGCGAAATGCAGGAGCTATTCTTTCTATAAAAATGATGTATTGGTTATGTACCATAAATGTAAAACAATAAAAACAGATCAAAAAAATATTTTAACAAAGTTATTTATTTATTTATCAGAATGTTTACAATACTTATACATTAGGTATAATATGATAAACCCTGCAGAGGTAAACTCAGTAACCTGTTCGCAGATCTGATAATCTCAACACTAACCTTAATGATAATCTTTATATATATAAATCTTCTGTACGTGTGATGGTCATTGAACTCCTCCTAAACGGCTGGACCGATTTTGATGAAATTTTTTGTGTGTATTCCAGGGGGTTTGAGGATGGTTTAGATTCACAATACGGTCAACTAGATATTGTTTTTTTAGTTAAGCTATTTATTTAAAAATTGTTTTTGATGTTAGCACAACTTACATAGGATCCGGCAGACTGCGCTGTAGTCGCTGTGTCAAATATTCAAGAGTGTGCTTTAGTTTCAGTTACGTCTGATAGATGGCGTTCAGATTATATTGTTACAGCTAATTTTTAAAAGTTTAAATGGAACAGGACAACGTCTGTCGGGTCCGCTAGTTTCCTATAAAATCTTATTACTAATATCCTATAAATTTAGTGTTGTTGAAATAATGATGTGATACTAATATATACTTTAAAGAATTAGAACTTATATCGATTTCTCCCTATATAATTTACTATCCTGCTATTTGAAATTTTAAATATTAGCCAAGATCCAGGGTTTTATTTTATTTTTGACAGTGTTAAGGTTTTTTAGAGTTTTCAAATTATTTGGTAGGCTGTTGAAAACATTATTAGCTTTAACATAACTATTTTTACTGCTTATAGTTTTATTTTTTTTGGAATCATAATACTGCTATTTCTTGTAGAACTGTTGGATTTTATAAATTTATTTTTAAACGTGTCATAATAGCATTTAAGAGATTTAGTGGTTTTTTTTCGATAAAAGTTTGTTTTTTATATATAATTTTCAGGAGTTTATTTTGTAAACGTTGTAATAAAACTTGTTTAGTTGAATAAATTCCTCCCCAAGCTATGTTACCATAGCAGATAATACTGTGAAAAAGTGTATAGTATAACATTATCAGCGAGTCTCTCAACATAATTTTGGCCATTTTCCGAAATATAAAGACTAAGTATTTTGTTTTATTTATTAAATATTCAACATGCGTGTCCCATCTCATTCTATAGTCAGAACAAATTCCTAAGTATTTACAACTCTCTACCCTTCTTATTTTTTTGGTATTTATCTTAATATTTATATGGCGGGGAACACTATTGCAGTAGTTTTAGTTTTAATTTATGTTTTCTTTTTAATTTATATCTTTAACAGTGTCACATATTGTGTTGTCCTTATTCTCGTTAATTATTTAGTGCAAAGTTTAACACGTCCTAAACATAGTATAAATGAATAATCATAGAATTAAGGAGACTGAGTAGCCCAGTAATTTCTAAGGACAACGAAATGTTTAGCGTCATTTATGCTGTCCCTCTGAACTTATTTTTAAATTTTAGCATTTTTTGGCAGAACTATGAGCCTGCTAAACGAATATATTTTATTAACCACATTTATTACTAACTTTCGACTATAATAATAACCCCCTTAATATGACATTGTGATCCGACTTACACAAACATATGCAAAACTTCAACTCAATTAAATACCGGCAAGTGTGTCTAATTTAAGTAAAAACAATTCCATTTTCTATTACAATATGCTTCTTAACATCTTCAGTTCTTCTTCAATTTCTTTGTAATCTGACATCCACAAATAACTCTGCTAGCGTAATCATAATCATAAAGGAGACAAGAAAATAGAAGGGATCAACGAGAAACTCGTAGCTGAATAACTCTATTCGAGAAAATAGAATAGTAACAACAGTCGAAGAGTTACTTCTGACAGTGACTGGGTATAATGGGGAGTCCACCAGGAAATGATACGAAACGTCAATACCTGTCTCTAAAGCAAGTGTACAAAAGTTATAACTTTAAAAATCGTTTAAAGCTTTCCATACGTCTAACGTGATGTCCAAAAATACTAAAAAAGCGTTAGAATAAACTATTATTGTTATATACTGCGAAAGTCAACACAAAATCTAATATTTTTAGATTTTAAGTTAAAAACCTTCAACATTCTTACATGCTTAACTTAAATGTGAGAAAATAACAATATGTGACTATAATTTTGGTATACATTAAAAGTCTTGAAGTAATATAAACACTTTACTACAGAATATTAATTAATTTCTTGCTTGATTTTTAAGATTATGGTTTTTCATTGTATTCTGATTTGTAGTTGTGGTATCTTCATGGATTTCTTGGGACTAATCACTTCATACTTGTAGGAGTTAGGTCATACCCCGTTCTCAATGGTAGCTAAAGTTTAAAATTAATTTGTTAGGAAATGTTTTAGAAGAGTCAGTCAGGGTCATGACAGATCTTTCAAAATTGGGTGTGATTAAACTCCGATGAATAGTAACCATTTATCAACGGCATATATGTTATCTGTCAGTCCCACAATATTAACCACAATTTAAACTAGGGATATATTCCGGGAAGAAGAATTCCATTCATAATTTTTCACTCATAGAACTGGCCCATCTGCAGAAGTTTAATTGGATAAAGAAAGTAATAACACTTTGACAGAAATTGTAAGATCTTCTTTACCTGCTCCTGGATGTTTTGTGCCAGTTCCAAGTGCTTTGGAATAACAAACCGTATCATCAGATACTCCAAAGAAAGACAAGTTAAAACAAAAATGAGCAAATTCAAGCTAAACAACAAAATCCTGAAGACAATGAATTATAAAGAATCAATAAATCTAACACAAATAATGAAACCATGGGTGTAGTGAAGGGGGGCAGGAGAGGGCAACTGCCTCCCCCCCCCCCGGACAATTTTTTTTTCTGAATTGGCTCTCTCTCTCTCTCTCTGGGACATTTTTTTTTCCGATCTGTCCCCCTCTAGGACATTTTTTTTCAAAATTTGTTCCTCCCTTAAAAGCTGGGTACGCCTCTAATTCATCAGACCCTAATTATTTTCACCCAAAAATACATTCGCATTGAAGTATTACAATAAAAACGAATATCTTGACGTTAGAGTTATATGGTGAAATGAAGGGCGGGGGGTCATGACCCTCCTCCAAAATTGTCAACATTAAATTAACTAATCTCTTAAAATAAAAAATACCTAAATGAAATAAAAAATAGGTGTTCGAAATAATTTTGAAAAATCCTCCTCAAAAATATTTTGTTTTGAAATTATTGATCTCAAAACAATTTTGTATGTTTTATAGAATTAAGTCAAAAAAGTATATTTCAAATAAAATAATTTACAAAATAAATATTTTTAAATATATTTAATGTAATTCTACTCCAAACAGTTTTTAATACAAGTGTTAATTCATTATATTTATATGTTTTTTCTCGTTTGAATATATACAGTCTTCTACTACCTTCTAATGTTTGTTAAAAAGTTGGAAAACTGATCAACATTTAAACATTTTAAATACATAGTTTTAAACTATCAACAAAATTGTAAAAAATAACATTTGGCCAATTCGAAGTAGTAAGAGAACCTTATTGCAACAAAAATTTAAAAATGGAGGGCTGCTGATTTTGTTTTTGAAATAAATTCCTTATATGCAAACATTATTTGGGCCACACTGTATATCAGTAATCATTCTTGAGTATCGTTCAGATGAAGAACGTCATAACATAATTGAGAGTAGGTCAATGAAATTCGTCCAAGATACGATTTGATTAAAATAAATACTAAATAAAACCCTAATCTCGATTCATACTTCCAATAATGTAACGAAGTCCTTTTCATGTTACCTGTGCGAAACTAAAATCGAACTTTGAATAACTTTCCACGTATTCAAATCTTTACCGTTAGGTGATATCCCTGCTACTTACCAAGGATTGTAACACAACAAACTACTTGATTCTGCAAAAGTTTTTCCGATTTCAGAGCTTTGGATGTAATTTTGAATTTGAATTCATCTGAAGATGATTAAAAATTAGATAAAAACTTTGTTTGAGGTTATTAACCTCCAAGAATATTCGTGTATTAGTTCTAAAACAAGTCAAACAAGTTTCCCAACTAAGGTCTGAACAAAGATTCGTCAAATTTTCAATACTCAAAATATTTAATTTCATTATGAATTTTATTTTCAAACGGAGCAGTAGAAATTGCCAACGTTACCGTATTCTTTATGTACCACCAAAGTAGGACTAAAGTACAGTTACCTTTCGTGACAGCTAAGCAAGCAGTACGCAGAGTCTTGCTTTTTTTAATGAAAGTTAGCGTACACGATTAACTATTTGGCCTATTTAAAGCTTACCTGAATTCAGCGACAGCCTCGTATCAGCCTTTGCCAAATAATGAGTCCAATAGCATAGTACTAGTAACAGAACGTGGTTCAAAATGGGGTTTCCCCCTAGCCACCTCATTTTTCACCAAAACACAACACAACAAAAACAACTAAAAACAGAACAAACACAAAATATAACAAAACAAAAATTCAAAAAATCGTCAAGCTCCCATCGACATGATCGCTCGTCAACCAGCTAACATAACAGAAAAGTTTTTTTTGTTGATTCTTCTTGAATAACGCACCACGACGAAGATCAGCGGCGGACGTAAAACGAAGAGGTATTCGAACGTTCTGACGCGAATATCCGCTTCACAAACCACCTGTACGACGAGCGGCCGCGGACTGTATGTTCCTCGAGCCTCCAGTATTTCGAACTCCACGCCAAAAGCACACACCGACGACGACAAAATGTGAGCTTCTGGTAGCGGCGAATGGCGCTTGCTCTTTCTTTCTTGCTTGTCTTGTCGTCGTCTCTACAGGTAGTTTCTTGGGATTATCAACCACGAAGCAGTCATTAAATGATGACAACAATTATAGATTCGGTTTGCTTGGTCATTGTTACATAAGTTATTGTTGCAAATAAATTGTTTATGCTATTCAGTAATGAACATCGAATTCAATTATAAAGTCTGGCAGATAATGTATAAACCAATTAACAATTACATATATACTTTATGGTATTAGTCAGAAATGTTTATGGGATTGAATTCAAGAAATAAATATAAATAAATACTACTAAGGCTCCTTGTTAGGTCAATGAATATGTAATTTGAAAATAAAAGTTTTCATACAAGAGTTTGTTTTGTAAACTTCATGGGAAAGATGGTATATAAGATTTCTCATATTTAGTTTTAATAAAATTCGACTCCACTTGAAATGAAAACTCGCCTTATATTACTTTAATTTAATGTTCAAACTTTACATGGAATATATACAGTTACATTTGTTTTTTATTAAATAACACTAGTTTACAGTGTATCTGTTGCTGAGAAAATTTCAACTGTTGTTGACTATACATGACATGCTGTATTCAAATATGTAAGTGGAATTTATCGATCAGCTCTCGTTTTTGAGTATCAGACATCTGCGACCAGAAAAAATAGACCGATTTATTAAGGAAAATTTTATTGAAAAATCACACATAGTTCTAAAAAACTTCGTTTTAAAGATCTCTTGTTATTTGTAGACTTAGGAAAATGGCGTATTAGAGACCAACAATAGTCAGACATCATATTTTTATTCCAAAAACCCTGATAACGCTCTTCAATTGTACGTAAATCTTGATACATACGTTCTCCTTGCTCCTCACTCATATCTCCTAGATTCTCAGGGAATCTGTCCAAGTGACTGAAGAGAAAATGTAGCTTTAAGCTCATATTACAACCTAACTTTTTAATTGCAAAAGAAGATCTTCTATAAGTTCAATATAATTTTCAGATTTTTTATTACCTAGAAAGTTTTGCATGACAGACATGAAAACTTTCCAAGTCTTTAATTCAAGCTTATTCATAGAGTTTTCAAATTGAGTGTCTTTTGTAAGTTGTCTAATTTGGGGGCCGTCAAATATACCTGCTTTAAGTTTTTCCATAGTAAGCTGAGCAAATTTATGACAAAGATAGGAAAAGCACTTTCCATTCACATCTAAAGCTTTTACAAACTGTTTCATGATCCCTAGTTTTATATGTAGTGGTGGCAGAATGATTTTTTCACGAGATACAAGTGACTCTGACAATATTTTGTTTTCCAGGTATCATATTTTCTCTTTGCTCTACTGTCCCAAAGACATATAAAACAGTTTGTTGTCCAAGAAGAATGTTCACCATTTTTAAATCTACACATATTTGCCACTTGTGATCATTGTATTTTATTTTATTCAAAACTAATGAGATGTTACAATATTCTTCTTTTAACTTTGCACTGTAAGCGATTGGTACTCCAGCGTATTTATTTCCATTATGTAAGAGAATACCTTTGAGGCTACGAATCGAACTGTCAATGAATAAACGCCAATCACTTGGTTCATATTGTTTCAATCCCATCGTTCTCAATAAGGTTTTAATGTCTGAGCAAAAAAACGATATTATCTGCTTCAGAAAAGTAAATCCGTAATTCTTTATCTCTTTCACGATAAAAAGTAACTTTAGTATCTGAAGAAAGCAAATTTTTTTGACGCCAACAATTCTGAAGCTTGTTTAGAAAGATTCCAATCTCTTACAAGATCATCCAGTTCGTTTTGTGAAAAACATTTTGGTCCATTGGATTTATCTTCGAAATCAAGATCATTTTTTGATGACGAGTTTGACTCTTCATCATCTTGTATTGAAGGTTCATATATATTTTTAGGCATTGCAAAGTCACGCGAACGTAGCACTGGACGTCGAACGCTAGTATGACTTGGGTATTGCCATTTAGCCTCGAATTTTAGCATGAATTCCTTGTATGTTGACACAACAGAAATAACAGTCATCAGGATGATTTTGTGGTTCTCGCCAAATGGTTGGTGTTTGGAATTTAAAAGAACTTCTTTTACCACCTTTCCACAATCTTAAATATTCAACACACGATTTACAAACACAATTAGGTGCCCCAGACTTCTCATTTTCATCCAACAATATTCCAAAATATAGAAAGTAGGTATTTTTTACAAATTCTGATATATCTCTTCGGCAATTATGCAGCACGTATTCTCCACATATGTAGCAAAAATGATTTGGATTCTTTATACAACTTTTTTGAAGTACTCATGTTGCAGGAACTTTAGAAATTAATAATAACAAAATGAAACACGCACATTATTAACAAACAAAAATACATTAATGATAAAATTTAACAATTAAGTCCCTCAAGCTGTACAAAAAATTTTGAGGTTAGATTTGACAATAACGCGGTACAAATAAACAAGAACCGTCATGAAGTTCGCGGCAACAGACAAAAATTAAAATTTTGTAAACTAGTGAATCGGTTTGGAAGGTAAATCATATGCTTTTTTTACAACATTATGAACGAGAAGATTGTATAAGTAACAACACAATCGGTTATTCATTGAGCCAGTATTGTCAACATAAATAGTTGCGTTTCGTTGCTATCAACCTATGTATATAAATTTCACATTCTGTCTTGACGTTTAATGTAGTATTACTTAATATTCTATTATTTAAAAATAATGTGTGTTTATTTGTTAGTATCTAGATGATTGAGCTTCAATTGTAAATTAAAGATTTCATCAATATTTAGGTACATATTTCCACATTATTGGACATCTTCTGTGTGAATTTTTTTTCCCAAGAGGTAATGAAAGCGTTTATTTTTAAGGCTCTAATATTTATTAAATCTTTATAATAATTCCACTCATAATATGTTTCAACCACCCTATATATGTAACTACTTATGGACTACTCAATATAAAATTTTTGCTAGCATTTGTTAAAATTACCCTATATAACTACAATTCTCCTCCGAACTACATGTTAACCATCCTGTATATTCAACTGCTTATGGACATTGCATTGTAATACTTTTTTAATTGAACCACCATTCCACTCCATCCTATATTCAAACCATCCTGTATCCTGTCGCCCTATAAACACTCTCTGTTTTTCTAAGTTTTTTAACCACCTTCTGTAACTATAAATCTACTCTTCCCTATACTTCATTCATCATATACAAGGCGTTGTAGGCTATCCTATAAATCATTTATTTTACAAACATCTTTTAACCCCTCTATATAACCATAATTTCACTTCACCTTATATCGCAACCACCCCATATTAACAACTGTTTATGGGCTACGAAATATAGCATTTTTGACATTTTTGCCTTAACATTTTTTGGATCACTCTGTATAAGTATAATTCAACCACCCTGTGTATGCATTTGTTTATGGCCAACCAATAGAACATTTTTTAATTACTCTGTATAACTATAATGCCACTCCTCACTATATTCTAAGAACCTCGTAAATGCAACTGCTAACGGGCTACCCTATGGATATAACAACAATTAGTTAGATTGTTGAGGAGATCTTGAATTATTTTGCCTGTTCATTGGGTTATCTTTCCTCAACTGTTTTTCCTGCCTTACTACACTTTGTTCTCCATATACAATTTTCAAATACTTTCTGTTGCAGGAAAAAAATGAGAGGAAATCCAATAAGCATTTAAAATAGTCTACCCCGTTCTATATTTCACTATCATATATACAATTCGGGAAAAAATATATTTTTTTCTAACCACCCTATATAAGTATCATTCCATCTACACAAACTTTTAATATGTATGCTTATGGACCACCCTAGAAAAACATTTGGTTTGTAAAACATTCGAAACCACCCTTTATAATTATAATTCTATAACGCCTTATATCTCAACCAATTTAAACTAAATATAACAATTTTTTAACATTTCTGTATAACGGTATGTATTGAACCGAAATGATAACGGCACATAAGAAGACTCAGCTTCAAGTGCATCTTAATTTAACATGCGAACTCATAAATCTTTTGATCCATCCAAAAATCGAAAAATAGTCCTTAAGTCAAATATATATGACAATTTATTAGTATCAGTTATCTTTTGCCAATAAAGTAAAATCGGATTTTGTTGTGACATTTAAAACATATTTATTTTAGTTCGATAGACGTCCTTAAAATAATCTTCAGTTATTAATCGCGTATTTAGGAATTTTAAACATTAATTTATTATTATTTAAAAGAGTCTTTTTGAGACCCAAAGAATTGCGATATTAATATTAATGACAGTGAGTGATAGAACAAGACCACGGTCTGAGGTATGCAGAACATTTAATGAGAAGTATCCTGTCCGACCGTCACATTTCCTATTCTACGGTAAGAAGAATTGAACAAAAATTATGTCAATTTGGATCTGCTAATTTCTTCCCAAACTTGGGATATCAAAATTGATTGATGAACAGAAATTGTATATATTGTTCAATGTTAAACCCACAAGAGAAGTAGCTGATGATAATCATCTAAGAAAGACTGCTGGCGAATATCGTGGTATCATCTGTGATTCTCTTCTTGTCTACAATAGATTCCTCCGTTCCAATCAAACGAAGCCCCTGGTAAAGGATCCGCTATAAAAATTGAAGAGGAAGCGACTGATAAACTCATTCTTATCGTACACGTTTGGCCACTCTGAAAGAACCAAGTATTACAGATCGATGATTACACAGTCCAAGGGATGGCCCAACGCCAGTTGGCTAGAGATTTTACCACAAACTGATTCAATTGCTTGGCACCATGGTTTTTGCTTTGGACGAAAATGCAACTTGTCAGCTGAAGTCTACTTGTTCATCCAAGAGTCTTTTTACATGGTGAGGCGTGGCTCGCCTATTTCATGAATTTGTCAAGTGAAAATTAGTAAAATAGAAAATGTGTTTCGTGACAAACAAATCATTGGTCCCATCTTCGTTGAGTAAAAATTAAATGCATTTTTCCAGAATAATGTCATGTCAACTTTAGAAAATTTATATCCAAATCCAGCAAAATTTTAGGGAACATGGATGTTTGTTTTGAAGATTATTCAAAGAAGCCATGAATTATAAATCTATAAGAAAACGAAGATGAAAATTAGTTAAAGCTTAGAAAATGGAACAGGTAAAATGTCTGTCTAAACCTTGAAGGTGAAGAACAGGATGATGATATGGTTCCAGGAAGTTCACCGGCATATTACCAGTACCTTGACCTAAAAGTTCCAAAACGGAAAGCGAGAAATGATAGATTAGCCACTGTCCACCACAATCACCAAATCTTATGTTATTACCTACCTTGACTTAACTGCCTTAAGAAAAAGAAAATTGCTTACTATTGTGTCTTTTACTCGTGAGATTTTGAATAACGTTCGATGACATTTTTATCTAAGATTAGAAAAGTGATGACATTATAGAAAAGTTTTTGATTTTCCTTAGGGTTAATTTCCATCTCTTCTTTAAAACACTTCCATGTTTGTTGCTTAGTTTTGTAGCTCTTTTTTACCCTTACTCCTTCATATTTTTATCAAATAGGAATCTTATGTTCAGTTATTTCCTCAGGTCAATTATTTTCTGTTTAATTTGTGATTTTAAGTTTGTTCCCGACGAATAATAACAGTGCGCGGTGACGAGTTATCATTTCCAATGTAATCTCTACGCATATCCATAACCGGTTGTGATTCGGTTATTCGTCAGATTGAAACAACCCTATTATCTCATTCCACTGCTTGCTTCTTTTAGTTATGTTTTGTTTAATATGCACATGCATTTGTAGCTGTCTGTATTATTGTGGTTTTAAACTTTGCAATGTTTATCTGCCTACATTCCTCTCTAAACTCCCTTAGTTTATATGTTATTATTTCTTCGTATTTTATGCTTATTTCTTCTTCTCTTAGTTTCTGTAACCCCTTATGTTTATTTGTGTATTCCGGTTGCTTTCTGCTGTTAGTTGTTATTTCTGATTGTTCTTGTATTATACTAACCACTAAGTAATGATCGTTCCCAATTTCATACTTTCTCATATTATCTTATACGTGATACGTAAAGTGACTACGAAAAAGTATCTTTTTTTAAATATCCATTAAAATGTTGTTAGAAACAAATAAAAATAAAATACATGAAAAAAAATTCCAACTTTTACTATAAACAATATTATAACTTTTACAGTTTCCAAGATTCCAACGCTATTCTTAATGTTGAGCTGTAAAATGTTTCTTTTTGATCAATCAATAAACAAGTTATTATCAAAAGATTTAAACTCGTGATGAAAGCCCTTTTTGATGATCACATAAGAAAAGAGCTACTCAAACAGGGAAACGACAAGTGGAAACTTTAGAGAAACCACCACTTCTCGTAAGGCTTGATGTCACTTAGACAATAGCTCTGAAAGCCCGACTCAATGGCTGCTTCATTAGTATGCTACGTGTGACGGCAGCCACAAAGCATTTCATTCGTTATACCCTAATCTTTTCTTTACTTTACATAATTTTGGAAAGTCCTTATATTTTATGTGAGGCCATGGCGGTAATATGAGAGCTATCTCCAAACAGTGCAAAGAGAATTTAAAACACGAAAATTTAACCCCAACCCTTGATTTATTCTCGATTGTATAACTGGAACTGTGCCAAAACTAATAAGGTTACAGTAGAAAGTTGTCTGGTGTACATTATTTGCTCTGTTTATTAAGTGGCTGTCTTTATACATTATCGTACACAGCAAAAAGTTCAAATCATAAAATTTTTATAGCAGATAGACGAACACTTAACTCACAGGCTCATAAGTCGTATAAAGAGTCATAAAGTAACCTTCTTATAGTTGATGGGTTTAGATATAGAGATAAATTACTTTATGCATTGCCAAACTTTTTCGAAGACTCGTAAGTTATAAGCTGAGGAATTAGAATTAGTAGATGTTAACTTTTAGAGCAAATTTGAGGCTGCAAGAAATAGGTCACTATTTTCGTTCCGAAATAGTGAATCCTTTCCGGTAAGTTACAAAAATAATTATAGTGTAGTATTTCTGTATTTAGGAGATGTTTAGTCTTTACAATTTGTCTGCCTGATGAAATATAACTTTGTAAGAATTACTTTAATAACATATTAAGAAATCAGACGTAAAAATAAGTAAAGTTCATTTATTTTTTGTGGGGCTTTAAAGCATCTGACAAAAGTTCTGGTCTATGGAAACTGTCTGACAATTATATACTACTTCAGGACAATATTCTACAAAAAAATTTATTAAAATCAGCCATATAAATTTAAGTTAAGTAACTCTTATTTTAGTTACCTTTGTCACTTGGTACCTGCCAAGTATCACAAAACAAACTCTACAAACACGCAGGTATTCAAATCACAAGCACATGATAGCCTATTGAGAACCCAATGTTTCATCTTTGTGAAAATAAGTTATGTTAGGTCGTACTCTATTTATAAACTTGCTCTATATTTGTCAGTGTTGAATTAGGATGCCCGAATACTTGTAGCGTGTCTCTGTATGATCTGTGCTTGTCTTTCAATCTTCTTCTTTCTCTAAGACTTTTACTAGGGACAGTGATATTTGTCGTCTTTTGGAGTGTTGAATGTACATAGAATAATATGGAGTTATTCTTTAACTTTGCAGCTCTTCAAATAAATTCTCTCTCTCTCGGTCTCTCTCTCTCTCTCTCACTCTTTAGAAATTGCTAAATATTTTTTCGATCGCGAGGTTTTTTATACGGAATAATATTTTTTTTTGTCTTAATGGAAGTGTGAGAACAGTTAAGTAGTGTTTTTTAAATGCCAGTTTTTGTTACTATGGAGTGATTGTAGATATAGTTGAGACAAATCGTCTAGTTCATCTCAAGAAGCTTTAATTCTATCTTCAACTTGAATTTAATTTATGGCTATGATTGGTTCAGATTTCGCAAGAATGTCTATATTGTCCGTAAAAGTCTAAATAATAAATAGTCGTCATAATACCTGAGTCAGAGTTTTATTATCACAGCTTTTCAGTATTTGTTATTCGAACCATTTCAGTCCTTCGTCCTCAGTAGAAAAACTAACAAGTAATGGTGCGTAAATGAATATGCTTTCAACAAGGATGATGATTTATGGATTTGTACAATATTGCTTGATTCCTTGATGTTAGATGTTGGACATTCAAAATTTGGAAGATTGTTCGCATTTTTTAAACTGAATTTTCTTTGAGATGAATATTAATTTTGTTCTATTTAAAAAATGTTAGATTTTCATTGAATAAACTTGTTTTAATAATTATTAATACACTGTATGACGTTTATGTACGATTCTTTAATGAAGAACGCTACCGAATGATTTTAGTTACTTCAATATCTCTTCATCTTCAGCAATAGCTGGACTTGTGGGTCCGACTCCCAGACGGGTTTATAAGAGTTTGTGGTTGTCTAAACATGAGTTAGTGAATGGTGCAAATATTAAAATAATATGCTTTATCTATCTTAACGTTATTACACAAGATAAATATATATTAGAATATATGGCTAAAATAATCTTGGAGGAATACTGAAAATGGGGTTTAGAAGTCAACTTCAAAACGAATCAGAACGTACGTCCTGAGGACTTAGGTCTGTAGGGGGAAATTGGAAGCTGTAAGGGATGTGTATATCTGGAGGTATATTAACATCAATGGCGCAAACTGAGAACACAATTAAAGACAAAATAACTAGAGGGAAAAAGTAGCACTAAATTCAATGTTAGGACAGAAGTACACCAGAAGAGAAACAAAGAAGAGAATATACAACACTATATTACGGCCTGTATTTATGTATGGTTCTGAAGTTTGGCACATGTAGCAGAAACAATAATAAACAACTTATTTGTTGTAGAAATATACTTTTGGAAAAAAGTAATAAGAAGATCTAGACTCGAATAGAAAAGCAACAACTGATATGGTAAGGACACGTGAGACCCATAGGCGGAGAACAACAAAATATTCTTAGAATGGACACACTGGGGAAAAACACGGTAGATGGCCATGGCTACAGGCGATTACCAAAGCAATGTGAGAAAGGAATTCCATAAACCGAAATGGAAATTAAGTCCCCAAAAGCATGAAACGCTGCAATTTGGTTTTAAAAAAAATCAGATACAAATTATTAAATCAGCAAAATCTTACAGAAACAGTCCAAAAGTAAGCAAATGACGTTATAAGAAAAAAGGAGAGACAAAATTTTATTTTGAGTTGTGGAGTATTGTTGAATTGTCAAATTATAGTTGTTTTCTGAATGATACTTGTGGTATATTTTTCTAAGTACTTCTTGGGAAATAACACCACAGTTTAAAGAAAATTGCTGTATATTCCAAACGTTTCGGAGTCTAGATCAGACCCCGTTGTCAATGGTTAAGAAACTACGGATAAAAAAGGCACAATTCTAAGATGTAAATTAAAATAGTTGACAATGTGTATTATTTGATTTCTGACGTAACTAAGAGAATTTATTTGTAATATACAGGGTAGCACAGAAATTTCTAAAGATCATATAATCATAAAGTTCCTTTCAAATTGGAAGAATTTGAAAGCGATATCTTCAGAATTCTATGTGGCGCTCCTAGACTTTGTTATAAGATAGTGCATTCGCCAAAAATGTGACCAAAGAACTTTGTTGATTCAGTGATCCCATTAAAATCATAAGGGAAACCTAGGAAAAACCTTATGAACTATCCCGATATTGGATTGTTCACAAGGACATGACCATTAGCAATTTCTTCCTTAATCATCGGCAACCAGGAACGACTGAATTCTACGATACAATCGTTTTCATTTAACAAAATTAAAGCAGACTCTTTTAGTTTTCTTTTGGTGTTGTGTTCTTCTTTGTGTAATATAACTTAATTTTGAAACTGTATTTTATGACCAAGGTCCCAAGCATGTTCACAAATTTTGGATTTTTCAAATTGTCGTTTTTTTATGTAATTTTTGTGTTCGTTTATCCGAACATTCAGAGGTCTAGAGGTTTCTCCAATATAGAATTTATTACATTCACACGGGATTTTATAAATGCAATTTTTTGTATTTTCAGTTGTGTAATTTGGTTTGGTTTTTGATATAATTGATTTTAGTGTATTTCTTGTTTTAAATGGTGTTTTGATATTATATCTGTTTCCCACTCTTTTTAGTCTCTCTGATAGTATGTATGGTATAGTTATTGTATTAATGTCAGTGTTGAGTCAGTGTTGCTTGGTGAAGTTTGATGTTGGTTGTTAGGGATTGTTTGGTATTCCATTTCGTTTAACTCGTTATTAATAAATTTATTTTGGTAATGATTGGCAGAAAGTACATTTTTTATAAACGTTTTTTCTTCATTGAATTTATTGATATTAGAACAGTTGGTTTTTGCTCTGTCATATAGAGATTTAATGATACCTCTTTTTACTGAACTTGGATGATTAGAGTTCCTGGTTGCGATGATTAAGGAAGAAATTGCTAATGGTCATGTCCTTGTGAACAACCCAATATTGGGATAGTTCATAAGGTTTTTCCTAGGTTTTCCCTTATGATTTTAATGGGATCACTGAATCAACGAAGTCCTTTGGTCGCATTTTTGGCGAATACACTATCTTATAACAAAGTCGCACCTAGGAGCGCCACATAAAATTCTGAAGATCTCTCTTTCAAATTCTTCCAATTTGAAAGGAACTTAATGATTATATGATCTTTAGACATTTCTGTGCTACCCTGTATATTACAAATAAATTCTCATTCTCCCTGTATAAATCAAATAATACACATTGTCAAATATTTTAATTTGCATCTTAGAATTGTGCCTTTTTTATCCGTAGTTTCTTAACCATTGACAACGGGGTCTGATCTAGACCCCGAAACGTTGTGATTTTTTGTGTTCATATATTAATGTATAGGTCTTTATGCTTTCCTAATATAAAACATGTTATATTCGCAAGGAATTTTGTACATGCAGTTTTTTTAATTTTGCGTTGTTTTTGTAGACTTTGTTTTCTATATAATTCGATCTTAGAATATATTTTGTTTTCAGTGTCATTTTGACATCAAGGCAATGGTCATTGTTTTTGACAGACCCTAAATATGGTGTAGTTGTTTTAGCAATGTCGTTGCCCCAAATCCAATATTAGAGAACACTTATTTTTTGTTCAAGCCTGTTTCTTCTTCATTGAATTTGTTGACATAAGAATCTGATCTTTGCGTATTATGTAAAAATAATGATTGAATAGCACTTTCCTTTATCGTATTTAGATGATTTGAAATAAAATTTAGGTATCTGTAAGTGTGAATTGGAATCCTTTAACAAAAATGAAAAAAAATAATCCTGAAAGGAGTATTGGGTTATGAATAAAAAATTTGATAAGCATAGAAATGTTCAGGTTTGGTATATTCTATGGAGTACGTAAGTGTTTTCCTTTCCTGAATAGGAGCTATAAATTTTTTAGGGAGGTTAAGAGTTTGTTCCAGAATTATCAAATTGGATGTGAGTAAAGGAATTTAAACAGATGGAGGAAAAAAATATACAGGCTAAAATATATAATTAGGATGTAGCCCTAGGAAAATCAAGCTGGGTACCGTAACAGGTCATATGCCTAAAACCAATACAGAAGAAAAAATACACAATCAGAAACTGAATTAAATAAAGACCATGAAGGAGAAGTTTGCTGACAAAGTTAGTCGTCCAGAACACTTCTTAGTTCTGTATATCACGACCCTGTACCTGACTGCTTTTTTGTCAAGTATCACATTACAAAGTTTAATATCCCCAAATAAAAAACCTTAAATGTAAATTACAATTGAACAATGACGCCTTAAAAGATATTAAAATATCGGTGCACAAAAAAAGAGATTCTTTTCCGCGAATTCATTAGTTCGAGTCGTTGTTCTTAGTCGCGTTGGTGGTGTCGGTGTGTCGAAACGACTCCAGCCCAGAACCATCATAAATATCCGCTAACGTTGATATTTATAAAAGCCGAAGTGAGCCGTGCTCTTGTGAATCTAACGTAAGAATACCTTTTAATACCACAATACACAATTGCTTCGACAGTGTTGTCCTTCGCGGCCAGCTTACGCGGTGCCATTCGGTACCAGCCGGCTACGTTCAGTACTCGCATCGCGATCGTGATGCTCTCGGTCATTCCCCACACGACACAACTCAAATCATATAACAAACAATAATAATAATACACCTGTTTACATCGAGATTCTTCTACAACTTTATAATCTCTATTAGTAACGTCATTGGATTCATTTATGTCTTTTGACGCTTCATTTCCTTTAAAAGTGTGGGTTTTGTTAGGTCGCTTGATATTGACAGTGGATTTATGGACTTTATATCTGAGCCTTCATATGTAAATTAAGTATTTTGACCTAAAGGCTTTTAAAATCAATTAAAACACATACAAATCATGCTAATGACAATTTTATTTTCCATGGTAGCAAATACTTTAAAATAGCTTGAATATTATATTTTATATGGGATCAAGCACTTGTCGCTAAATCCAGCACTGGGGTTCACAAGTATTTAAAATCCAGATAATACCGCAAAAGACTACGTTGTCAATGTATAAGGGCGTCGCCAGGCAACTGCCTCCTCCCAAACTCCTCTTGTGGATCACTGGAACTTCATGAGATATCTGTATATAAAATAAACCCTCTAAATGCCGTCGTTTCCCCCCAAAAAATTAGCACCTGCAAAGAGATAGCTGAAGAAGAAATAGAACCGACTGATATAGTCTAAAGTGACAAATGTGATGACGAAGACATGGGGACCAATGATAAATATGAAAAGGAAGTGAAATACAAAAGAAATTTATTCTAGACTAACGCACTAGCTGGAACACTTTGTTCAGCAAGCTAAAGTATAATTTTTTGTCGATAACGCTCTAGTAGTCACTGGCACAAATACTAAATCAAGGCCGAAACTCCTCAAAAGAATCGACGAACAAAGTCTCACTGAGGTCACAGGGATAGTGTGTTACCTACAGAATCCGAAGAACAATGAATGAAAATATACGACTCCCGATTACACCCAACGCCACAAAATGTTCCCCCAGGTAACGAAAAATATACTGTATTGTATAAATGAAGTGGAACTAGCAGCAGTGGAGCAGGATATAATGAACGCTGACGAAGAAAACGATAGTGTGACTCGAGATCCAACTAAAGTGTGAGAAAAAAACTTTTTGGAACTCAAAGGAACAAGTTGTTTTCTGAAGCTTAATTGAGGCATCTTCTAGTTTCTTTTAATAGTTTTACTGAAAGTAAAACCGTTCAAAGAAACGAGCATTATGAAGGATTATCACAACATAATAAAAACAAATTGACTGCTTATGAAAATGAAGGGGTCAAAAGTGAAAACTTAACTTTAACTAGTTAAGTTTTTAAGTTAAGTTAGTCAATAAGTAGACTGGATGACAACACAATCAACACCACCTTTTTCTTGAAGTATCACTTTCCATAAAAATATATACTAATTAATCGTTAAAGTCAAAACACGTCTAATATTTTATAATTTATATTTTACTCTACTTCCTATAACTATTTAAAAAGTTTAAAACTGTAACTCTTTAGGTTGTTATTGGGCTGTGCTATGCAACTGAATACGGAAATTATTGTGAATTTGAGTCTCTCGGAGTTTGTGCCCTTGAGAGTTTTGATCCACATGTTGTGAACTGTCAATTGTCGGGGTTAAAAAAAAGTACTCGAAAGTCAATATTTGTTTGGATTAGTATCATGAATGGTATGACGAAGATGCTTTTTCTCGTTCATCAGATTATACTGTGCCTACAAAAATTAGCTTACTTTCTGAAAATTATTTTGATTTGGCAATTGACCTATAAATGTTATTAAGAAAAATCAGAATTACATCTCACTTCAATGAATAATAACAATAAAATTTCCAGCAAATATACCAGACAAGACAATTTAAAATTATTATTGAATCCCATCTAATAACCTGTTTATATTGTCCATAGTAGAGTTTCATTTCTATTAGTTTTCATTCGACTGACGTCATCCGTGGAGTAGTAGTAGTAGAGCGTTCGCATGGTTTCAAGAATCAAGGCCCTGAATGCCGCCCTTGCAACGTTCTCGCGCCCCACAGGTTGGAAACGACTGATTAACCTATTTCGATATTTTTGGAATCTTTTTATCCATTTTGTTTCGAAGAAGCAGAAGCGTTAGCAGAAAGTTACGAGAACAACGCGAACAGACCTGATGTGGGCATCTCTATTGTATGATCTGTGGTGGGCATTTCACCATCGATCCCAGGACAGATCATTTATCAACTACGAGGATGAATTCCCGGAACTATCTACCACATTTAGTACCCGCCAAACCTTTTGTAGGTGTGTGCGGCTATTTGCAATTACAAGCACATTACGTCAGTAGGTTAGAACATCGTTTCAAGACTTCGAAGATCTAGGGTTCAATTCCTACATTGGTCACTTTGTTTTATCGACATTATTCTATTATATTACTGAATTTTTTATGTGCATTTGAGTGGCCCTTGTAAGATTCAGATTCATACTTGCGCCCGGTATGTGGCGCTTCAATTGGGTTCCAGGAAAATTCTTGGATCTACCCCTAAACAGTTAGACTGGATTTAATGAAACTTTTTGTGTATTTTTGAATGGGTTAGATTTACGGTCTGTCCCGGTACAGGTACGAGAAGTACTATTATTTATTAGTTTTATCAAAAATGAAACAAACTTGTTTATAAATTAATATGAAGTCCAAATACAAATTTTGAAATGAAAATTCGAATATACGAGGGTGAATCAAATATGAACCAGACTTTTCTGTTTCTCGCCCTGTAGGTAATTCGAGGGGCGTGACGTCTCCATATATGTTAGGTAGGGATGTTAAGAAGAGGGGAGTTCGTCGGTTTGGCGAGGCGTAGTCGATGCGCTGTTATTAGCATCATGTCAGAGCAAGAGGTGCATACGTCTGTTGCGCAACGTGTTGTTATCAAATTTTTGGTGCGGGAGGGCGTTAGACCGTCTGAAATTTTGCGTCGACTATCTGCACAGTTCGGCAATGAAACACTTTCAAGGACCCAAGTGTACGACTGGCACAAAAAGTTTTCAGATGGCCGAGAGACAGTGGAAAATGAGCCTCATGCACGCCGTCCCACGACAAGCATCAATGAGGCGATTATCTACGCAGTTCGTGAGCTGATTGAAGGCGTACTTCTGATCGATTTTCTGCACGAACGCAGTACAATTAATGCTGAGTATTACTGCGAACTACTCCAACAAGTGAAACTTGCCTATCGGCAAAAGAGGCGGGATATGTCTATCCGAAGTGTGATTCTGTTGCATGACAAAGCTCGGCCACATACAGCTGCACTGACTCAAGGAAAATTGAACAAAACACATTGGGAAACCCTTGAACACCCGCCTCACAGTCCTGATTTATCGCCATGTGACTACCACATGTTTGGGCCACTTAAAGAAGAACTGGGAGGACACCACTTTGAGGACAACGAAGGTGTAGAAACGTTTGTGCGCAATTGGTTATCGACACGACCAGTTTCATTCTTTGAGAAAGGTATTAAAAAACTTCCGATTCGGTGGGAAAAATGTATACATAAGAGAGCACACTATGTAGAAAAATAATATGTATTAAAATTTGTATTGATCGTACCAATAAAATTTTTGAAACAAAAGTCCGGTTCATATTTGATTCACCCTCCTATAAATTTATTCTAAATAGCCCCATACACTAATAAATTATTAATTAAAATACTGTACAATTTACGATTGATTTGTGGCTCACTGAGTTCATGAATTGCTACTTGTATGCACTATTTAATGTTTCCCTGGCATGAGGAAGGTTGCGTGAAACAACCTTTTGGTTTAAGGCACCTAAAAAATAAATCTCCAATAATAAAAGTTTAGGCTACCTAGCTAGATAATTAATTTGGCCAAACCTCCCTATACGTCTTGTGCCAGAATGATTGTCTGACCAATGCTGTGGAATGAGCAGGACAAACGTCTTGTTCCCAGATTACGTTATCATGTACTTCTGGTTGTCATGTATTAAGAAGTGGTACTAAACGTGCTGGTTTAAATTTTCCTTATAAAGAATTTGGTTACCTACATATGCACCAATAATTAGATCAAAAAAAATCCACACCATACAATATTTTTTATAACGCTGACTTCGCTTGTTGCTAAATTAATTAGGATTACCGAAAGTCTAATGACGGCAATTTTGGGATGTTACGTCCTCGATTGTGCAAAATGTAGATTCATCGGTAATAAAAATCAATCTAAGAAAACTGTGGTTTTCAAACTAGTTTTCACCAATCCATGAACAAAATTCTTTTTTCTTCATCTCAAGTTTCAAGTGTTGCTGCAGCTTTGGCGGTTTAATTTTGTTCTCTTTAAAAGTTATTTACAACTCACCTTTGCTTAAATCCAATAATTCTGCGTGTTTCCTTAAAAATAATCTGAAACTAACCCTGTTATTAATAACAGCCCCACAGAAAAATCTGCTGTAGAAGTTCACTATGAAAACTAGGGGTTTTTGCGGTTGCTGATTCCGAATCCGGGGTCCGTTAGACGTTATCAGATCATGATGAAGGTCATTTGAAGATCAAATCGAGAAAAATCTTCAAAAAATCGGAAAAAAATAATTATGGGGTTTTTGAGGTCGCTGATTCCGAATCCGAGGTTCGTTTGACCTTATAAGGTCAGGTCAAGGTCATTTGAAGATCATATCGAGAAATCCTTTCAAAAATCTGGAAAAATTCATTATATGGTTTTTAGGGTCACTGATTACGAACCCGGGGTTGGCTTGATAAAAAATAAATATATTATCACTTTTCCGGCTTTTTGGAACCATTCAGCTCCATCAATTCAAGATCCATATCATTCAATGTTTTTTTGGCGATAGAGTTCACATTAAAATTTGAAACAACTTATATAAGATTTCATCACTTCTCTTTCGTTAATTGTTTCTTATGGTATCTGACCCGATCACAGGTGAGTCATCCGTCCGGAAGGTGATAACTCTCATACCTCCCCAGGTCTAAGTATGAGAGCTTTCTGACTTTGTCGAGGACAATGTCAACTCGTCGTCAGACACATTACAGAATCATTCTCAGCCCTTAACGTCCCCCTGGCTTTCTTACCACATTGGACTTAAAAACGAATCATTCTACACATCTTTTATCGAAGCAGTTGTCATCGTTTCAAGTATCCATCGTGGTAGCAGGATTTTGAGTTGTGTTGTTGTTGTTGTTATGTTGATTTGTAATCAATGAAAATAATTTAAAAAACCTGATTCGCACTATACATTGTATGCCCTTGACACTAATTGGAAGAACTCATAGCTGAAAATTGTGCTCCCTTTACGCTAGATCTAGGTTAGCCAGAAAAAATATTGGAGAATGGAGACCGGTGAAAGCTTCGGTCACAACAGAAAGTTGCAGTGCCATTAAATTTCTGTTCGATTTGATCTAAGTAAGAGCAGATATTGAAGAGAGGCCAAGTCTAAAAAGGGTACAATGTGATTGTTAATCGACTGCTGCAACAGAAGAGTGTCAAATAAAATTTCCAATTTGATCTTAAAATTACATTGATTTAATCCTTATAAAATCAAAAAGACCCCGGAGTCGGAATCAGCGACTCCATAAACCTCATAATAAATTTTTACATATTTTTTGAAGGATTTTCTCGATTTGACCTTCAAATGATCTTGACCCTCGCCTTATAAGGTCAAAATACCTCACATTCGGAATCAACGACTCCAAAAACCTCATAATGAGTTTTTCCAGATTTTTTTGTAAGGTTTTCTCGATTTGACGTTCAAATGACCTGGACCCTAACCTGATAAGGTCAAACGGACACTGAATTCGGAATCAGAGACCCCCAAAAGCCTTTGCTATCATAGTGAAGTTCATCAGGAGTAAACCAAAAATATACATTTAGTTCCTTGGACCTGGTAGCCATTCTGTAATGGGTCTGTGACACACCAAAGGTTCCACAGCTTTCCCTTTACAGGATGGCTACCAGGTAAAAGGAACTAAATTTATACTTTTTGGTTTACTCCTGATGATGACAGCTTCGCTGTTGAAACATGCGTTGAGTGAAACAAGAAATTTTTGGTGTTAGGGTAAAAAACTTTGTATTCATACGATTGTTACACACCAAAAGTTCCACAGATTTCCCATTACAGGATAGCTACCAGGTAAAAGGAACTAAATTTATATTCTTGGTTTACTCCTGATGATGACAGCTTCGCTGTTGAAAGTTGAAACGTGTGTTAAGTGAAAAAAGAAAGGTTTGGTGTTGGGATACACAATGTAGTGAATATTGAAAATAAATTGAACTATTTAATAAATATTAATAAAAGTATGAACGATGTATTGTTGACATTTAACCAATATATTAATACAGGGAAAACCCATGCAAAAGTGATAATTCAAAGAGGACGTTGTTATGAAGGTTGAGTAGGTCATAACAATTCATTACGCATTAATTAATTACCTGAATATTGAATTGCAATTTATATTGTGAACACCATAACAGGCTTATAATTTCTTCATTTCCGCTATCGTAATCCGCATGAGTAAGCCTCAGTGTCATCCTTAGATATTATCCTTCCTTAATGCGAACCGACTCCCCGTTATTTAGAGTATGGGAAAGGCAATAACATTTTCTGCTGGGGGAAGAAGAGACCGTTCGCGAGTGTACTCGAGATAAATATAATTGTGCCGTAATGAGACGGAGCAACGAGATAACCAACCGAAAAGAAGAATAAATTAAATTGCCGGGTAGATGTCGGCTCGCTAATGCTACATAAAAGAAATTCAACGTAACAGTTCCAAATACTTTACTTTCAGTAATGGAGGCGGGCGAATTCTGCTTCGCGGTGGTTTGTATGAGAATCGCTTAACGTTTGTCGGAAAGCACTTTTACACTTTTGACGCATTAGGGAATTGTTTATCTTCCATATTAAGCAAAGCAGTAATCCTGTTTTACATATGCAGGATCTAATGGAAGAGCCACACGAATCGTGTGGCCTTTTTTGTAAATAAAACGCTAGATGCCGTCAGCAGATAAGACTCTCTGAAAAAAAAACTTTTATAAACGCAAATCTGCCTGTTTCTTTCCTTAACTTGCCTCTGGTCAGTTATCACAACTTTAACATAACTAATATTTTCTAGTTACATAAATTCCCTAACACTAATATTGATGTTTGTGACGAACACTTGACTTCTGTTTTGTGTTCTGTTACTTTTCTTCATAATTTTCAGTGTCAAGTTTATCTTGTTTTCTCCATCAACTTCTTCTGCATTTTCTTTTCTCTGTCACTGTCTTGTGACTTGTTATCTTCCATGGTACCCAAGGTATGAAATTTCCCCGTGGCCTTCAAATTATGCTTAAGTTACTTCAAACCATCCTCCCCAAACACCTTCATTTTTAATTTTATTAAATCCTAGAGCAATTTGCACCAACTTTGGATGAGAACTTTTCCATGCAACACCCAGAAGTAAAGCTTCTTTTGTTTTCAAAAGACAATCATCAAAATTAATCTGTTAACGATTTTGCAATTGAGGGTCGACATTTGCTGTCTTTACTTCGTGTCACGCCAATAGGGCTGTCATTCAGATTAAGAATTTTGATCTTTTATTATGAATGAATGCCACTGGAAGTGCTCCTACGCCAGCGTGGTATATCTATTTCTTCCAGCAATGAATGCTTTCAAAGTCAAATTTTTTCTTTCATTCTTGTGATCTTCAATCCATTGTTGTTCAAAGGTAATTCTTTCAATGCCATAGCAAAAAGAACTCTTTAAAAGTACTGCTAGTCATTTAACACCTATTGGGCCAAAAGCATTATCACTCAAGTGAAATTTCAATGCTTTCGTATCTCCTCTTTTAATTCTCATGTAAACATATTCTTACATAATGCTCTCTTGAACTCTGGATGTTTTTCCAATGATTTTGCAATTTGTTTTCAAGAATCTACATATAATGTTTTTCCCTTTAAGTTTAAGTATTTTAAATCTGCACATTTACCTATTTTATCAATAACTTGTTTAGCATCGTCTTCATTATTCTGTATACATTATGCGGTCAGTCGTAGACGACCACCACATGTCTGCCAGTTTTCTTTCCCCTCTCAACTTTCCTTTTCCATCATTTATAACAAACACACTTATTTTTCTCCTATTTTCACTACTATCCATCATGGTCTGCACCACGTTTGGCTAACCTGCTCTCTGTCCTAGTAACCTCTTCAATCGCACCTCCTTCTACCTCGCGCACTCAAAAAAGAGTTTGTTCCGCCGTATCATTCACTAGGTACAGACGCAAACTGCGTCTCTCGCCCTTCAGAATCTGATAAATATGAATCCGTGCCCACTGGTAACTGAGTCACTCCATAATTTCGTTACCTGTTCTCGCAACTTAGCCAGAGCTTGTCTGAGACAAATGGTCCGCTGGATCCTCTCTTTGTGCCCCCACTCTGTCTGTCACTCCATTATGATCCCTAGCGCTTTACCTACCTCTCTTTCCCATACTCCCTTTATTATAGCGTCTCCGCCTTTCTACATTTCTACCACTGTAAGTCGTACAGGCAAGTTTCCCCGTCAACACGGAAAAGTGCATAAGTGAAGGCAATCCAATACCCAAACGCCACGTCACTCTCCTACAATCCTCTTTCGTGCTGTTCTCCCACATTCGTTTCTTCTCATGCAGGTGCCAACAACACAATCAACCTCACTTCCCTTTCAAGCATTTTTCTGGGCTGTGTAGACTTTCTCATGTTCGGATAAGTCTGCCCATTGCCGTCCAAATACCTTTCCGCTTTCTCTGTTTGTTGATATGCACCTTTGAAAATACTCTTGTCATCTAACACCACCATAGTTCTTTATGGTTGTCATAGAACTTAGAATATATTCCATAGTGCATATACATACCTAGAATGGTCCCAAGGATAGAAGCGCCACAATTTCTTGGTCATCCCGCACCAATAATAATAAAATTTAATTTAATTACAGGCATCTCTGTTTTTATGTTCTACAATTGATTAGGTGCTTGATTTTATTCCTACAAATGTATGAAAGGACCTTCATAATGCTTTATTCTGCCTTTCTTCCAAGGAAAAAACCTATATACTTCATACTAGCAGTATTAAGTTTGTATTTGACCTGAGAATACTTCCCGAAAAACATAATTTCTGACTATTACAAACTTGATTATGTGTCCTTCATCTTGCTTGAGAAATCTGAATAAAATCCACAGAACTGAATCTTACATAATTGTAAGTTACAAAATGTATGGGAAATACATTTTAGAGGTATCATAATCAAATAGTGTATAACTCAACTAAATAACATTTTCTAAATTTCCGCTACTTTAATATATCCAGTTGTTTGCATACATCCTTCTAAATCTCTTTCCAACATTCACTTGGCGCAAAAGTTACAAAATCCCTAGAAATTGCATTAAAAGGTTTGAGTTGTACATTTAATTGACTCAATCTATAAAGTATATTGAAAAAGCAACCTTCTTTAACTCCTAATATTGTCACTACACGTCACTTGACATCATATTAAATAATTAATAATCAAACTCCTGGATGTTAAAATTTATTTTGCGATAAAATATTAATTCATAAATATTCAAAACAGTATTTATTATAAACTACACAATTGCATTTTTAGTAATTCCTTAATCCTTCGGGATACCCTATAACCCATTCTCGGACCTTAATACACTTTATTTCCATATTGCGCACGTTGTCCGAAATTTCAGAAACTACTGCCACGTAAATTAAGGGTATCAAGTTAAGACGAGCTTAGGCCGATCTGCAGAGTGTGGGTTGTTCCCAATTATGCAATCGAGAACAATGATACAAAGCATCATTGTGTTCTCTTAGAAACTCCCGTTTACTTTATGATAAAGCTTCAAGTCCAGTGCCTAGGGTGTAGTATTATTTGCGTATATTGTAACAATCGATAACAAACTGACAAGTTCCACAGTATAAGGAATGACAGTGACTTAGAAACATAGAAGCTGGTTTTAACTTCAGGATACGAATATATTTATATAACAAAAGGTATTGTGAATATTTTCAATTATTTGGCGTCTTTGAAAAACAACAATAATAATAATTGCACGACGAGAAAATATCACATCTCAGCAGTGTCTGGGAGTCTACGACAAAAGCTCTTCTTCTACACAAGTCTATTGAGAAGGTACAAAACTAGTAACCAACGGAAATTAAACAACATACTATTTCTGCAATTAGAAAAAGGGTTTTATAGAAAATTTAACATTAAGCCCCTAGCGAATTCCTAGGAATTCCGAAAAACACAGCTTTCCACAACAATTGTCTATAACTCCAGAGCCAGGCTGGATTAATTAGGGGGAGCCTGCATTTCAGAACTGGGTTCGATGCAACACCAACCATTTACAACGGAAGACACATTCAACATAATGAAGCACCTCCATAACTGAAGGGCACAGGACCAAATAGGTATATAAAATGACTGAATAAAGAAACTGTACGTCATCCACGAAACACTAACAGCCCTTATAAATGACATAATTACCCATAAAAGAAAATTGCTAATTTCCAGAAGCTCGCACAATTTTCTAATCTGCACAGAGTCATATGCCAAGTTGATGCCTCAACACCACTGCGGCTGACCGAACAACAAGTTCAATTACACCACCAATCAACTGATCAGAAACCGCTCAAATGGAGATAGAAGCCCTTTTATGGATGGCATATAAATGACGTCAACCAAAATTATGTCGGTAGTTCAGCGGCGAGCTACTGGTCATATGTTTCCTGAAACGGAATGCTTTATATTGGCAATCTAAGATCAAGTAGTTCCAACTAAGGACTATCTAAAGTACATTGTTAAACACCCTTCTATAAACAACGACAGATGCAGATATGGTTGCCAAATATCTGAATCTATCCAGTATAACACAGGAGGTTGTCAAGCGTTCACTGCAACTAAATACACAGAACGACACGATGCTGTGGTAAAAAATACTGCACTAGGAACTTAAACTTTTGCAATCGGTAAGAGTACAATACTGTATACAAACCACAATGTGTTTTAGAAAATAATAACTACAAACTGGGAACACGCGATACTGACTGATCGGACTGTTGCTCACAATAGAACAAATATAGTTTTAGTAGATAAAGTCTTTAGAAAAATAAGCAGAAAAAAAAGCCAAATACAGGGATTTCAAATAACGACACAGTGGGACATGAATAACACACCAACTGTACCAATTGTTATGTCAACAACAGGAGTAGCCCCAGAACATCTTCTAAATAATTTAAATTACATCGGTTTGGGCGAACATTTTTACTAACTAATGCAAAAAGCAGGCCTGTTAGGAACAGCCCGGACGGTCAGAAAATTCATGGGAAGTTGCAGCCATGACGCCAACCATGGGCCTGATAACCTGGTAAGGGCTCACACAGAGCTAAATCCTTTTGATATTTCGTATATCTGGTTTTAGTGAAATTTCTCCTAAAGACACGCTATCTGTGCCTTAGAGAGAGTGTGCATGCCATACATTGTATGGTCAAATCGGGAATTGCACAACGAAACTATTCTTCAGAAAATATGTATATTTTGTTTGACTGCTTAATTGTTAAAACTGCTTTGAGCGAAAAACAAAATAAAGATTTATGTTATAGTATAAAAAATGGTAAGACTATTCTACCCAGAATACGTAGATGCGGAATACCACTTGTAGACTCACTGATTACGGAAAACGCCCAAGATTCATTTGGGTAAAACGTGGGAAAAAGCTATAATTATACTAGAATCAAGTTTTTAATATAGAGGCTTTCTTCTCTATTTTTTCTTAAAAAAAAATAAAATGTATTAATTTAAGTATAGGGTATCCTACACAAAGTGTCTATAAAATTTTACGGTAATTTCCGATTTTATTCGGATATTCAGGTTCGTGGTATATATATTTCAAGTTATTGTAAATAGTCTATTCAAACTTTTAACATATGGCATGAGCTACGCCATTATTAAGAAATAAGCTTGTTTGTAAAATTGTCGGCTGACTAAGTGGAGTACCACAGGGATCTGTCTTAGGTCCTTTGCTATTTATGGCCTACACCAGTGATACTCCTTACTACGTTAGAAGCAAAATATCTTTCTACGCCGATGACACAAATATATATGCCAATCCAAACAAATCAACTAGCGCTCCAGGAAGACTTAGATTCTATCTTAACTTGGTGTTTCCAATGGTTGCTTCCTTTAAATGCTGAAAAATGTGTAGTGCTTCGAATCGGTAAAAATAATCCGCTGGTACCGTATTTTATTAACGGCCAACCATTAAGTTCTATGTTTTCTCATAATGACCTCGGAGTGATCGTTAACAGTAGCCTAACGTGGTCCGATCATATTACGTCAATCTGTAAGCGTGCGAACTCGAAACTGTATCTCATTCGGAGATGTTTTTCAAGAGTCTCCTTTCAGTCATTTTGTAAACTTTACACTATTTATGTGAGACCAATTCTTGAGTACGCTGGACCAACGTGGTATCCTGACTTAGTTCGTGACAAAACCCTGCTGGAAAATGTTCAGAGAAAGGCCACTCGAATTCCCTGGGGACCTTCCTATGAAGAAAGACTTATTATGGCCAACCTAACATCCTTTGAACTTCGGCGACATCGTGGATTATCACATATAAAATATTGAAGTACAATTTCGGAAATCTCGACCTGATGTTTACCGTAAATCAGGACGAACGCCTCAGAGGTCATCAGTTCAAGCTCAAAAAAGAAAACTTTTACATCAGATCGAGACAAAATTTCAGAGTTTTTGACAGCTGGAATAATCTAAATGCTAATGTTGTCTCTGCACCTTCTATAAACATTTTCAAAAATAGACTAGATTGTTTTTTATTAGAGTAAATAATATTGTTTATTTTGTTTTTTCTTGTAATTGAATTAATTTCTTTTATTTTGTATGTACCTATATACTAGTAAGTCAATTATTGTAATTTCTCTGTTTTTGGGCACAACAGGGACTTGTCTCTCTACCCTTACTTGTATGTAATAATAATAATAATGCACCTTAGTAGAGATAGATTCTTATATTTATTTATTTATTAACCAGATACATTCCATGCATATTTACATGGGAAATTCTTCAAGGCAACAAAGCTACCTGCTCGTAGATTGGTATATACTTACAAACTAACTAAAAGTAAGCTAATTGGTATTAAAATATTTCATTGTACTTTTACTTAAGGTTTCCATAACACAGCAGTTGTATCCTTACTACTTTCATACAATTTTCATAATCCAGTTTAAATTTAAGTTTTGCTTTAATCTTATTTGCCTCTTCTGTTTCCATTGTTTTAAGTTCATTTAGTGAAAAAATAAATATTAATACTTAAGTGCACTCGTGCGCTGAACCACCAAAATTAATAAGTTTAAATCCAACCCAAAATATTTAATAAATATCATTTCAATACCAACTAATGAACCAAAAAATAACAATTTAAGCTCTAATCCAAACTATTAAGACATACTCGCTGTAAAGAATATTTCACCGTGCATTTCGGCTAGCGCACGGTGAAACTTACATAGCTTCCATGAGATACGATATAATCCGCTTAAGCATGAGATAGAAGATAGTTAATGCAAACTATATGGAGTAATTGGCTGATTCTTGTACGCCGCACGGAGAAACCGAGCTCAGCTGATATTGACCGGACCTACCCGAACGTTTCAATACTTCGAATATTTGTTTACGTGATTTAATTAGTGGTTGCTTTGTTTTTATAATTGTAGTATATGTAAGAATATTTAATATCCAGAGTCGGACATAGTGTGTGTTTAAATAACTGTGAAAAAAAATGGTTATGTGGATGTGATAGCCTCAATACATTATTTTGTTTTCCTTGCATTATTTATGGGGGAAATTTGGACGAAAACAGGAGTGAAGGATCAAAACGTTTCTTACCGGCCAAATGCATTTTCTGTGCTCATTATTGAAAAAAAAATCCATCATGCGAGACTTTAATAAAAAGGTCATTTAACATTTCGCTTCCGAAAAAAGTCGAAGAATATTTTAATTTATAAAAAATAAATGCAGTATAAGCAAAGCTATGGTTTGTTTTATTGCATCCTTGAATCCTAATATTTGACCAGTAAAGTGCACCACCAGTTTCATAACCCACCAGCCGCCACTGTTTTTAACGCTGACACTTTTACTTCTGTTAGGGATTTAACTGGTTTTATTTCTTATGTTATTAGAATTATTGAATACGTTACTGTCTTCTATAATGATATACTACAAATTCACATGTAAACAGCTGTTTAATGTTGAGTTTGTATTTTTGTTTAGATATAAATTGTTTCTTTTCTATAATTTTTGTAGTTTATTCTGAAACCATTGAAGCATTGGTAAATTGTTACTATATACTCCTCCCTATGCATAGTATAACATAAGAAGAGTTTCAGTGTTCATAGATTTACTTAAATTATAGAAGAAATATAATTCTAACAATGCAATTTTATAGTAACACACCTAAAAATAAATTTTGTATTTTACCTCAAACAATATTTACAGACAAGTGTATTTCCTATGCCAATAGACAGTAACGCCACACAACGCATAACAGATCGAACACTCTTATGGGAAATTAGAGTCCACCGGGTAAATAACAACATAGTTGGGTAGAAGAAGACGATTGTTCTAGTTGACAATTGACAGCATCATAACCAAAAAAAGAAAAGCCGTTGAAGTTTTTGGATTATTTTGTTTATAGCTATTCTGAAATAAACCTCTCATAATTTTCAACATCCAGTTGTAAATTGTGTCAACCGTTGGAGTATTCAGACGATTCATTTGATCATCATTTTATATAAAATTTACTTGGTATGGACAGTAACCATTAATTTTTAAATACTTTTCGTTAACAATTATATCATGATATTTTTCAAGCCTGCTTGGATAAATCACGGGGGTAAGTTTAACATTCTTAATTGTCCAATTAGAGACTTGAAGTTTATTATTATATAGATGGTAAGCCAATATTTTCTGTCGATATACACCCAAATGGAGGCAGATTTGCTACAGGAGGACAAGGTGGCTCAGGTGGAAGGATTGTGATTTGGAATTTAGGGCCAGTGTTAGATGAAAATGAAGAAAATAATCCGAAAATTCCTAAGATGCTCTGCCAAATGGACAATCATTTAGGTAAATACTGTTTGAAAAATATTCACATACATATGAGTATGATGTTAAGTATCATGAATTATTATATATTGATATTTTAGTAGCTATAAAACTGCATCAAATTGTATCAGAGGCCAACAAAAGTGAAATTTTTATTTTTTTTTTTAGTTTTTTATAGTGCTGAATCCAATTGTGATAGAAATACCAATTTTCAAATTAAAATTGTATATAATTATATCAGAATTTTGATAGGCATATAAACTACCTCCTCCCCCCAGAAAAAAATCTTGATCATGGCCTTGGTAAGAATGGAAAAAGATTTTTACATTGTGTCTCACTAATAGCACCCAAAGTATCAAGAGGAAAGGTTAGATGATAACAAATTTCCCACAAACATGACAAACTGTTACTAGCATTTGAAGAATTTACAAATTTCAGCACAATCCAATAATGTGGTTCACACATCGTTTTGAAATGGTAATGAAATAATTGTTTTGAAAGGCTTAGTTGAACTTGAATTTACATTTACAAGTGTTAAAGTCACTGGTAGTAAAATATTTCTCATAATGTAACAAAAAATGCTTTATCAGTACAGAAGATAACCCTGACAGAAGGATACAATTTTGAGATCTAATGATGGTCCCTTAATGATGAGGTACTTTTTTTAAAGGGACTCTAAACAGGCAGAATGTGCAGTATTGGTCTGATGTAAAGCCACCTTCATTTAGGTGGGTTACTCTCAAATTTCTCAAAAAGTTAATTCATGAGCAGGAATCCTGCCATATTGTAGGGCCAAAAGTTCTGGATGAAAATTTAGCAAGACCTCTGAATCTTAACATGCTTCAAAATCAAATGTATCTGATGATTGACGAAATAATGCCAAACTAAATGTGTTTAATAAACAGTTGCCAGCACATTATTTTAGACCAGTTTGAGATTGGCAAAACGAAAGTTGTTATAATTGAAGGATTATTATCCAGAGCTGGCTATTAATATGTTTATCCAAATAAAATGTAGTTTCAATGATAATACATAAGTTAACTTGTAACATGTCCTCAGATTTTAGGCAACAAAAAAGTGTTAAATAGAGAAAGAAGTTCTGGTCCTCATTTGGAACTGTATAATGAGGCACATGACAATTTTATGTCAAAACTTTGTTTGACATTTTACTTGTTATTATTATTGACCATTAAAATTCATATAGCTCCCATAACAGAATTTTTTTTAGTACTTTAGTATAATTTGTTTGACTTTGTACATCTATTTACATCTATGGCAGCCAGGCAGGACTTCTGGGCCGTTCTAAATTCTGTGAAAACTTTCTGACACTAATGAAAACTACAACATACAAACATCAATCACTTCTTGAGAATCTTTAACTCCACAGAGCATTTGCAGTGTTGAGAAAAAGGCATAAATAACGAAGGAATTTACTCATATAGAGTTTTAAATAGAACTATAGAACATTCACAGATTTACAATTAATACCTATGTTAATCACTGCAATCCTCACTAAAACATCAAATTTCTTAACTTCAAAACTTTTCAAAGTGAAACATATTTATTCTTTTGTATTTGCTTTATTTTAAATAAAACTAAATCTTCTTAACAATGTACTGTACAAGTGTGTGGCTGCTTCGCCAGCTTGCCCAGAAGTCACTAACAGCAATTGTTTATTGACTGCAATTGATTGTTTTGGTATTTTGATAGCATGTGTGAATGTCGTCCGTTGGAGCAACGCAGGCCATCTCTTAGCTTCAGGTGGTGACGATAAACTCGTAATGATATGGAGGCTGACTAGTGAAGGAAGTTCTTCAATCTTTGGAAGTGGAAAAGTCAATGTTGAAACCTGGAAATGCATTCACACACTGAATTCGCACAATGGTGACATATTAGACATATCATGGGCACCTCATGATGGCTGGTTGGCTTCGGGTAGCGTCGATAACTCGGTCATCGTATGGAACGCGCAGAAGTTTCCCGAAAAAATCGCTGTTCTTAAAGGTCACACGGGGATGGTAAAGGTAAGCTATGAGGTTATATTTATTAAAAGGGTTTTCCTGGAAGTGGATTATGATTTGCTTTCAGTTTTATTTTGTTGTCTATGAAAAAATGATCATGTTATTTTCATCATAGTTTTATATGATTTACAAAGCAGTAAAATCTACAGAAAGGTGTTGGCCACCCTCAACAGAACTTATACTTTTTCTGTGCAACTTGATTCAATGCTTCTAAACCCAAGTAAGTTATTAATTTTTTCAGAAAACGTCAATTACTGATAATATTTAGAGATAGTGGAGTTGGAAAGCCTTAAAGTTGACAATTAAGCTTTAGAAAGCATTTTATAGTTACTAAAAGTGTCATGAAACATTTGATATATTTCAGATATATAAACAAACATGTGTTTATTTATTCTGGGAATTAACCAGTTCCAGATATTATTGATGTACTATTCATGAAAATGAAAATTCCAAGCAGACTTTAAGTTCCTGGGGGTGAATGTTCTCTCAACCAAGTTAGCACACAGTATTAATATTTGTTGTTAGGAATCAAGGTGAAGCAAGCTACCAAAGAAAATGACATTAGCAATCTCCACTGTAAAGAGAACTTTGGTAGATTTTAAGAACTTAAATAACTTGAGAAAATTGAATGGGACATCATGGGACTATTGAAAATGAGGACACTTAACTCTGAGTAAATACTGTACTACATAGGCAACAGAAACCTAAGTCAACTTGAAGTAGATTTTTTAATTATTAAAAAATAACAACCTGTATTACACAAGAGAAAATTATACAACAATCTATAGAGCAAAATAGGACATACAGTTTAACAGCAATTCACTTTCATAACACTTTCAAGTGATTTTGTCAGCAAATTCGTAAAATAAAAGGTTTAAATAACAAACACACCCAAAATGTGGGTTTCTTTTTCTTTTTTTGGTATTTTATCAGTTGAGAATGGAGTACTTATTATGTGCTCAAAATTGATAATGTCGCATTAGTAATTAGTAAGAATTGTTAAGTAATTTAGAAAGGTTTTTTAAAACGTGTCACAATAATCAGGCTAGATGTATTAAAGATATTTTGAAAGTCTATCTTGGATTTTCATTATACTGCCGGTAAATTGGAATAATACAGGAATAATTATAGCATTAAAAGTGTGAATAATGCCACAGGCAGCCAGTGGAAAAATAACAGTAGCTGTCAAAATAGGGTTGAATCAATAATATTATTGAGTAGGGCCTTCAAGATGAAAATGATGATGAATTGTTTTATAATATATTTTTTCTCCACAAGTTATTTGGTTTTTATTTATTTATTAAGTTAATGGTGCTATTTTGTGTTATTAATTAAATATTTATTTTTATTCATAGTTATTTAAGATTCTTTTAGAAATAACATTTTTTTCTAGGGTGTAACTTGGGATCCAGTGGGTAAATACCTCGCCAGCCAATCAGACGATAAATCCCTCAGGATTTGGAGGACATCTGATTGGGTGCAGCAAGAAATTATCACAGATCCCTTTTCTGAGTGTTCTGCGACAACTCATGTCCTGAGATTGTCTTGGTCTCCAGATGGTCAGTATTTGGTGTCTGCTCATGCTATGAATGGTGGTGGATCCACTGCACAAATCATAGAACGTGAAGGTTGGAAGCAGGACAAGGACTTCGTTGGACATCGCAAAGCTGTTACTTGTGTGGTAATACGACTGACATCACCTAATAATAATTTGATTTGACTTTATGCATTTTTTTCCAGAGATTCAATTCGAATATTTTGCAAAAACAACCATTGAACAGCTCCAAACCGACAGTTTACTGTTGTTGTGCGATTGGATCGAGAGATCGTTCGATAAGTGTTTGGCTAACATCTCTGAAAAGGCCTCTGGTCGTCATCAAAGAACTCTTCGATGATAGCGTCCTGGATATATCATGGAGCAGAAACGGGCTGTTCTTATTCGCTTGCTCGTGGGATGGGACAGTAGCGTGCGTTGTATTCACCCAAGAAGAAATTGGTACACCTCTCACAATGGATGAAAAGGTATTTGATTCATAAAAATGCCTAATATTTTAATTGTTTCCATATTTCCTTAGAATGCTCTTTACGAAAGGGTTTACCATAAATCCCTGCAGAAGAATTGGAATTTGAGTTTCAGCGGCACTCAGATTGTCGAGAATCCTGAAATATTAACTGCCATGGATGAAATGAATGAGAAAAATAACAAATCCCAAATTACAGTTGACATACCTGATCCTCAGCCTATCAGTATGGACGTTTCTTATGAATCTCCGAAATTGAATCAGAGCATTCTGGTTCCAGTAAATAAGCAAGTTGAAACGAGATTGCCGTCTGGTAAACGAAGAATCACGCCTATGCTGTTGGCACCTGCTCAGAATGTCACCAAAGAGGATGATAGTGGCACGTTACAGTAAGTAGACGTTACCATATAAAAACAACACCGCACTATTGTTAAATATCGACCTTTTGGTGTTCACATCTGTCCACTTTAAGTCTGTTCTGTCTCCTTGTAATAATGTTACTTGAGTCAGGAACGGTTGAAGTACTTCGGCGATCTCTATATACCACCGACTAGCACATTTGTTTCTCATGTTTTAATATTCATTACAGTCTGATCCTTTTTAAGGGATGGCGAAATTTTCCATGTTTGTTGGAATTATCACAAGAGGAATAGACGGATGATGAGATTCAATCTGATGGCAGATTTTCCTCTATCAAAATCTCGTCATTTTAACCAACGATATCAGAACGTTTGTTTATTAACAACTCGAAAATCATATATCATTAGTTTGACTTTATTTGTTCACTACTTCGTAAATATTTCTTGTGGGGTATAGGGAGACAATCGTCCTCCCCCTAAATAATTACAATAATAAATGCATCCACAGTAATTTACATATAATTTATGGCTAAATATATAAAGTCCCACTCCGCAAAAGATCCCTTTTAAAGCTCTTAAAGGTAACATGCTCTTTATATAGACACCCATAATTAGTATCAATTAGATGTCATAAAGTTACCCGAAAGATCTCTTATGCGTCAGTTTCTGCGATCTTAAAGAGCTCCGTAGAGAGAAACCTTATTGTTGACATTTTTAGAGATCTTAAAGACCTCTATTCAGAGATATCAGAAGTTATCAATTGAATGTTAATATTTGGATGTCGCTCATAGTAATTTCAATCAATTGTTAAAAAGTTTATTTTGTTTATTAATAAATAATATTTCTTGATACAATGTAAAAATGGCTGAAGTTTATTTTTGTACTTATGGAGAATAAAAAACATGTCGATTGCAAAACGAGAAAATTTTAAAAAATGAAAAAAAAAACTTAAGCACATAAAGGATCCTGCACATTCCTTATGGATTTAGCTGAGATTTTCATATTTTGAAAATTTCAACGAAATGAACAAATATCTTCATGGCCGATGACTGATGGTTTTCAAGTTATGTTTTCTCTCTGTTTGATCTGTGGTTAGTGGTTTCCCATCTCATTTACATTCTCTCAACAGAGTCGCAACGCTTGCGCACAACGGATCAAGTACGGTGAAACGATATAATCTGCTGTCTGGATAATAGTAAATATTTTTGGAGATGGATAGAGTGTAGTACGATGATCGCTAATATCGATAGATCACCGATATACATATACGTCTTCGAATCGCAATTGTAGCACCGATATACCGTCTTCAGCAACTTCTCTAATAGTGATTCGATTGGTTTGCCATAACAATTTTATTCACTTTCTCTACATTTTCATCGGTTTTTGATCAGGCGTCCAGGGCGAGCGTCGTCTTTCATATATTCTCAACCTTCTGTGAAAAACTTGTACTACTTATAAACATTTTTTTACTCAGAGAACGCTCACTGTATGTCCACATTTCAAGAGTTTTTGGGCACATACTTTCATTTTTTACACAAAATTTGATGCAAATTGATCTATTTTTTTCCAAAAACGTCGAACACGCAAAACACTATTAAGTTTTATGTTACTCACAAACAAACTAAACATGCTATATAGCTGAAACTGTGAAAATATGTTCGAGGCGCGTATACCAACATAAAAAAAAATCGACAATCGAATGTACGTAGCCCGCGAAATTTAAAAATTCACTTTATTTTTTTGAACAGACCTCGTATATATTAAGATGTGTTACACGATTTGATGCTGGCCTGATTTTCATTTTTTTTTCAATCTTATGTAAATATATATTTATTTTGCTTTTCTTCTTGATCTCTTGAATAATTGAAAATAGTTGTAATTTGTAATAATTATCTACAGAATCAACACAGACTCTACAGCATACACTTTCAGTAAATCTTCTCCAAAGAAGAGTCAAATTGTCGTCGAAACCGTCACACAACCTCAAGTGAAACCGACCCCTCCATCAGAATTAAATGCTTTGTAAGTAATTTAAACTGTATTTTATTTAGTTGGACATGACAAAATGTTATAAATTGTAGCCATAAAACAAAAGAAGTAAACAAAGTCGTGGCTCAACCTCCTGGCATTCAAATAAACCAATTGATGTGCTGTGAAGTCCCCGGCGACGAGCCAATAGTGAAGTTCATCAACGTGTTGGATCCGGTGAAGTTCACACCAGGAATCAGTGTAACTAAAGAGTATGGCACCATGAAGTTACAGGTTCATAGGTTGTATTGCTTTTTTTATTTGAAAATATTAAAATATTTGTTTTAGGTAACAAATAATTGCCAGAAGACATCCAAAGGCTCTTTGTCAAAAATCGAGGCTTTTAAACAGGTGAATGACAAAGATCCTAAATGGGAGACATATTTAGGTATGCCTTTGAAATACATCTTTATAGAATTTTCGTCATAATCTTTGCTTGCCTTGCCCACACCTCTTCAAGAATTTTAGTTTCTTGCTTTAGTAGGTAGTCTCATCTCGTTAATTTTTTCGATATATTCTTTGCCTTTGATTCTTTTATTTATATCAAAATTAGTTTTATCACCTTTTATTCCTATACATTTATTGTTAACAGTAGAGTGTAAATATCATTCCTGCATTTCTTGTGATGTTCAAAATAAATTTATGTTCTTTTACCAGCAAGTAAATACTCGGCCACTTTGTCCAACATACATATATTTACAATTTCTACTTTTATTTTTAAAAATAACTAGTTTTATTCAATTGACTGCCTGCCTTGCATTGCAAGTTTACAAATCTACCCAAGAGGATATTTCTGCCATGTCAATACTTTTGAATTGTTGAGTCATTGTTTGTTGGTTAATTAGTCCTTGCTGCTTTCTTGGTTTTCCTGTTTTTTTGTACTTAAAACTTCATTTACTTGTTCACAGAATGTTCGTCTTTAATTATATTCTCTTTTTGTAGGTTCATCAATTAGGTGCATAGCAGCTAATAGAAAATTTATTGTGGCTTGCTGTGAAGATTTAACGATAAATTGCTACAACCTCAAATCTGGTGCAAGGCCTTTACCTCCACTATTAATTGAAGACCTTGTTTCTTCTTTAAGTCTATCCCAGTCTGGTTATTGTTTGGTTTTAACGAAAACTGGTTTACTTCACTTGTGGAATTTTGATACTACTAAAAACATTTTGTCCAGAGTCTCCGTCAGAAGTTTACTAACTGGGAAAGGTGAGTATAAATTGTTTATCATTTTTGTTTAGATTAATTATAGCATGTTTATTTAATTATTGCTAAATTGTATTCCCATTTTCATATAAAGATTGTCATTCCTTTGCAGGAATTGTTACTTATAACTCCTTGACAAGAAAAAAGATAATATTTTTTGCATAAAATTGGATCCTAAAAAGATCGTATCAAATTTGGTTTGACAGTTTCAGTTAATATAACATAGAAATTACCAAATGACATATATGAAACATCTATGTTTGATTTAATTGTTTGCTTTACCGGTTTGATATCTGAAAGTCGTTTATTAATGGAACCTCTTTTACTCTATTCTGGATCTTTTGTTACAACTCCACCTCCCAGTTTAACGTTGTACAGTCATATTGTATTGACATCATTTGCATATACATAACATGAAATGTTTCTTAAGGTGCGTACAGACCGGGCCAATGAACGCCAACATTCGGTATCCATGGCCAAATCTCATTAGTTGGCGTTCGTTGGCCCGGTCTGTACGCCCCTTTATACATTTATAATATTAAATGCAAACATGTTTTTTAAATTATTACTAATGCTGTGTGTACTTTGTCTTTTGCTTCTTATAAGTGCAGCTCAAGCTACACATTGTTGCCATGTTTCTATATGGCAATATACAGTGTTGCCATGTTTCAGTTTCCTATTCTAATATGCCCTTCTCACTTTGTTCCAGCTGGTGTCAACAGCTGTAGCTTAAGTACTTCTAATAGCCCGTTGATAACATTAACAGACGGAAGAGCATATATCTACAGCATGGATTTGCAAACTTGGTAATAAATTGTACACCACTGTTAATCATAAGTATACAATTATTTTAAATTTCAGGGTACAATTGTCGAATCCTCTCGATCCTGTCAACGGTATAGGCGGTAATTTGACCAGAAGAGTGTCGAGCAATTTACCGCTTGCATCCCTACAAAGATCTATGCCCGTTCACAAGGGGCTTGACTCTTTGCCGCCGGGAGTTCAACTTAGTTTCCTTGAATCTCAGATCACTGCGACAAATATATTGGAGTCGCCTTCTGAATATAAGTATTGGTTATTGGCCACTGTTAGCCATCTACTAGATAAAGGTATTGTCTGGTAAAAATTTTGTATAATTTTTTAAGCATTGACTTTTATAGGTCCTGAATGTCGATTAAGGGTTATTCTGGATGATTTAATGGGTCCGACTCATGCAAGTGCCAAAAAGAAGAAACAGGATGAAACGGTAGATATTCAAATGTTGTTTTAAAATTTGTTTAGCATTGTACTTTTTTATTACAGAATTCGTCCAATCATGCTCTGCTCAAAGAAATCTTAAGCATGATAAAAACCAAATTACCATGGCAAAGGCTGTACAGAGAATACAGTGAACAATTTAATAATCATACCTGAAAACTTAATATTCATTGTTGTATAACTGTGATAGATAGTATTAAGTTCCAATTCAATTAAAACAATATTTAAATATATGTGGACATAGATTGAAGAATTTTTGATTATAAGGTAAATAATAAAGAAAAGTTGCAGCTGGAAACAATTATTTCTATTTCATACCAATATATTCTATCAATATACTACAGCACAACCTACTCCCTAAGTCTTACTAGATAATTGAACAGTTCAATTATCTTATATCAATTAATTATATTTATATTTTTTTAAGCGCGTTCACGTATACGTCTTGCCAACTGTATGTCCTTCGGTGTGATGGTTACACGTTTCGCGTGGATAGCACACAAATTGGTATCTTCGAAAAGACCAACCAGATAAGGTTTGCTAGCTTCTTGTAAAGCCATTACTGCTGAGCTCTGAAATCTTAAGTCGGTTTTGAAATCCTTTGCGATTTCCCCTCAAGACGTTGGAATGGCAATTTTCTGTTCAACAATTCGGCGCTTTTTTAGTAGCGACTAATTTCACGAAGAGCTACTGTGCCAGGTCTGTAACGATGTGGTTTTTTAACACCGCCTGTAGCGGGCGCACTTTTACGTGCTACCTTTGTTGCTAATTGTTTTCTAGGTGCTTTACCACCAGTCGATTTTCGAGCGGTTTGCATGGTAAGGACCATTTCAATGTGATAACGAAATTAATGTAAAGTATGTGACAGCACCACGACGACGAAGTTCACACTAACAATAAATCCATTTAAGATTTCTTTTTGGTTATCTTTGGTAACAGGACAGCCTGAAAGTTGGGTAAGACACCACCCTGTGCAATTGTTATGCCAGACAACAATTTATTCAATTCTTCGTTGTTTCTGATGTAGAGTTGTAAATGTATCGGAATAATACGGGTCTTGTTGTTATCACGTGCAGCATTACCAGCCAACTCCAAAACTCAGCAGCCAAATACTCCATAACTGCTGCTAAATATAATGGTGCACCGGCGCCGACGCGTTCGGCATAATTTCTTTTCCTTAATAAACGATGAATACGGCATACCGGAAACTGAAAACCGGCACGGCTGGATCGCGATTTTGCCTTTCCTTTAACTTTACCACCTTTTCCACAGCCAGACATATTGCTTGGTTAAGAATTAGACAAAAAAAACTAGTCAATGTGATAATGAAGACAACTCACTGCTTCGATATGAGCCATAGTTCAATTATCTAGTGAGACTTACAGAGTAGGTGCAGAAGAGACCCCGAGTTTGATCTACACTCCGAAACTCCTTTAAATGTCTTTCAGTGAGACTAAGGAGTAGGCAGATTGAGACCCCATGTTTGATCTAGAAAAAAATGATTAATAATGAAAATCTCGTTTTCATTATCTCAGCACAGTTTATAATTATGACTGCAAAAAATTCCCAGAAAACATATATGTATAACATAAATGAGATTTATATTTTACATCTACATCTGATTATTTTTTGTTTACCTACCAATAAAAAATGAAGGTTGTCAAATTGTAAATAATATAACATGAACACTACCACTATTTCATTCATCTAAAACAACTTTAGGAGAAAACTACTAGAGTAAAAGTGTGCCAGTTTCAAACAGTCCTTTATTTAAGAAGGCACTATGGATGACTTGGTCATCCAACTATGGAGGGAACACTACCAACCCCAACAATTCTTGCTATAGGTGTTGTCTTCCCCCAGTTTTTCATTTTTCCACAATGACTAACATACCTAAAAGAGTTCCTTTTTTGTTGACAATAGGCTGAACCTTATTCCTCAAAAAAATTGTTTGTGCTGCTTCCTGTGGTCAGACTTTAAGGTAAAATCTTGTAATCATTCGCTGTTTAACCAGTAATCACTATAAATCAGAATGGGTGTATTGAACTATTCATCCCTATTTCCATGGGAATTTAAGCCCACAGTGTATATGCACACCATTCTTCTCTTGAAATCAACACAGTAGAACTTTTGTAGTGCCATTAAGTAAAACAACACAAAAAACAACTAAATTGTATATTTACTACTATTTACAATTTTACATGACTGGTGGTGACTTTCAGTCAATTCTGTCCCCTTTCTTTTTTGATATATGCATCAAAATCTCTCAATGGATCATAATAAACATGGACAATTTGAGCACCAGCAAACATTGAAAGTAAGGCAGCTGCTGTAAATTTTAAATATTTCGACCAAGATACCCCTGCAGGCATTATCTAAGCTAGTTCTTGTTATTATATATTCTCTGTATGTTCGGACTCTATTATATTTTTTGCTTGCCTTCTTTTGTATGTATCATCTAAAATATTGGTAATGTAAATAAGAAATCCATGTATACACACACTTACAAAAATTGGTTGTTCCTACACGCCAGTTGATCATGGAAAATTCTAAAGCAGCACCTAATACAAAGAAGGCTGGCAGAAATCTATACACCCCAAAATATTTCCTGCCAGGCCATTTGTCTAAAATTTTCCTAATGAATGAACTATAAAAAACTACCATATCAAAGATAGGTTATGCCTAACCTAAAAATAAAAGTTTACTGCACAGTAGGGATATTCACAAAACATCGATGCATCGAATCCATTCGATGTTTACCATACGATACATCGGATTGATTCGATGTTTTGACAAAGATCTTTTTCATTCGATGCATCGATGTTTTTTACAAAAAACATCGAATCAATGAAAAAAACTAACTGTGTGACTAATAATGAAATAGAACATTAAAAATATAATATCAGTTTATTTATTCAAGATTTTTATTTTTTATATAATTGTAATGAACACTGGATGACATCTGTGAGCAGTGAACAGCGTAACGAAAATAAGAACTATTCTTTATGGTGAACAGCTATTGGACTTAAGGCACTTAAAAGTATGATTATTCTTATCAGCCATTTTGGGTCCAGCTGCCACTGCTTCTCCATGTTTACAATGCATTAGGCCTCAGTCTCAAATCGACAAATTATTTGTGGTAAAACGTGAAAAATTGTGAAATGAATGTGTTCCGAGTATTTTCTTCAATAGAATAGTTTGGAAAAACATGTAAAAGTAGGAATATTTTATCCTAGAAAACATGCAGTGAATGAAGCAGTAAACGTATGTTAGAGTTCTTACATAAGATTGTACTAAAACTACATTTTTTCTGAATAAATGAGTGTTTTTTAAATGAATGTAACATGTTAAGAATCACGGTATATTTTTCTACAGAGTAATTGAAAAAAAAAAACACCCTTATTATATGCGAAGTTTGTGAAAAAAAACAATCGGATTGAAAAATGTCTCTATATCCCACGGATAATCCTAGAAGTGCGAAATGGGTTCAACATATGGGACGGGAAGGAAATTGTTTATCAAGTGCCTACCTAATCCTGTTTTTGAAAAATATTTTGTTATTATCTCCCAAAAATTGAACAACTATTTATATTATATTTTTGCATGTTTGTTTTCTTATTCAATTGTACTTTATTTTCTGTAAGTACTAAGTACTATTGCAAAATTCTTTACCGAGGAATTAAATTCGGAAAATAAAACTTTAAAGAAAGAACCTTAAATTTTTAGGTTTGAAATTCAGTTTGAAAGGGAAAACTTTGTAAAATAACATTTTTGAGTCCGAGAAACAATTATGCTCGTGTCAAATGTGTTAATAATCAATGGCCTAACACAAGCCTTCTTGCGTACTCAACAACTTAAAATTTTGTGTTTATCAACGAATTATTAATTCATCCTTAAAGGGGAGCCAAAATGCATTCATTGTAAATAGGTACAAGACAAAAATGACAAGAATGCATATGTTTTTACTACCCTATTGAGCCCTGATTCTTGTTACGTATCGACGGCTCTGCGATTCCACAGATGACGAAAGTCATATGAAAATTTACATAATTTAATGGAGATTAACCAGTAAACTAAACTTTAATTGTAATGTTTTTGTAATTGTTTTTTGTAAAATAGTACTAGTTTTGTATTTTTTAGTTCACTTATGAAGCTATATAATATATGGGTCTAATATAATTGAACATCCAACCAATATTTAAAAAAATAAATATATTATTGCAGCTGTTTCCTGAATGATAATTGTGGCATCTTTGGTTTTTATTTTTTCTGAGTTCTTTGGGATTAACTGCCACATAAATTTGAAAGTCTGTATAGTTCAAAAGTCTAAACGTTTCAAGGTCTAAATCAGACCTCGTTTTTAATGGTATGAATACAAATGAACATCAGTTTTATTGTCAATATCACACTTTTGCAGAAAGTATTCGATGTTGAAAAAACATCGATGTTTTTTAGCGATGTATCGAAAAACATCGATGGAGTGTTCCGATGTTTTACATCGAATAAAAACATCGATGTTTTTTCTTGATGGACACCCCTACTGCACAGAGAAGTTTACTGAAGTGACAGCAGTGTCATTCACATACAGGGAACATGGAATTAAAAGCTCTATGGTAGCTGATAGTTAACATAGAGTAATTATGTAGGGAAGAAGCAATGGGAACAAAGATGTGATGAAATTAGAAACGAAGGTAGGTGTCGCTTCTATTCTCACTATTACTTCCTAAGCGCTCTTGCCTTGTTGTCGGGAATCATTTGGGTTCAAATAGGATAACATTTCTCACCGGATTGGAATTATAGAAATAGTTGGACTAATATTTTTTTATTATTATATTATTAACAAAACCATATTTGGGTAAGTACTAAATCACCCCCGGCCCCAACACCATCGGAAGCTCCCACGGTGTCATCAGGCAGGCTGGGTAGATTATTTTATGCATTAAAAAATTACCAATGGATAGATTTTCATTCGTACTCGCCACCTACATTCAAGTTTTCAATTGCTTAATCTTAAGCCGAGTCCAGATCTATAAAAATTTTGCACCGAATGGCAAATACCACGTAAAATTTTGTGTGTGCTGAAGAATTTGTGTCAATGTGGTCGAAGGTACAAGAGATACAAATTTGGTAAAAAACTAACTTTACTTTGTGGCAGTAGTTTTGATAAATGAATTTAAATTCCTTAATTAAGAAAATGTGAGGGTTTTATTGTTTTGTGCGACTTATTTAAACGGAATAAAGAAAACAAAAAGGAAGTATTACCTGAAGGATCTTTACAGATATATGAAATGCAAATATGGTACAACCAGTTATTTCAAAAACATATTACAGGTCTCTGAAGATTTTAAATATTTTATGAACTTGATAGAAACAAAAACTGTGAAAGAAAACTGGCCCTGACCATAGATAAGAGATTTATTGGTCCTGACTAGGATTTCTGGCAATCGATATAGCAGTCTACAATATCTCTTTAAAATATCAAAACAAAGTATATCTCTTACGATCTAACAAGTTTGCAAAGTTATATCTGAAGCACTAAAGGTTTCCATAAAGGTGGGTAGTCACTTTTTTATTTCAATCAATCAATGAATTTGTTGAAACGAATTTTTATTTTAGTAATTCTGTTTATAATAAATTAATATAGTACTAAACTCTTAATTTTTAATTGGGATCGACTTTTTTATTTTCTTTAGAGCTGATGGCAGCTTCACAATAGATTTGTATTTTCAGATGTAGCATTACTTTCAGTATTTCGAAATTGTAACAAGAAAATTTTCAGTTTGACTGATAATATATTGAAAATTTTAAACTTAGATTTCTTGGACTATTACATTAAAAATACTCGTTCTGAAGTTTAAACCCATAGAAGTGACCTTCTTCTAGGTTCTTGGAGTTAAGTTTACCTCATTTTAATATTAAATTTACTAACTTTGAGGCCCTCGAAGGGGGCGATCGCCCCCATCGACCCTCCTTAGATCCGCTCACGATTTAATGTTATTTTTTCCAGGTGCTAACAACAGCTGAAAAGATTGATTATAAACCAAGAGTCACATTGCATTCCCGACTTGACCATACAATGTATGGCAGCACACTTCCTCGAAAATTCACTAAACCCCAAAAATCCTAGGTATCAAAAGGGTTTAGCTCTGTGGGAGCACTTGCTAGGTTGTCAGGCCCGTCGTTGGAGTCGTGGCAGGGCGGCTTTTTCCATTTGTTGGTAAAGATGTTCGTCCAGACCGAGGTATTTTAAATCGGTTAATAGATAACTACTCCTGTCTTTGACATAACAATTGGTACAGTTTGTGTGTTGTTAATGTCCCAGTGAGTCTTTATTTGAAATTCCAAATCCCTATTTGGTTATTTTTTCTGCCTGCTTGATATTTATATTATTGTTGTTAGGAATTGCTATGTCAATTAAAGTTGTTTTCCGAGAGGCTTTATCTACCAAAACTATATCTAGTCTATTGTGAGCAACAGTCCGATCAGTCAGTATCGTGATGTCCAAGTACAGCTTGTAGTTGTTATTTTCTAAAACAGATTCTGGTTTGTATTTATAGTATGGTAATCTCACCGACTGTGATAGTTCAAGTAATAACGGTAAGAACGCCCGGTCAGAAAGTAACCGGCCAGCATCGCCTGTCAGAACGTTCTCAGCGGTAAGAAAGAGGCATGGGTTACGTACTAACTCCATAAATCGGCACACACAGCCCGGTTACAACAAGGCGCCGGCGATTTCACCCCACTTCTCCTACAACTGTGCTTTTGATCAGGTCGTCATCTTCCATTACGAATTATGATATATTCGATGTGTCTACCACAAACGCTAAATAATGAATGAGGGCCAATCTAGAAAGCCCGGCGACCGGCAAGTGTGTGGCGATGTTCTTATAGAACAGGACAGAATCGGTAGGTCTATTACTAACTTAGGCGTAATTCAAGGTGAGCAAGGGTAAACAGTGCTTACCCAATTTAACACTTTTTCCAGGATTGACTTTCTCTTAGCCTTTTTGATTTAGAGTTACCTGTCTACAGTTTAATTTTATCAGATCTCGCCATCTCTAGGTCTTTTTGTTTTAGCGTTTATAGAACTAGTTTTTTGAAGACGCGAGATGTAAGACCGACAAATTTAACGAAATGCATCAAATGCATAAAGAAGTGTTCGAGAGGACATTCAATTGTGGGAAGCGCAACTGATGAAGGTTCCCGACCAGAAATAATATATATTATATTTATATATAATATATATTGTCTTGCGTACAAAGGAATGACACCTCGAAGAGAGTAACTAGTTTTTTCTCGGTCTTTTGAGTTCAAAGGGTAACTATTTTAGAACTACAAGGTTTGCTTCCAGCCGTATTAGGTTATTTGTGAGAAATCCCTGTCTACCCTTCAAAAATGCTCTAAATCTAACAAACTTAATATTTGTTTTTTTCTAATAGGCCATTTCTCCATAGGGTGAGTGGTAGAAGGTTATTTTGACACGTTTGTATATTAGGGCCGAATTTGACTAATTTAACTTTCTCCAAAACCTAGAACAGGTATAAATAAATTAATTTAGGCTAAAAACAATCTAATATTTAATAAAGACACATACAAGTTCATTTACAAGAATTTAGTTAGCTAACTTTGAAGTTTAAATGATGACTATATATAAGTTTATATACATAGTTTTCTTAGAAGTTAGGACTTTTATTTATTTTGCATTCATTGGACATAATCAGCATCAGGTAAGGAGGTACTAGATACATCGGATAGTATATTTATTTTATTTTTAAGGTGGTAGCTAAATATATTACAAAAATACTATTACTGATTATAAGAATGCAAACAGTTTATATTACAAGAAATAAAGTTAGTCATTTAGATAAAAGATCGATTTAGATGTCGTTAGAAATTCGACTTTTTCCTCAGATGACGGCAACAGCAATCATTTCGAGCGGAAATTGGGTTATAGGTTGATTTTACAGGCTTAAAACAGGTATACTTAATACCACTTAATACTACTATACTACGAGCAGATTCTGGAAAAGGTTGAAATCATTGTGGTGCCGACATATATACTTCATCTATCTCTCTTACTACTACGTATGCGCATATTGGCGAATGAGCATCACCATTAAAATAATGCATCCACAGCGAAGACAAAACATAGAGGTAGATTTGTTACTGCAGATGCAAACAGCGGATAAGGTAGTGGAAGAAGAGACAAAATTGCTCGTTTCCGGTTTCATTAAGGCCACTTACGAGCTCTGGCATTCCCTCTTATGATGCATAAATCTTACGTTAAACAACATGCATGTTACCAACATTTCCTGTTATGTTTATTGATACATCTGTAGTTATGAATGATTGTAACAGGAAATGGACGTAACATGCATGTTGTTTAACATAAAAGAGATACATCTGGCTTGTTCATAGTAACTAGTTGCTAACGATTCCAATGGTTTGAGAAATTCTACTCCAATCGAGCGTTCGCCGAGTTAACTACTGAGCTCGCTGATTGGCGTAGAATTTCTCAAACCATTGGAATCGTTGCAACTGGCTACTATGAACAAACCTATCATAATGGGGATTATAAAAGTTTTAACCAAACCTCCAAACACTCTACTACGAAACCCAAAATCCGTGATATTTGTAGGTTATAATTACAGATTTACCTATGTTCAGTAACAATTTTTCCAAAAAATACATATATTCTAAGAAGAAAAATTCAATTTTTATTGTTGTCGCACCAATCCAGCTTTTGTCTAAATGCCCAAGATATTTTGTTAAATGGTATTCCACCAGCCAATAGAAATTTTTAATTAACATACAATTCAACAGAAAACCCAATAAGCCATCAAGTAAATAATGGTTTATGCATAACTAACATAATTTTAAGAGCAAAATCGTAGAAGTAAATTATTTGAAAAAAATATGGAGTATTATCGTTTTTTGCTTATAGTGTAAAAAGGAATTTATCTGTTCAAAATGCCGCCAATAGAAAAATTGTAGAGAATCAGAAAATCTTCAAAATGTGTGTCTATAAATTCCGATCGCAGATTTTTCGCAAAGACAAGCTGGAAAAACTGATTTAAAATGAATGATTATTAAAAATTCATAACTTGGTTGTAATAACAGCTTGAACCTTAATCTGCCCCCTAATGATAGCTTATAATGTTGAGATTAATAACGCTGAAGATCGATATTGTATGTTAAGTAGATCTTGCAAAATATCTTTTGAAATGCCATAAAATGCACTTCACTTCGTATATCATGGATTTTTGTTATAGTGCCGTAAAATATATTAACACTGCTTTTTAAATTTGGCTTAAAACACGGACTTTAACTTCCCCTCCGTGTCTTGACAGTTGTGGATCCACTTAGTAGAAAAAGGTACCCATTAACTTAAAAAACCAATGGAAATAAAAACGTAATAAACTGTTGAAAAAATACGCATAATAATACAAGTTACCATAATTTTCATCTCATGCCCTCAATAAAATCCTAGATGCCTTGACAGCTATTGTCATATTTAATGCAATATTTACTATTATTTTAAACCAATTTCTCGGCATTATAGCAAAAATCCGAGGTAGACAAATTGACGAGGAATATATGAATTTTCAAAATCTCACCAGTATATCCAGGTCGGACTAGTGTCATTAATACGGTGGAATTTGCAAAATACCTCTCTAAATTATTTAAATTCCAATTCTTTAAAATCTGCTTACTCAATAGTATCCATCGTGGGCCCATATAAACTTAAAAATCATAAACTATCGTTTTAACTATAATTAATATTCCAGTATTAGTTACCAGAAAGTTATAAATTTTTGAAAGTAAATCCATGTTTGACCAGTTTTTCTGAGTATACTCGGTAAAAAATTCTCCAATAAGGATGTTTACCTAATTGCTCGTTTAGAATGTAGACCACATTACGATTCCTTCACTATTTTTCATTACATAAGCAAAAAACAAAAGAACTTCGTATTTTTGCGGGTTTTTATTATTTAAATAATTATCTATAAATTTATACTGACGTAATGGTATAAGCAAATTGCTGTTGAATTTTGTATCGAAATATAAGTTCAATTTTGCTCTATAAACTGGTGTATATAAAAAATGTAACATTTAGAAGGCCTTATAATTTTAGTTAGTCAATTAATTGAGACTCTCCTATAGAAAAGAATGTCTAGTTTATTTTTTATATAAAATTTGGATCAGTGACTCCTCTCCAAAGAAAAAAACCCGTGTTCGCGCTAATTGCTTAACTGTTGTATGATGGCACATTATATAGAGTCTGTTCACCTGATCAGAAGGCTGAGCAGACAAATCGATAACAATGTACGCAATTAAATTACCAAGGATCCCAGTGTCCTCAATTATAATACAATCTATTTAAAACCTAAAAAATCAACATTTGATAAAAAAACCATTGTGTTTCATTTCGCAACAGCCCTTATAAATTGTTTCTTAAAAATGCATTATCACACCGTTACAACATAAAGTAAATGCCTGAATATTCTGAATAAACCATAATAATATAAAGCATATATCAGAGAGAAAATAAAATTAAACAGGTTAAAACCGCGTCATATTTCTTAAATAGCAGACACGACTCCAGATTGGATGGTGTACAGCCCGTTAGGAAATGTGTATATTATGTAGTGAAGGTTCTCGGGAATTTGTACTGGAGCTTTGATTTGAATATGTCGTCCTGCTAATGCGACTCTCCATGTGGGTGAATCAATAAAGTGACGGCCTGTATCCAATAGCCAGAAGAAAGCACAAGCAAAAAAGGACGAACTCGAGGAATCCATGGAAAGGCGAGAAACGAGCCAGACGAATGGAAAGACCGTGAGAGATTCAGAGACTAGTTGAAGGAAGGGAGAATGTATCCACTGTAAAAACCCTTTATATATATACATATATAGATAAAATTCTTGATTGTCCCCTTTAAAGTTTGTTTTGTTCTGTTTTCACTTTTAGACCTTGAGCTCCCTTCATTTTCACTTTGTAGCATTTCTGAAAACTTGTAAGCAAGTAGGTATTATATCCTAATTATTTTACATACATTTAATCAACTAAATGTTGCATTTTATTAATATATTTGACTGAATAATTCGAGACGAAGTATCCAATTTCTGGTTTCGTCTTATCATATTTATATTTGCACTACTATTTTATATAAAAACGATAGATATGTAATAGAAAAAATTTCCAAAATATTCTTTATCACAAAAAGTTCATTAGGTATATCAATTTTAGATGCAAAATTTCGAAAATTCGAAATTAATATTCATTTTTCTTCATTGTCTCTGATTAAAAATTGATTTATCGTAACTTCACTATTAACAACAGGTTCCTCTTCAATGTCGTACATTTCCGGTGGAAGTTTGCCATCGAAATCCAACGCACTTAGTGTCCTTCTCAATAAAATTGCGTCAGCTGCTGCTTCCCAAAAAGTTGGTGGTGGTCTGAAATATTAGATAAATATGTAGCATTTTATGCTTTTTGGCAATATTTTGAATTTATGTTATGTATATGTTAAGTTATATAACGATTCTAGTTATTTTATTTATTTTAACTTCTTAACTATTTACTAGCACTTGTTTGAATAATTAAAACAGGTAGAAATAGAATAATCAAGAAAATCATGGAGGCTAAACAGCAAAGAGGAAGAGATATATTAAAGAATAGACATGGATGAAGCAAATTTCAAAAAGTTCGACTACGCAAATGTTTTTATTCATAATTTTAGGAACCTCGTTTTATGAATCAAATAAGTGATTTCTACATATATAATCAGTTTTTAAAAAATTGAGGCATATATAAATTTATTGTAATCATTCTTACACAGAATTGGTGGCACACTCTTTATATAGTAAATTCTGAAGCTTTAGCAGTAAAAATCACGTTTAAAAATCTATTCAAAATTTAAAACTGCCAATTATGGTATAACATTTTAATAATTTAGTGATTCTGTCACCAACAATGCTTTGAATAAGAGGATAATGTTTTGTAAAAAGTATTAATTGCATTAATGTATTTTAATATCTGTAGAATGGATAATATTGAATACATGAACTAGATTAGTTGTTAACAAGGGAATTAAAAATGCTCTGTAGATCTATTTGTTGCAAGTTTGATAAAACATTGATGATATAGTAAGGGAGGTAAATGAGTTTCTGAAAAAGTAAGTTCTTGAATTTCAAGGTTACTAAGGGCACTGGAGATGATAGTAGTAACCTGAAATCATGTTGTCATCGTGACTTATCAGTCAATTGAATTACCTATAGGAATTAAACGTTCGGTAACAGCAATTTTTATACTGGATGTTGAACGGCTCCAGATTCGGAACCTCTATGTTCCATCGTTCAGTGCCTGGTAAAAAATCAAACGAATAGTGAACCTGTCGGTAACTTTTTCAGTCGCGTCTTCAAATTTATTTAGTCTTTGACATTCGTATTAAATACATAAAATAGAAAAAAAATTAATTAAAAAATTACGTGCAAATTCGGCTTAGAGGACACAGTTCAATAAATGCATCTCCCTTCCGTCGCCTTAGAAGCGCGCTTGAACTGATGAAGTTTGTTCCCTGCCCAAAGTGCCAGAAACATTTACTCCTTATATAAATTTAGAGGTATATATAAAATGAACTGTTTTCTTTTGCGCAAGGCAAATTAGATTGACATAGGCTCGAAGAGGCAACCGTATTTTCACCATGATGAACTTTCGCGACTCTCCGTTTTTGTGTACAAAGTATATTTTTCATCGTCAAAATTTTCAGTTGAAAAATTAGGTATGTTGAATTGTACGAGATATAGAAATTCATCCGAAGTAATCGGCCATCATCAAGGGACATTATTCTGCTTCTGAAATCCGAAATATCCGTTCCTGTAAAGCTTCCAAACATACCCGAACTTATAATTTGCAGCTTGAGCAGTTTTAGAGAAAGTTACAGTGTTAAGATTCAGTGAATAAATTGCTTAAATAAATCCCTTAAAATTTACAATACCGATTGATTGCACACGGTTTTTTTTATTCAGTCAGCTGAAGTTTTCTCGAAAACTTTATAGAAAAATAACGAAATCTGGAACAGATCTTTGTAGAATACAATTTAGACAATCATTGAGATGAAATGAAATTCACTAGTAAATTCTGTAATGACAATTCGTTTCTTAATATATTGCAGTTTAAATCATCAAAATTGCCCAAGCCGTTTTTGAATAATCGCTAGTCATACATAAAAAAGTTGGCGAAGAATTATAACCTCCTCCTTTTTGGAAGTCAGTTAAAAATCACAGAAGTGATGCCTTAAACAGTACCAATCTTAGTGAATGATTATTTTTTAGTCATTCACAAGCAACTTTAAAACACTCTTCATAAAGAAATCTTCTAAAATCTCATTAATGTTAGCTTGTGCCCTAATAAAAAAACCGGTCAAAATTTTCATAATGGAATCTTTTCTTTGTACACAAATCCTAGTTAAGATTTCAGAAGGCTATTATTGTGATAACCTTGAAGTGAATTTGCATAATGATTGTTTCACGCACAATCATAAATCTTAACGCAAAAATTTCACCTTAACAAACCACTAGAAAGATTTGTCATGCCGCACTTTTTCCTGTGGCAATGAGTTACGTGTTTATATATCAAGTTTTTAGCTCATACATTTTAAATGAAGGACGACAAACACAATTATTTCATTAAGAAAACAAGGGAATTAAGGAAAAATTAATAGCGGCCTTCCATTGACTGGAAATATTAGAGCAATGTAAATATACTAAGTGGCATACGATAGCCGTTATAAAGCGGGAGCTAGTAAAGATTTTTTCCTTCAAGCCTCTGTAAATGGTAAAATATACACAGCACCGTCAGGGCAGCACCAAGATTTTTATTTGAATTTGAATTGCAATATTAATATTAGCTGGAGTGGGGATAAAACAAGAACCCAATCTGAGGTATGCAGAATATTTAATAAGAAGTATCCTGACGATCACATTATCCAGTCTACGATGAGTAGAATAGAAAAAAAAATTTCGTTACTTAGTTTTTGAATTTTTTAATCCATTGAACGCAATACAATATATTGTCTCTAGTCGAGAATCTTAATCAGTTGCGCTCCCCTCAACTGATGGAATCCTGGAATAATTATTTATGTATATTGTATCGCCCAATAAATTGCGACATCTAGGTTCAGGAAAATCTAGCTCACAGAAACTCAAATTGGACAGTCGTACTGCGTTATGGGGGGGTGTTCCATCTTGAGAGAGCCACAGGTTCGCTATATCTTGAAGAGTCAAATTTTCTAAAGTTTGGTCGACCTAATTTTGTAATATCTTACGATATCGAAAAGCAGTTTATAATCTTTACATTAAACCCCACATCACTTGATTGATTGATTTGATCGGGCCAATACACGTTGTTGTGTCTGTTAAATACCCCGCAATTTGTAAATCTGCTTTTATCAGACCCCATAACATTATGCGGCATTTTTCTATGGACCAGTTGCAAAGCGATCTTCTCCTTTCTAAGTCACCAACTCGAAGATCTTGGCTAACATGGACGATAATTGTACTTTTTAATCTAAGAATTCTCTCAGTAGTCGATTTAGGGACTTCAATATTATATTCTAGGCACTTCAATATTATTTTCCATTTGACGAAGGGAGGTAATGTGAAAATATAGAAAATCTTGTTTTACACTCTATTTCGATTAGGTACTTTAAAGGGGCCATAGGCAGATACATTATTTATAAGCATTCTTGAGCTCGTTCAGCGTTCCTGTGGCACAAAACGAAACAATCATAAATATCTACTTTTTCCAATTTGAATACTAAATTTAAATTAACTTTAAAATGCTCTAATAACTCGGTTACTTAGAAAATACAACATTTATTTTATTAAAATATTAAACCGATAGAACCAAATAAATAATAAAGTTTTGAAAGAGAGATCCATAGCTATGACAACAAGCACGGAGTTTTGTTTCATAGTAAACTCAGTGAAAAACTGTTTTTTAAATAATTTAGATTTTCTGTCATCAAACGATGGGCCTGTCACACATGAGCCGATTTGCAGCCATCTACCGGCTATAATTGTTCCTAAATGGTTTGAACTAAACATATTCTAGCGGCTTTGGTTAATATAAATTACGTCAAAAATCAGCCCTTTGTTATGTCATTGTTTGTAATATCTTCAACCGGTAATAACCCAAAGCAGTAGTTGTTTTTGATTGTCTGTCTCTTTCTTAAATGACATTTGAGACTAGGTATTTACTATTTTACATGTTTGCGTATACATTTAACAATAAATTTTGATCAGTTTTGCAAAAAAGAACCACATGAATAAGAAATTTGTTGAAGTATAAAAAAATTTAAACAAACAAAAACAAAACAAGTTAACATATGAGTTTGACGTTTTCTGGTTGAACCAAGTTGCATTCTGGCGAGTGTGAATTTTAGTTCTACTTCAGTGTTGAGAAGAGAAATGTCAAAGTACAACCAACCACTGTCAACCAAGGGTAGAACCAAAGTTATAACTGGTAGATCGCTGTAAATCGGCTGTGGTTGTTTTTTTTGTGTTATTCAAAGTCGTATTAATCCAATATGGCAGCCATAAGAAATAAGAAATAACAAATTCCTTAATATCAATCGATTGGCCGTACTTGCTAACCCATAAGTACCATTTTATCACATTTGTTTACAGAATGGCGAATAAACTGCCAATTTTTAAAACGACAATTTTTTTTCTCGTTATTTGAAAACCCTTGTAGATATTTTTAATTTCGATAAAGCACCTGATTGGGCTTGGAAGAGCGCAACTTTTTTCTTATTCAAACCACCCTGTATGTCTTGTAGTTTCTTTTATCTGAGAAACTTTGTATAAGGAACCCGCTAGTTAACAGGCGTGACTTAATATCGGTATAATTATAAAATATATATCCCCATCCGTTCGTTTATTTGTCAACATCATATTCAGAAATAGTATTCCCAAAGGGAAGTCGAATCTAGCACCATTTATGTCAAAACCCATAAAGCCGTTTAGGCTAGAGAGCGTGCTAAACAAATATACTTACATACATATATATACACTCAAAAAACATTACCCTCTTTTGAAGCAGTCGAATAATAAAATAATGCGTTAACATTGCCCATGGGTTTACAATTACGGGTATTAGTAGACGTCACAATGTTATATAAGCAGTGTTTGGTACTACATAAAATCTACCAAAGATAAATCTCAAGATTTCGTGCAATCTACTCTAGAAAATACTCTACTTATATAACTATCTAGAGCAAAAGAGCACGAATTGGTTTAACACTCACATCAGACCACTTACTCCTCCTGCTTGATTTCCTTCACAGGTGACGTTTCTGGAGTGATCTTTAGCTGTTCTTGAACTTTCTCGTGAACCGTGTTAATGCTTTCACCCAATATGTTAACATCGTGATCTAAATCGTCTTCGAAATCTTGAAGAGTCTCTGTAATCTGTTGCTTTCCTTTTGAAGCCATTTCCACCATATCGTCTTCCATAGAGTGAACTGTTTCGAAAACAGCTGAGGTTTTCGATGTAAAAGCTTCTTTTGCGTTTTCTGCCTCAGACGCTAAGACCGTTTCAGCTTCTGAGACAGCTTCTGCTGCTGAATCCGAAGCGTTATTTAACAGTTCATCTTTTTTGTCTTCCAAATCTTCTAAAATGTCTTCGGCTTTAGACGAGTGGAAATTGAAGGTGTCTCCGATTTTGCCCATCACTGAGTCCATAGTGTCTTCGGCGTTGGAAGCTACTTTGTGCATGGTTTCTTTTACGGAGTCCATACCAGATTGAAGACCATCTTTAGCTGTTTCTCCAACATCTGGAACAAATTATTTTAATTAATAAAATCCCTCTTCTTGATTTTGAGGTCTTCGCCCATAACTTGTCTGTCATAGAAATATGTATATATTTAAAATTAAAGTAAACACTTGAGGATTATTGTAATTTACATAAAAACCTATTAGTTTACAAATATTACAAGCCAAAATTATATATTGATTAGTTTTGATTTACTTGATAAAATGGAAATGCTGTAGAACCTTTGGTTTCTTTCAAATGTAAAAATCAGAGTTTTGCACAATCTTTTAAGACACTCAAAGCCGTTTCAATAACTCTAAGGGGTCATCTTCATGGTTTGGTTTACCTCAAGAAGATGATAGTTCTCATAGATTAATTTTCTTCAGATAATGTTTTATTGTATTTAAATTCAGCCTGAAAACCCGCATTTCGGTGTTCAGCATCAGATAAATTGTAGTGGAAGGGAGTCATCGCTTCCCCAAAATTTACGTGTATTCCATTAACATTCATTTTAAAATGTTTTCCAATGGAAAAACTTAGTAGTTTTTTAATACATTTTTACATATAAAATATGCATACTAGCTTTTGGGAAAAACAGGAGAGTGATAGTTGGGACACGTTGGGTGCCGTAATGCTGTTGACTCAATTCCGATTTTGTCAACTTTTTTTCATTTTTGTACTTTTACTGTATTTTTGATATAAATTATGAATTGATTGCTTTTTATACCTAGTCCAGCTGAGATTTAACTTTTGTTTTGTACATAATGATAATTGAGATACTAGAAAATAACGTAAAGCAATATCGCGACTAGCGGGTTAAATACCTCCATCACTTCTACATTTTAATAATGCCCGGCATTTAATTTTTATTCCTGTACTTTTACTGTATTACATTTATATATGATTAATGAATTTATGACCGTGTCAATCGACCTGAAAATGGTTTTATTCCCTTCAATCAGCAAAGAACTATCTAAACTAATACCTTATTCCACAATTTTGTGTTTTTAAAATTTTTCGCCTTTTTTGCTTCAACAAATAGTGTTCTACATCCGAACGTGGTTATGAAGTAAAGTTGAATGAATTTTGTATGTTCCCAACACCATCTTGGGCTCTAGTTTCTTAGGATCGTCAGAAAAAGCAGTCCTCAAATACTAAACAAAATGCCAAAATTTTTTACTTGCATATATAATTCATATAATAATAAATTGAATAATTACATACTTCATTAAGAGTACAACAATGAACTATGTGCTCAAAAAATGAGTTCGATCTTTTGTGAAACAGTCAAACATTTTACGACACTCAACACTTCATGACTCTGAGCATTCTGTGGAGGATTGCATTAAAGCATTTGATAGCTACTATGTAATCGGGTGTTGTACTGTGTGTAACGTCGGTTTTCTGTTATTTATTGAATAGGAATCACACGAAACATTTCGTAGATTTACTCAACCTTCTGAAAGCAATTATAAAATATTTTTTTCTAGATTTTACGAACCATCGGACATAATACAATATATTGTTTCTAGTCGGGAACTTTCATCAGTTGCCTTTCTCAAATGATTGAAATCTCGAATAATTATTTACGTGCTTAGTACCTACAACTGAATTTTGTATTTTGTGGTGAAAAGATAGTTTCATAATTGTTTCAGAGGCTTTAGTTGACCTGGGAATTATTTCGTTTGATATATATCTTAGGAACCCCAGGGAAACGGCGTTACATATAGTACGGCTCCCGATTTGGGGATGGTGCAAATTTAAACTGTAACAAATTTGTGTTTAAATTATTTTTTTGCAAATCGTTATTACAACTACCAGTAGAGCTTTCATTAACTGGTACATTAAACTTATTGTTATTCAATAAAATAATAAAATATTGTGCAATGTTTGTGAATTTTAGGGTTTCGTATATCCAAAATACGGAAACCGTTATAAAATCTCTCCTGATTTCTTCGTCTTTCACATCACATTAATTTTGGGGGGCAAATTATAAAATTAATTGAAAAATAAAACATTTAAAAATTTTCAAACTTCCTATAATATATCAAATGAAAGGGCTCAACATGAGGAACACAAAAATATATTTTTTCACATTTTAAAAATAATACGTTTAAAAGATATTAAAAAAAATTTACACCCCCCCACCTTTATCTCCGAAATTATAATACCCAAAATTTGGAGAAAAAATGGAGGTATAGAGCCTCAGTGTTAAGCTTTGCGGGAAAAATAAGTAGAAAACCCTGACATTAATTTTGGGAGGAAATTATAGAATTAAACGGAAATTTAAAATAAAATCAAACGCATAATGTAATACATCAAATGAAAGGACTCAATGTGAGTACCAACAAATTTTTCATATTTTTAAATTAAATTGTTTAAAATATATATTAACAAAAATATAAAAAAATCGACGTTTTTCCAGTTTATTTCAAAAATTATTCAACCTAAAATTCTGAAGAAATAGAATTGAACTTTACAGGATAAATAAGGAGAAAGCCCTCATATTAAGTTTGGGGGCCAAATTACAGAATTAAATGAAAAATAAATTTTTTTTTTTTTTCAAATGAAACTTTTACTTACTTAACTTACTTAAATCATTTGTTAAAAAATTATTTTAAAATATACAAAATTTGACCCATGTCCTATATCTGCGAACAATTGAACCTAAATTTTAAGAAAAATTGAGAATGTAGCCACTCATTCAAAATTTGCAAGAAAATTAAACAGAAATTCTAACATTAATTTATAAACTTATATGGGAAATAAAACTGTATCAAATAAAAGGAATTGTCACAAAATTACAAAATATATATTATTTGTATATTTATGACATTTATATTTTATTTGTATTTTTAAAATAATTTGTTTTAAATATTTAGTAATTTATTATTTAAAATTTGACATATTATCCCCTCTATCTTCTAAACTTTTGTGCCTAAACTGCAGATAAAGGATTATAAAGTTTATTGGCAAAATTAAGTGAAAATTCTAATTTTAACTGTGGGAGTCAAATTAGAAAATTAAATATTTTTTTAAAAAATTATTGGCCTCATGTAGTAGATAAAATAAAAAGGGTCGTTATGAGAAATGAAAGTATATAGAGGAGATGCATACAAAATGGTATAGGCGGGTAAAATGACACATCTATATTTCTCCTAAACCACAAATAACTAGTTCTCACAGCAGCCTGTACAGGACTCTGATGGATTTTGTTTTCCATAAAAGTAACTACTTTTTTATGTTCATTTGTTTGCATTTAGTGTTAGACTATTGTCATTTGATTAAATACCTTCGAGAATGATTTGAAATCTCAAAAGCTTAGATACATTTTTCGTGATTGACATACTATGTCATTCTAAGAAAACATACTGACAGGATTCGGATAAAACCTCCATGGGAAAGGCTATCGAAGCTGATAAAAACAATGAAATGGCCTGGCTATTGGTGTTTAACTTCCCACAGTAGACAGATTTAATCGCCGTAGTTATGTGTAGGTACAAGAGTGTTTTCACATATGAAAAGGAACGAGAATGGTGGAAAACATTAAATTATTATACCAATAGTAGAAAGCTCATCAACCGCAGTCAACCCATCCCCACTCCAATCTAGAGGCACAGCTACTGCAATACCTTCGATACCCACATCATCTAAATTGATACTTTAAGACGTGAATGCCAATGTTCCCGTCTGCATGCTATCTCCAGTGCGGAAACGAATACTTATACCAGGGCAAGAAAAAAGAAAACCACATAAGAAACCAAAAGTATTGTAGCTAACTTCAGCGCCCAGTATAGAATGGTTATAAGCAAAATCCGCTGCTCTACTTGCTTCAGAAAAAAAAAATCGAGAATGGTTAAAAAAGGTTTGGATTTGAGTTAAGATAGTGTAAATCATTTATAATCTTTACATGCTTACACTGAGGCCGAGGATGTTGAAGATTGTCCTTGCAATTATTACAATGATCTCTATCCTAGGGCCAAGTGAAAAGAAGCCTGGCTAATGTATACCTTTAAAGAAAGGACTCATGCATCATGTGCAGATGTTCCGAAAGGGACAAGGCATTTTAAGAGTGAACTGAATGTAATCGACTAATTTTCATGGCAAATTTGGTATTCCATGTTGTCCAGACACGTGCCTAGGGAGGACAAAACGGTTGCTGTTCGAATTTTTAGAAATGTTTAGTAATTCTATTGTTTTTGAATTGAGTTGATTAATCTCTACAATTATAACTAGGTAATGAACCAAAGAATACATAGGTACTTAAAGTGTTCAATATGATTCATTTATAAAGATTTAATGACTGATTTTATAACTAGTTTGTTATGTTGTACGCCTCTCCCCAATTTATTTATAAATTGAAATGCTTAGTTTAAAAGGTATTGAGGAAACTATAAGAAAATCCACTTATTGTCTGCTTGTTTGAAGTTACATTGAGTCAAATCTCAAAGATGATACGGAACTTTCACACTAAATTATTTAATTCTATTTTTAAGTTTTGCCAGTTAAAAATGTTTCTGCAACAGTAATTGTCCTGTTGCGAAATCGATTCCGCAAAACCTATGTTTCTCAACTAAACATATGTTCTGAAGTGCGGACTGATGTAATTTACTAACTAACACCATAATTCGAGTTAGCAGTTTATTGCCGCGTTACAAGTGTTCATCGATTCACCTTAACTGCCAAGATTGCGACTGGTGTTAATTGATGTTCATGCCCAACTACCTCGAAAAGCTGTTTCGTATTCCTAGAGAAAGGTCAAATGCCAACGACTCAATGTTAAAAATTTTCTCTTGAATTCTGTCGACAATGGCGACTGTAAAAGTGTGTTCGCGTGTGAGAATTTTCTGAACCTCAAAATGTTAACGATTTTGAAGTTGGCGTGAGCACCCCATATTACCGATCTAGCGGTTGGGAAAACTTATCAGATCTTTTATGTATTCATATATAAATCGGATTCAAGCGCCACAGTAAAATATTAAATTATTTGAAATGGAACAAGATAATTGGTTTAATGTGAACGCAAATAAAATTTTAGCTATGAACGTTTTATATGCAAATGCGATTCGGGGAAATAGTCATGACTGAGACAATCTATTTTTTGTTGTAATTTTCGTAATAATGGATTTTGATTAAACAGCGCATGATTGTGAGTCATGTAATGTTTAAGGCATCATATTTTAGTCAATACCAGACATGAATTTCGTTAAAAATATTTGTAGTATTTCGGAGGCTTATTTGGATATTTAAATATAGTCGTTCCAACGTCGATAGAATTTTTTTTATTGTTCCAGCAAATAATAATAGGTTGTCCAAAAAACGGAATTTAATGTTCAATGTATAACTTTTTTGTTTATGAACCGTATTTAATTAAATTAGGCATGTTTAAGAGACAATTGAGTCAGCACTCTATTATCACCCAAATATGTCAATACGCGAAATTTGTCAAGACGCCTATTTGGTTTGGTAAAATAAGAGAAATCAGCCGTCAGGACTTCAAAACATACCTACTTTTAAATTGTCATAGGTCAGTTATATTTTTCACAAATTCTAATGCGGGAAATCTCGTTTTACTCAAAAATATCTCAAAATCTAACTTTCAAAGCTACTGGACGGAAAAGGTTGAAATTTGGTATCAGTGTATAGTTTGGTGACCCGATTACAAGTACATAAAGAAATTTGGTTTTACTGAAACTACAAGCCGTAAAATTTTGAAAAAATAGAGATATAGCGCCTCATCTGAATTTTACTGGAAAATTAAGGAGAAACCTCTCTATTAATTTTGGGGGGCAAAGAACAGAATTAAATAGAAAATGGAAAATTAAAATTGTTTCTAACGCAAGATGTAATATATCAAATGAAAGGGTTCATTATGACGAAAACAAATATATTTTATTCATATTTTTAAAATAAATTATTTAAAAGATATTAACAAAAAAATATATAAAATCTACCTATTAACCCCCCTTTTATCTCCGAAACTATAAGCCGTGAAATTTTGAAAAAAAAATAGAGATGACCTCACCTGAATTTTACCGGAAAATAAAGACAAACGTCTAATATGAATTTTGGGGGGCAAATTACAGAATTAAATAAAAAAGATAAAATTAAAAATATTTCTAAGGCATCATCATTAAGCTGAATACAAATATAATTTTTTTCATATTTTTATAGTGAACATTTTAAAATATATTAACAAAAATATAAAAACAATACCCATTCCCTTTTTTTATTGTCCAAACTATTGGCTTAAAATTTATTGTTTATAGGAAAAAATACGAAGAAATCCCTAATATTAATTTTGGGGGCCAAATTATAGAATTAAACGGAAAATAAAAAAATATTTTTTTAACACATCATGCATGATGTATATCATTGAAAGAGGTTATTATGATGAATACAAATCTATTTATCATATTTTTAAAATAAATTGTTTAAAGGAAAATATAAGAAAATAACTCATTCCCCCGTATCATTCCGATCTATTAAAAAGAAAAATAGGCTTATATGGCCTTTTGAATTTTTTAGGAAAAATAAGGAGGTCCCCCAATGTTAATTATAGAATTAACGGAAAATAAAAATATATAATCTTTTTAACGCATCATGCAATACATCAAATGAGTTCATTATGAGGAATGCCAATATAAATTTTTATTATTATTAACAAAAATATATATAAAATTCTCATTTCCCGCTTTATTTCAGAAACCATACTACCTAAAATTTTGAAAATAATTAGGGATACTCGGGCTCTCTTGAAATTTATAAGAAAAAATAGTTGAAAACCCCATTATTAATTTTGGGGACAAATTATAGAATTAAATGGAAATAAAATTTCAAACGTATCATATAATATATCAAATAAAAGGAACATTATGAGAGTTACAAATATATTTTTTTTCATATTTTCATACCATTTGTTAAAAAGATATTAACAAAAATATTAAACACCGAATTTAGAAACTACACTATCTAAAATATGGAAAGATTATTTGATTTGTATTCTTAAATAATTTGTCTAAAAGATTTAATAATGTATTATTTAAAACTTGACTTATTTTCTCCTTTATCTTCCAATCCAGAGCCTAAAATTCAGACAGTAGCTTATATAAGGCTTCCCTGGAAGTTTATTAGTAAAATAAACCTCTAATGTCAATTTTGCACGCCAAATTAGCAAATTAAATCCATATTTTTATAAAAAAAATAAGCGAATCATGTAACAGATAAAATAAAAAGTTTGTGTGTGGAAAATAAAAGTGCATATTTTTATAAATTTAAAACGCTTCCTTTAAAAGAAATTAGGGTAAATATACTACTTGTCTGAAACTGAAATATTATTATTTTTTAAATATTAGTCAGCACTATGACTCCATTATCTCTTGAACAAGCCAATTTCAATTAAAATTGGATTATGAATCTTTTTATATTTTTTGTTAGGAAGTTCTGCCTGTTTCTTTATTAGAATATCTTTAAATTACTTATCACGCCATCTTTTCAGTATTTTCAGTATTTCCACGGCAAAGAGACAGTTGACACTTGTAGTACTTTCGAAAGCTAAGTAAAGGCTAAATTCAGACTATGTTAGTAGTTTAGTTGAGTGGAGAGTTTACAATAATCAGTACTGTTCCAAAATTATTCGCAATACAGCCTACTTGACTCATACGAGAGACGAGATGTTAGGACAGTGATGCATGGTGGGGGTCGCTTCTCGACCAATAAGATAGAACTAAATGGATCGACTCGACTAAATTGCTTGCCAAAGTACTCGACTACATTTTGGTTGTTCAGATACGTTTAATTACTAACTTACTCGCCACTCGACTAATATACCAGTATAGTCAGACCTAGGCTTAACAAATAAACATTCTCGAATAAACTTATTTGTTTGAGACAGTTTTGGGGTATTCTACTCACTTCGAAATGACAGTAACTGATGAAAGATTGCGTAAAATTTGAAATCTATTGCAACTTTTAGAGATAAAAACATATGTGACAAAAATAAAGAACTGGTTGCTCTTTTGTCAAAGGCTGTAGAAAATTATGGTGGTTCAAAATAATTATTCTTTAATTGTATGTATGTCCTTGTGAGGGAAATATTTGGATACCCCTGAAGATTTAAAACCGGTCATATTAGTCGTCAATTTCATAAGATCCGCATCAAAAATTCCTCGAGTTTATTGAAGATCTGGAGAAAATGAGCATATATATAAAAGTACTTCAGCACATTTATAAACTTCTAGCAGCGATAAGTTTTTTCAGTGAAAATAATTCTCCCTTTAACAAATTACAAACTAGTGAATGGCTGTGGAAATTAGCATTATATGTCAATTTGACAAAACATATGAACGAACTGTATTTAAGATTGTTAGGAGAAAGTCAGCTTCTCCCTGATTTACACAATAATACCAAAATAATACAAAAATTTTGGCACATTTTAGAACATATGAGATATTCATCAATACTCGAAATTTTGAGTTTTTTTAAGCATACATTGTGATACTTGTTTCTCAAACTTTGATAACATTAAGAAATTACAAAAAAAAAACTGAGATTTTTCAATACCTTTTCATACTGATATTGAAATCCTTGCCCCGAAACTTAAAATGGAAAGTGTTAAACAGATCAGTGTTATAATTAAGAACAAATACCAAAATTTATATCTGGAATTTTATAAAAATTTGCTGATTCCTGATTTTGGAACCACAATTACAAACTACTGACAGTGTAAAATTAAAAAACAAAATTAAATGATGGCAATGCAGAAGATAATAACACTTCCCCTGTTCAAAAGACAAACGAACACGAATCAGTCACACTCGTAAAGAAGAAATCAGTGTCAGATTTCCCACCAAAAAATACCCATGACAATACAATTGAGATTAGTCTCCAGTTAACGACAACATACCCCGAGACACTCATTTTTTACAGGAAAAGAACATTTAAGTTTCGCACTTATAGCATCTCGACGAAAAAAGTCAGTCAGGAGATTAAATACATCAACGAATGAAGAGAAAATACTGGAAAACTTGAAAAGCATGCGAAGGGAATGTAATATACAGTCAAAATACGAAAAGACGGCAATTAGCATTGTTCTTGGTGAGTAAGGGCAACATATTAGAGTTGACAACATGTATCTACAAATGCCAAAGGGTTTAAAAACGAAATATGTGTGAAATGCACGGACCACATCAATCATCACAATGCAACATGGACAGAAAAACTCTAGCAACATGAGCTAACTACGGATGTCAACATCCCTCCAGCTATAGAGGCTGCAAAAGGGTTTCAAACCCTCCCAAAGACAACGCGTCCGCCACAAAACGAGAAACTTTATATGCAAAGTCAAAGTATTAAAGAAGTGAGCTAAGAGCCGAAAACTACGATTTTTGAAAAGAAGTAAGGACTCATCTGAAGACATTGCAAGACCTCATAAAGAAGCTAAATAAGACAAGACCAGGAGACAAAGAACAAATTCTTAGGTAAGTCCCTAGGGATGTAACGGCAAGGAACAACACACCAAACACTACTACGACGGTGAGTACCTGCAGCAGAGTAAATGCTGTACGGCACGAAACACGAAACGCATAAGTCAGCCATGAAATCCACAGAGAAGTAGGCTATAATGCCGAACGAAAACTGCTTTAGCTTGAAGACCCTAGGTTAGTCTCGGAGGGTGGATGGCAAAGGAGCTCGAAGTGTTATCGGTAATTTCCCGAAAGTCAGTTTCAATTCCAAGGCTCGCCCAGGGTGTGTGTGCATTAGTTTTTTTGTTCAACCAAGGAATGTTCACTAGTTTACGAGGTTGGTGCGATTCATTTCAATTTACTTTTTTAAGACCCCCTACCCTAATCGAATAACTTCTGTCTCAGTATACAATTCTCACCAGTCATTAATCCCAAGTATAATAAAGCTTTCTTAGTACTTGGCAGAAAAGGGTGCTAGAGTTCAAATTCTATTGTTCCGTTATTTTACGAGCTTAATTAACGGCTTAATGACGAAAAAAATTACTTGTAATAACACAACCCATAAAAAAATGAAGTTCGGCTTAGAGCTTATTACCATATTCTTTGATTGAGACAGAAGATATTAGGTTATTGTTTATTTTCAACTCCGCGTCGTCAGCACAATATGAGTCCTTGAACATGCAGGTGGCGCAAATAAATCTGGTATTCAAATCAAGTAGGTGTATGTTTATACATTTGGAATTTGCATAATGTGAGACCGTAAACCTTGCTAGTAATAAATCCCAGTGAAATTAATGAATTTCAATGGGGCTGAGCTAATCATATTTTATTTTTAGCTTCATTAGAACTTTCTCCAAAGCTGGTAGGTGTTGCTGTCAAGGATTTGCTGAAAGTTCGAAGTGTAAATGAAGTTAATATTACGTGGAAAGCCGATAATGGCTATTTATAGTAGTTGGATAAAAGTTATGTGTTTTGTTTCTTGTTTCTTTAGTGTTTACAATTGACAACGACAATGTAAAAATAAATATATTTTATAAATCTTTCAGTCTATTCCTTCTAGTTCCTTTTATTTTCTTTATCTTCTTCTGTTTCATTAATTTACAAGCTATAATGTTAGAAGAAATTGTAGACCCGGAAAATTGGTGGCATCGAGTAAAGGAAAGGTTAAAACAAGTTGTTTATTAGTTGAGAGAATTTTTACTTTATACTTTGCAGCATCAAGGCACCCCTGTAGTCTTTAATCACTATTTTTAGTTAGGAATGAATTTTGCAGAATACGAAATGCAGTAAAACAAAAAGCAACGACTTCTTCATTGGCATAACACACTATAAACCCCTGCCACCATCAAATAGATTACGAGCATAAATGAATGTTGGCAAAAAATGAAAATTATAGAACAACGCTCGTTAGAGAATGTACTGAGAGAGAAAAACGAAACCTCAACAAACAAGACGATTATGAACGCCATCCGATTACATGGAGAGTCGCTCTGGCAGGACGATATATTCAAATCAAATCTCCAGATAAGCCGTAGAATAACGAGAATATACTACCGAGACCACAGAATAGCCCTGCAATGAGTGGACCGATGATTCGCAAAAATTCGAGTGCGGCCAAAGCTTGCTTCTTATGTAAAATTTGAGAAAAAATTGCGATAAAGAGCGTATCATATAAACGCTGACGAGCGCTATATAAGTTCATTCAGTTTGTTAGTCCAAAAATGAAGAAAACTCACTATTCACAGCTCGGCTTATACTCATAGTGCGACCGACCATTAGCACGAAGGCAAGATTTAAATAAAGCCAAAAACCCTTTTTTTGTTGGGAAAACGCAATCATAAAAATTAAACTATTGCCCTAAACCTCGATCAAATTTAAATTAATAATGACTCTAAATTATGTGATCTATCTGACTCATTTAAAACATAGTTGTTTGTCATGATCTTGTAATCTGTTCAATTAGTGCGAGTTTATAAGTAGGAATATGTCACGACCTATCTTTAGAGATTTTAGTGAAAACAAGTACTTCATAGGCCATACGCTTTCTGAATACATTCAGTTACAAATTGTATCAATCTTTGAAGTTGAAAGCTGCTCTCTGAAGAATGGGATAGGCTCTAAAATAGAAGAATCTTTGTTTAAGCTTGGAAAGGCCTTATTTAATTCCACAAATTGTTGTAGATGTTCACAAAATCATTATCATAGTTTCAAATGTGTATAATTTTGCTTTAAACGACACTCTCTGATACTGACATGGTAATAATAACAATTACCTCAAACAACTTAAACAGATTGATTCGTCATCTTGGAAAGAAATACCAATTGTATACACGTTGCCATTTACTATATCAGACAGGTTGTGTCTGCTTTTTTCATCAAATATTAACAGCGCACATCGATTTTTCTATAGAATAAATAGATTCGGAATAATTGACTTGGGGAAGCATCGCATTATGTTTGATCAAAATAAAAAATTGTTATACGACACGCTATTACGTATTGTTTTGCAACGAAATATTATTTATTAAAATTTCATTCGCCATTTCAAATAGAATAAAAAATATTTTTATTGGCCAAGATAAGTAGACAATACCCCTTCTTTCTACTTATTAAAAAACGATTTTTTAACTTAAGTCTATTTTTATCATTACAAGATGAATAAAAATAAGAGAATAATTAATCCCCGGATAGAATCCATACTTCCACTAGAGAGTCTTGCAGACACAAAAGCTTGCATAAGGCAATTCAAATTCTAAAAAGCTACTTGATAGCACATTTCTTATATCAATACAAGATACGTCATTATCATTTAGGCTATAAATCTCCACTGCTGTGTCTGGTTCTGTGCTGTCTGGATCCAGTTCGTGTTGTGACCCTTTAAGTCGTCCTTCCATCTAATGGGTCCCTCTGTTGTCAGTAGTTCTTGCAATGTGTCCGATCCAGTTCCATTTCATGTCAGCTATTCTCTCGACGGCAACGGCGTTGGGTATGTGTTCTCGCAGATATGTAGATATATTCCTAGCATCGATTGCTCCTTTGTTAGTTGTTGTTTTATTAAGGTTAATAACTATTTTCGCGTGATTATTAAAAACTGAGAACGTACTGGTTCAATACCTTCCTTTGTAGCCAAACTGGTAGGTTTGACTACAAAGGAAATCTTTGAATTATTTCATAAGTTACGTTGTTTCTCCTATTCTCTTCCTATCTATGTTAATGCCATAGCTTACACCAGATTTGGCACTATTTGGGTCTTATTTATCTCGGCGAATATAAGAGCTAGAGGTTGACTGTAATCCGCCGATTTGTCTATAAGATCTCTGATTACCTATGGGCCGACGGACGATCCGAGTATCTTGATCTTTTGTCTGATAGGAACCCAGTCTTTAACATAATGTTTTAGTAAACAATTTATGTATCTACGGTAGAACTGTTATAGGTTCATATTTTTTTTGACTCCGTTTTTAATCTTTTAATATTATGATTTGGTTATTACACTCTTATGGCATAGATTCTTTCGATAGTTCATTGAAATATAATAAATTTAGAGATTGATAAAAGGCACAGAAGAGATTGCAGTATTCTCAGAATGATTTAAATTACTTAATTTTTTTGAGCATGCGCATTATTTTGAGATTGAAAATATAAAAAATGAACTATAACACATGGCCGCAAAATGAAATCTTACTAGCTATGAAGCTAGTTATAATCTTTGATGGACAACTGTCGTTACTGTTTCTCTCTTTACCCGCAGAAATAATACCAAAAGATAGCATGGGTGAGAGGTATGGACGCCTGTACAAGTGGAATAGTACCGCTGACTGACAGGGAAATGAAACCGAGTAGATGTATCTGTCTCTGACAAGAGCTTACAGCATGTACCCCATGGAGATAGCCTGCAATGCACAAATTCGTGGCAATGCTAGAAAGAGAGGGAAATAGAGACAGTAACAGGCTATTTCACTTGGTGGATGGAAGCAGCCAATGCTGATCGTATATCATTGGAAGCATCACCCAACCAAGTGCAACAGCCTCTTTCCCTCTCTATTTCCCTTTCTCTCTTTAGTCTTACCACGACATTTGTGCATTGCAGGTTATCTCCAGAAGGTAAAAGCTCTAAGGACAAGAGCTGTAAGCAACATAGCTAGACGTCACTTGACTGACCCAAACAAGCACCAATTAGAAGCAAGCTTAGACAGAATTAGATACGTCCACATGGTTTTCTGTTTCTCTCACCTTGCGTATCATTTGTCTATGGTCCTGATCTTTCCTTTTCCCGTTAACCAATTTATGATGCCTAGGAGACGTCGATGGAAAGGTAGCAAACCTAATAATAGCTTCTCAGCAAAATCTGTACAATCATACGAGAATAATAAAACTAACAAGACATATATAGATACAGATCGCCATCATGCACGATGAATTCGAACTTTAAAGCATTTATAGATCAGTAAAGAAGACAGAAAAGGCTGAAGTATTTTAAGAAGAGCGAAATCAGATGTCGTTTCTTTGAGCATGCAATTTTTTTGAATCAAAATTGTTCGACTGGACTTAAGATAGAGTTGGAATCAGAAAAGAGGAGCTGTAGCAAATGACAGTTAAATAAAATCTTATTGGATTCATGCTACACATTCTAAAGAACAGGTTGAGTGTAAATTCATGAGAATTTTTTGAAACATGCATTCCAGGCATTTGTGAATTAACAGTCGAATTGAGATAAAGATCAAGTCAGGTTTAGAAGTCATGCCACATTGATTATACGTACACTCTATCTGAATTTCAGGGATATCTGCAAATAATAATAATAATAATAATAATAATAATAAGCTTTATTACCCAACAGGAAAATCCCAATTACAAGGTAAATATGGAATATGATTACTTATAACTATACATACATATATTTATAGAAATTAAATTAAATATATATTTACTACTGTAAATAGTTACTATATAATGATTAATATATCTTTACTAGTGTGATAACTAATATTTCATGAGGTATGTTGGTACAAATACAAAACATTTATTTAAATATAGTAATAATTAAGTAACAAAGGTCATCTTAATCATTTAGACAAAAACATTTCATCAGATTTAGCAAGTATATATGAGAGATTGTTATAGTGGATATCACAGCTTGAGCTAATCCTATTAAAGTTTCGGCACATATTATGAATAGGTGAATTCAGCATAAGATTTGTCCGGGATTGATTTATATAGAAAGCATGACCTCTGCGAGAGTTATGATTTGGTACCGCAAAATTAATTCTTTCCAACAAGGTTGGTGCATCAACTCGGTTTTGTAGTAACTTGTATAAAAAACTTATGCTGGTATTAATTCTTCGATGTTCGAGGGATTGAACACCTAAGCTCATAAGCAGATAATTTTGATCAATACCCTGTTGTGGATAGGTACCACTAGACCTAAAAGACAGAAATTTCAAAAACTTTCTCTGCACACTTTCCAATGTGTTCTTGTGATTGCTATAAAAGGGGCTCCAGACTAAAGACGCATATTCCAGTTTGGTACGAATAAGACTAAAGAATAGTATTTTTATTGCTTCTAAGTTTGTAAAAATTCCACAGTTTCTGATTAAACAACCCAAGACTTTCATGGATGAGGAGTTTACGACAGAAAAGTGATTAGAAAAATCCAATTTGCTGCTATATAGGACACCAAGGTCTTTGACTTCATCGCATCTAAGTAGTGGAATAATTATAAGTGCTGTTAATAACGATTTATGTATACCAAAGGGATTAAGTCATTATAGAAGTGATTCCAGTTTAACTTATTATCTATATAACTTAATAAAGTAATAAATATTGACAATATCGTTAGAACCCCATCTTCTGGTTTTTATTTTCTTCTTCCTTTAAATTGTGGGCTTGTTATTTCCAATCCAGGAGTGATTTTACTTTATATGTGGAGTGCATAATGGACGTTGCGTTATTGGTTTTCTTGGAGCATATATTACTGGATGTAGCATATAAAATGCAAATATAGTGACAAATTTAGTAAGAGGCAACAATAAACAGAAAAACATGTTATTTTACTGAAATGTCAACTAATTTTCAACCAAATAGCATGTTATTTATTCTCTATATTGCTCTATTTGGTCACAATTTTTACTGTTAGCAGGCTATCTATAGAGGATATATGCTCTAAACTTGTTTTCTATCCCTTTGCACTCATTTGGCATTCTTCTGTGTTAAGTCTTCTTCTGGCATGCCCACAGCTAATTAAATTTTGAATTTTATATTTTCCTCGAATTTCTTCTTTCCTTTTTCACTTAAAGGGCATTAGTCTATGCCTGTTTCCAAACATCTCTCATTTGAATGTTATGACTGGCAATGGACCTTTTTATATATTTTGTTCTATGCCTGTTTACACTTGTTACGTGGTCTTGTCTCTGGCTTGGTTCTTGCCTTTTTATTTACGTTGTTGGCTTAATCTTTTACTACAACGAATCGGTGCTCGTTTATTTTGTTTATTTTCCTGGTTAGATAAACATGTTTAAATATTCTACAATTTCTTATTCAACATTTGCATTTGATTGCTTCTACCTATTGCTATGACAATTGGTTCTTCTACATGTGCATCTGATTGTTTCTATTGCAGTGACAAATTAGGATTTTAGTCTTTTGGTGTAATGTGTGCAGTCGTTTTTGTATAATAATCGTGCTTCTCTCTGTAATAACTGCCTTATGCACCTAATAGGGTCACAGACTAATTCAATTTCGCTAGTTGTTAATATCGTCTCTGGTGTTGGGAATTTCATTACGTAATTAGTGCATTGGTATTTCATTGTTTACTCTCTGTATTTGTTTTCAGATCAGGAAAAAGATAGCTTTCCGAGATTTTTCAATACATTATTCAGTTGCCCTCCATTTTTTACTGCAACAATTTCAGAGAGAAATCATACTGATCAAACAAATATCATCTACTATTTCCATTCCACTCGGATGGAGCTACTCCACATTAGTGTACAAACATTATATTGCATGGAGTACTTAAAATTGTAAAGTATATAGACGAAACTGATCTACCAATTTTGAAGCACTTAACGAGAATTGGAAGTGAAATTCAACTAATACACCATAGATTTTGTTAAATATAAACTAAGAAGGTGCAAGATTTCTCTTAGATATTATAAACTAATTCCATTCCGGCATTTAAATTAAACTATGGTGTTAGTTTAGTTTTAATGATTATTTTTATTTTTTTTAAATTTACTTAAAAAACCAAAAACCACTATTAACAACTCGAAAAATATATAGTTTAAAATTATGGTGAATGCGCCAGTTTTAATTATTTTATAACATGGAAGTAAGTAAACGACTTTATTTCAGATGAACTGTATGATGTCAAATTATTGTATTGCCATCCAAACTACATAATTATACAGTTTGATACGACAATTAGAAATAGGTAGCAACTGACTTCCGAGATTTGTTAGTAATAAATGTTAAGCAATATAAACAGCGACCTTCTTTACAATTAGTATACTAAAGAGTGTTCCAATTTGAGGTTAATTTTTAAATTTGCCACCATTAATATTTTTTTATTACTCATGCGGGGAAAGTAGTATCTTTTTGCTTTCTTTTGGAGTCGAAAAGACGCTAATTTCCAACTTCACAATTACCACACGAGTTTTGAGCAAATTTAATGTCGATTTGAGTGCGACAAGTAAACTTCTCGCACCCAATTTTTTATCTGCACACGCAAATTCACAAGCAAGCTTATAAAATTAAAATAAACAGCAAGAAAAAAAAGACAGTCTCGAAGTGTCAATATTAAAAAAGTGAGGTTGGCAATTTAAATAAATTATTTTGTACCCGCAATTTAATAAGTTTAAATAAAAATTAAAAGAAAAACAAACATGAATAATAATCCTGACTGGATTCCTGAAACTGATGAAAGTGATAATGATGAATCTATATCGCCAGACATTTTTGAAACACCAAATGATGAGTCTATACCGCCTCAAATTCTTAAAAAAGCAAATGAAGTGATTAATAATCTGACTCCTGCAACATCACGAATTAAATATGAATCAGCATACAAACACTTTATGCACTGGCGAGCAGCACAACGAATTACAAGTCTCTCTGAAGAGGTATTTTTGACTTATTTTAGTGAGCTTTCCGAAACTCTTTTGCCGTCAACTTTATGGGCGAAATATTCAATGTTGCGAAGCATGGTGGACATAAAGCATAATTTCAATATTCATAATTATTCAAGATTAATCAGTTTTTTAAAGCAGAATGGTAAAGGTTTTAAGAGTAAGAAAGCCCCTGGACCCGACCAGGGCTTCGCCCCAGCACTAGTTGCACAATATACTATTGTACTAGAATATCATATGTTATTTGACAGATGACAAGTAGGAATTCCGGTTATTAAAAATGGAGAGATATACGATTGAGCAACGCGTGTTTATTATTAAAATTTATTTTAAATTTGGTGAAAGTTGTGCAGAAGTTGGAAGAAAATTTCGTACAGAATTTAGAAGAGAAAATTGTGGAAACTGGTTCAGTAAAAGATGAAAAAAGCAAAACATATCATCGTAATGGACGTTCAGAAGAAAATATTGCAGCTGTTACTGCTGGTGTTGTTGAACAACCGAAAACATCAATTCGTCATCGTGCACAGCAATTGAACATTCCAAAAACCACTTTATTCCGAATTTTGCAGCAGACTTTGGTTTACGTCCTCAATTCGTTAATTGGACCATACAACAGAAACTTGAAAATGTGAATTTTTTCAACAAAATCATCTTCAGCGATGAAGCACATTTTGAGTTGGGTGAATTTGTTAACAAGCAAAATTGTCGAATCTGGGGTGAAGCAAATCCACGAAAAATAATCGAAAGACCGATGCATCCTCAAAAAGTTGGCTGGTGGAGTGATTGGTCCATACTTTTTTGAAGATGACGATGGAAATGCTGTTACTGTGAATGGTGATCGATATCGAACGATGATTACTAACTTTTTGTGGGATGAATTGGAGCATATTGATGTGCAGAATATGTGGTTCCAACAGAACGATGCAAACATGTCATTCAGCAGCAGCAACAATCAATCTTTTGAAACAGAAATTTGGTATTCCAATAATTGCTCGAAGAGGAAACATTAATTGCCCTCCTAGATCTTGCGATCTAACACCTCTAGATTTTTTCCTATGGAGCTATTTCAAAGAAAAACGATCCACAAACAATTGATGACCTAAAGGAGAACATTATTGACTGTTTTCAAGTAATTGAACCGCAGTTATGCCAAAAAGTTATCGAAAATTTTGGCAAAAGACTAGAAGCTTGTCGTACAGCAGCAGGTGGTCACTTACAAGATATTGTTTTCCATTACTAAACCGAAACAATTGTACTATCATTTGAAATAAAAGATTTGATCATTCTCAAATAATTTGTGTACCTATTTTATAAAAAAAAAATAAAAATTAACCTCAAATTGAAACACCCTTTATAACCTAAAGTGTCGCATATAATATTCTTAAAATCCGAATACTTTTTTATAAAACCTTTCAATTTAAAACAATGGCGATGACGTCATACCTTGTATTGTACTGGATGTAAAAATTCATTTCTGGAATAAATAGTAGAAAACTAAAATTCAAATCATCCTGTCTGAGCCTTATCTTCATAAATAATTAACTCATGACATAAATATAAACGCATTGTATAACTCTTCAATATCTATTTTACAGTACGAAAAAATGTTACTTTTAAAAAGGAAAATGTTGAATTCCGAGTGAATTTAAAATTAATTCACTAATAACAAAATCAATTGTGGTAGCAGTAAAAGCACACCTTGTACTAATTTATCGGTTCTATAAAGAAATAGTTCAAAAAATTGTTGTTTACATACCTTGTAAAGTCTTCTCCCCCTTCGCTATAGTTCCGGTCACGACGTCCTTAGCATCCTCGACTAGATTTTTACCGCTTTCAACAATGGGTGAGCTACTAGCGCACCCCATATTGTGCGACCACTACTGTACTTTTCAACCGTTTGTTGAAAACTGACCATCGGTCATCGAGAACGTGATTGCCGCGGAGTTTTCTTACAAAACACCTATTTACTTTCCACTTTCCAGGCGTCGCTGGTTTTCACTTGATCTACCAAACGAACATATATTTTCTGTGTGTCAAGACTGTGATAATAAATTACAGGAACATAATTGCAGCATGATATGTTAATCGATATTGTGTGATTAATGTTATAGTTTTCAATACATTTTGGTCAACGAACCCTTCAGGATAGGGTAGTGGAAACTCTAAAAGTTTCCTATTAACAGTGTTTTGCCGGAGTTTTTATGAAAATTAAATGAAATTACCGGCAAACGTTAGTTTTGCTGTTATTCCAATTGTCTATTTTGAGCAAAATATAATTGTGGGGCTACATACATACAGAGTGGTCCAAAAGTGTGGAAACTCCTGTACAATTCTGCAAGAATGCATTTTTTTTGAAAAGTGTTATATACAAAAGGTAAAGCATTTTCCCCTCGTTATCATTTAACGGTGACCTTGACCCTGACCATTAACTTGACGGTCATATCAATGTCAAATGCATTTTTTCAAATGAGAACCCTTGTTTATTATTTTACGTACAAAATGACCATAACCAAGGCTAAGTAGATTTTTTAAAAAAGAACTTCCATTTTTCGCCTCCATTGGGAAGGGGCGCAGTATTGAACGTCCAAACAGGATCTTGACATTGACCTTCATTTGTCCTTGACCATCAACTTGACGGTAATATTAAAGTAAAATGCGCCTCCTACGAATCCAGACTAAAAAGTGGAAATTTTCATCTGAAAAAAATATATTTCACCTTGGTCGTGGTCAAGATTATGATTAAGAGCTAAGGTGACGGTCAAGATTCTTTTTGACGTAAAGTTTTCAGCTCTTTCCGAATCTGGAATGAAAATGCGGATTGTCATTTAAAAAATTAATTTGACCTTGATGTGAGCATCAAGTTCTTGGTCATGGTCAAGGTTAGGATCACCAATAGATAGCCAGGGTAAAATGCTAAAACTTTTGTATTTAACGATTTTCAAAAAAATGCTTTCCTGAAGTGGTTCAGTAGTTTCGATACTATTAGATCACCCTGCATAGACGAGGTCTACATCAGTTGCGCTATCGTCAAAAGACTGAAATAGAATAATTATTTATGTATTTCAGACATGGTTAAGTTATATATTTTAAGTTATTAGATATTAAGAAATGATTTGTATAGCAATATATTTCCAATATTAATTGAGGGAAGAGAGAGGCAAGGTACTAAGGGTTTAGGATTTTTCCCTGGCTACACTCGATGATCACCTTAGATTTTACGTTCATCTTGTAAGTCATTTAAAAGTCAAAAATATTTTTAAATGAGGCTCCATTATCTTAACACCAAAAATCCAAAATATTTCTTTCAAATTTGACCTTCACTTATTTTATTTTTTTAAGGTTATTAGAAGGGCAAATCTTTTAAAGTATGTTCAATACCAGGGGCGGCTGTCCCTTAAGTGCACTCGTGCGCTGAACCACTAAATTTAATAAGGTTAAAAATCAACAAAAAATGTTTAATAAATATCATTTCAATACCAACGAATTTATCAAAAAACAATTTAAGCTCTAATCCAAACTTGTATTAAGACTTATTTTCGCTTGAAAGTATATTTCACCGTGCTAGCGCACGGTGAAACTTATATAGCTTCTATGAGATACGATATAAAAACGCTTAGCGCGTGAGATAGAAAATAATTAATGCAACCTATATGGAGTAATGGGCTGATTCTCGAACGCCGCACGGAGACAACGAGCTGTGCTGATATTGACCGGACCTATTGGGACGTTTCAATAATTCAAATTTATGTTTAAGTGATTTAATTAGTGGTTGCTTTGTTTTAGTCCTCGTAGTCTATGAAAGAATATTTAATATACAGAGCGGGACTCCCGATGCAATGACTTCAGAGCAAGAGTAAATCGTTGCATTGAAACCAGTATACCGTATACCCGCTAAAACCTTAACCTCTTTCTCCTACAACCATGGTCCCCTGCGGCACTCTTTGTCAATACTACTTCGCAAGGGTGGTTCATTGCAGATGTTAACTGCTCTTACATTGAAAGCCTCTAAAGCCTACTCCTCGAAGGTATTGCGTAGCTCTTTAAGGATAGTCTCCGCGTAATCTGATACCAAGTTCCAGGCTTGGGGGCCCTTCAGCATGGCTTCTACTAATTGTTCTGGAACGATATTAGTCTCCAGAATCCTCTCCACTTCAGCACGTTGATCCTGAAACCGGGGGCAGGAGAAGAACACGTGTTCCGCGTCCTCTACCACGTCCGTACAGTGTGGGCAGTTTGGAGAGTTTGCCCTCCTGAACCTGTGCAGGTATGCTCGAAAGCATCCATGCCCAGTCAGGAGTTGAGTGATGTAAAACCCAACCTCCCCATGCTGGCGGTTGACCCAACGACTGATGTTAGGTATCAATCGATATGTCCACCGGCCTTTAGTAGACCTGTCCCACCTCTCCTGCCATTGCCCTAGACTCATGGCTCTTTCATCGCTGTTTCCTGTCGGTTGGTCTTTCTCCAATTTTCTGCTATAAAGCCGTCTCCTTTCTGCAGCCAGGATGTCGATTGGTAGGGAAGAAGCAATCACACTCACCGCCTCGTAAGACACAGTGCGGTAGGATGATGCCACACGAATCGCTGAGAGCCGCTGGACTGATTTCATTTTCCGGCGGTACGATGGTAGCTCGAGCGATTTCTCCCATACCGGTGCCCCGTACAACAAAACAGAAGTAGTTACTGTTGCCAGTAGCTGTCTTCTTATCTGTCTAGGGCCTCCGACATTCGGCATTATTCTAGATAATGCCCCCTGTACCCCAGCTGCTTTCTTGCTGGCCGCGATTATGTGCTCTTTGATGTTGAGCCGTGCGTCCAGGAGCACCCCCAAATAGCTGATGAAGGGCTGCGACTGTATGTAGGTGTCGCCTATTTTGAGGGTGATGGTTTCCCTTGCCTTTCGACTGCTAACAAGAAGTGTTTCGGTCTTTTGTTCTGCTAAACTTAAGTCCGCTGCGAGCATCCAATGCTGAATTGTGGCTATAGCGAATGAGAAGGTTGTTTGTATCTCCTCTATGTGCTTGCGCACTATGATCAATGCCACATCATCGGCGAATGCCACTAGCCTGACGCCCTCAGGCAGACCGAGCAGGAGCAGGTCGTTGTACATTACGTTCCATAAGAGGGGGCCAAGAACAGAGCCCTGAGGTACACCTCCTGTGATCTTATAGTCTACTTGCCCATTTTCAGTTTGGTACAACAAGATGCGGTCCTTGAAATATGCTGAAACCATTCTGCGCAAGTACTGCGGAACTTCCATCCTGGCAAGAGCCTCCAAAATGCGGTCCCAGCGGGCCGAGTTAAAGGCGTTTTTGATATCCAGGGTGGCTATTAGACAGTACTTTTTTCCACCTCTTCTCCATCTCTTTCCCGAGATAGCCTCTCTGGCGATGTTGGTAACGAGTGTCACGGCATCGATGGTTGATCTCCCCTTTCTGAACCCGAATTGGTTGGTGGAAAGTTTTGGCTCAACGTAGGGCTCCAGCCTATCTGCTATTATTCTTTCAAGGAGTTTTCCCGCAGAGTCCAACATACAGAGGGGACGATATGATGACGGTTCGTCTGGAGGTTTCTTTCCCCCTTTAGGTAGGAGCACAAGCCTCTGCTTTTTCCACTTAGTCGGGAAAACCCCCTGCTTTAGGCAGGTCTCATACATGTGTAGAAACATGTCAGGCCTATTGGCTAAGGCGCATTTTAGCGCGATGTTTGGTATGCCATCTGGGCCGGGAGCCTTACCGTTTTGGAGCCGGTTGCACGCGCCCATCAGCTCATTCATAGTCACTGATGGTATATCTTCGTCCCTCACCTGCCACGAAGGATAAGCGGGTAGCTCAGGCTTCGCAGGAAACAAGTGAGTGACAATGCGGTGCAATGATTCGGGGCAGTTCGTTGATGTCATGGGGGTGGCCTTGATTTTATGCATCACGATTTTATACGGTTTTCCCCATGGATCTTGGTCAACTTCGTCACACAACTCCTTCCAGTAGGATCTCTTGCTTGAGAGAATGGCTCTTCGTAGTTGTTGTCTTTTGATCTCATAGTCGAGCCTTAGTTCTTCTGTTGTGACCCTGTCGCGTCTCCGTGCTCGTTGATGCAGCCTTCGTGCTTTGAGACACTCTCGTCGGTGTTGTGAGATCGTGTCATTCCACCAGTAAACTGGTGGGCGGCTGTTGTTCTGCCGTCTCCTTGGCATGGATGCATCGCAGGACTTGACAACGCTTGTCATTACCTCTTTGGCAGTGGCTTCTGCGCTTGTTGCTATTGACAATGGTTCCTGCTCCATAACCAAGGCGAATGAATCAGCATCGAAAGCATTTTTGTTCCAACCGACTGGCTGTGACCTCGCACGACTGACACACAATCTTCGTTTGGGAGTGGTGTTGATTTCCCATATAATAGCTTGGTGGTCGCTATTAGTAAACTCCTCATCGACCCGCCACTCACAGCCCCCTTTAATTAGGTTGCTGCTAACGAATGTCACATCGATAATGGAGCTGGCTGTGCCTTTGCGATATGTGCTTACGGCTCCTGTGTTGAGGAGTACCAGGTTGAGCGAAGACATGGTCTCAAGGAGAGCTCGTCCTCTCGCGCTCGTTTCTCGGCATCCCCAGTCAATTGCCCAGGCGTTGAAATCTCCTGCGATGGCGACCGATTCACGCTTCCGTACATCCTCCGCCAAGGTGTCCAAGAATAACTCGAACCCCTCGAGCTGTGCACTAGGAGGTGCATAGCAGCTATAGAAGTGAACCCCTCCCACTTTGGCTCTCACAAGCCATGGTTCGGGGGTATTTGGGAGTTGTTGGAACGGAAGTTTACCGCAAGCCCATATCGCTGCTCTGTCCGTTGTGTCATTTACCCAGGACAGGGTGTCGAAGTTTTTGTACTGCTCGCAGATTATGGCTACGTCGCAATCCAATTCCCGCACCCGCTGTACCAGTAGGTCTTGGGATGCCTCGCAATGGTTGAGGTTGAGTTGCAGTACTTTCATTTACGGGCTTGTGCTGCTCTCATCGCCTGTTGGTAGATGGGACATTTCCAACTACCCGCAACGTGCCGGCAGTCTGACCTACTATCTTTCTCTTTGCAGAGTAAGCACTTGGCAGGTTGTTGACAAGCCGAGGCATTGTGACCAGCGCCTCCGCATCTGTGACAACAACTGCTTCGGTCAGTCTTGCCTCTGCACGCCTGGGCGTTGTGCCCAAAGTGCCAGCATTTGAAGCACCGTCGAAGGCTGATCCTCTCGCGAACACGTACTGTGCCCCACGGAAGTTTCAGCTTTCCAAGTGCGATGGCTTTCTTGGCCTGGACCTCTGGGAGACAAACAACTGCCGTTTGTGTTGATCTATATGCCCGTCGAAGTGATTTCACTGCCTCCTCAGTGATCTCTGCCAGGCCGTCGATATTATCTTTGAGCAGGTTTACTACATCTTCCTTGGTACTGATCTCGTCCAAGTCTTTAATTTCAATCTCGATTTGCGGTATTCGAGATTGTACAGTGGCCCCGCTTGGGAGCTTATTCTTGATGGCGTTACAATAGCGCTCCATCTCCTGAGCGTCTGCCTTGGCGAATAACAAAAGTAGATCTCCCTTAGCTGTTCGTCGGATCTTATTGACTTTTTTGCCTATATCCTGCAAGGTGGGATCATTCTTGATACCTCGCAAGATATCTGCATGGGAGCTCTTCTCGCCTTTCTTTATAAGCAGCGTACAATGTGGCGCTGGTTTTTGCTTATTGGTCCTCGGGGCCTTTTTCCTCTTTACCACTTGCCAGTCAGTCGACTGGTTTGCAGGTTGGTTTTTGGTCTGCGGTTTAAACTTGGATTTTAATCCATTGTTTCTCTCCGCTTCTGAATTGACCACCCTACTTGTTGTTCCCTGGGTAGTTTGCCCGATGTTCTGGCGACCTTCCTTACCGGGCTTTAGCTTGCTAGCTAGCACCGGTTTAAGCGTTTTAAGTGGTGGTGCCTTACTTGATGAGGCTACTGAAGGCGAGACCTTCGGTGGCGAGGTCCTTGCTACAGAGGCTACTTTTATTGAAGCCGCCTGCTTTGGGGCCGCCGGTGTTGATGCAGCCGGTTTTGAGTTAGCTGCTTTTGAGGCAGCCGTTTTTGGGACCTCCTTTTGCTGTCCACCTTGTGTCTGAGTGTTTGGCACCTTTACTGGCGATGTCTGTGTTGTAGCAGGTTTCGCTACAGGAGGTGGCCGCGTCGTTGACGTCTGATATTTGTCATATTCTGACTTAATGGCGTGTGCCAGTTTCTTGATCTCATGATGTACATTGTGCCTAGGCCCAATGAACTTCAAGAGCTCATCGATCTTTGCTCCTAATTTGTTTGGAGCGCCACTCTCATTTGTTGTCCTTTGTTGGACGTCAACTCCACTATTCGCCTTTTGGAGGACCTGGCTGGATAGTGTCTTGCTGCCAGCTCTAGTTGTAATGGTCGATGTTGTACCATTACTAGTGTTCTTCTTCTTGTCACTATGTGACGGAACCAGTGATAATTCGCTCCCCCCAGAATCCGTGGAGCGTGCACCGGCCACCGAGGCTTTCACTCGATCGGAACCGGTGGCGGGATTATCCTCTGCAGAGGTACCCACCTGGGGTATTAAGTTCACCTTATCACCCATATCCATAAATGGTTTATTTTCGGGGTTCCTTCCCCTATCTGATTTTGGTCCGCTCTGAGGAAATCCTCAGTACTCCCCATTGCTGAAGAGCGTTCCCCTATCCGCCACCTGGGGAGGCGCCCGGTAGTGGACCAACAACCACCCCGGGTAATATACAGAGTGTGTGTGTGTGTGTGTGTGTGTGTGTGTGTGTGTTTACATAAGTGTGAAAATGAGTATTAACTTAGCATTCACTATATTAAAAAGAGTAATAAATCGTTTCAAAACAAATTAGATATAAAATTGGCTGGTCCACCTAGGCCATATCTTAATTGAAAACAAGGGTGCAAAAAGAAATAATAATAAAAAGAAATGGTTGTGTGGATGTGATCGCATCAATACATTGTTTTGTTTTCCTTGCATTATTTATGGCGGGGAATCAATTTGGACGGAACTGGAGTGAAGGATTAAAACGTTTCTTAGGAATACGATGTCTCAGGACTGGCTAAGTATTGAAAACAATATTTTCAACCAATGCCAGACCTTAATAAAAAGGTCATTGAACATTTCGCTTGTGAAAAAAGTCGACGATTATTTTAATTAATAAAAAATAAATGCAGTATTAGCAAAGCTATGGTTTGTTTTGTTGCATCTTTGAATCCCAATATTCGACCAGTAAAGTGCACCACCAGTTTCATAACCCACGAGCCGCTACTGTTCAATACTACACAGGGTAGAAGAGGGATAAGGTACTATGGCTTTCGATTTGTTTTGATAATCCAGTGGTGTCTGTAGTTTGGACCTTGACATAGGCCTTTACGGTCACTCAAGAGCAAGAGTAAGGTTAGCTTGAGTTCAAACATGTAAGACAGCTTTTACATTAACTATGAGTAAAGTAATGGACTGGAGGTTTAAGAGTTTCCCCCTTTATCTATTATTCTATTTCTGGTTCGGAGGCCAAAGGTCAAGGTAATATATGTATCACAAATTTTACGTTCTTTTCGTTTCTAAAAATTAAAACATGAGCTATCATAGCCTTGTCACACCTCTACGACTATTCAAACATCTAAGAGAGTTTTCAGACGAAACTTTCTTAGAGGAATGGTTGGGCAGTTATGTTCAAATTCCGTGACCATTTCGCTTCCCTGACTTTAGTCCGGTTAGATATATTTTTGTATGCACATTTGGGAACGAGAAAGCGTTGTCAAAAATGTATTTAGAGCAGTTACATTTTTCAGTTTTCATATTAATTTTATTCATGATTTAGTATTTAATAACTTTTTAATCATATTGTAACAATAATTGTAATAAAATAATTGTAACAGTCACACATATAGTGCTAGTACTAATTCATATAAATGATTTTAGTTAAATGTTTAGTCCATATATTGAGTTTTTCTTATTTCTTTTCATTTCATTCTGGTCGGGATATTGCCAATTTATTCGCAAAAAAAATTAGTAGTGTATATAATAATCTTGATTTATCATCGACGTTGGTTAAATTTGATTTTTTAGATTGTTTTAGCAAATTGGTGTTCTTGGAATCTGAAATTATAAAAGGCATAACTGACCTTGATGGTAAATCTTCTCCAGGTCCTGATGGTATACACCCTCGATTGGTAAAGGCCTGTATAAATGTTTTTGCTCCTTATTTAACTAGGTTATTTAACTGGTCTATTTCTATAGGAACTTTTCCAAATTCCTGGAAAACTAGTTTTGTCACACCCTTATTTAAAAATAGGGACAAATCTGATGGGAATAACTATAGACCTATTACAAAAAATTATGTTTTTGCAAAGGTTATTGATAAATTAGTATACGATAAAATATCTTCATCTATATTCAAATTTATTACGCCTATGCAACATGGTTTCTATCCTTCCAGGTCCACACAGACGAATCTTTGTACCTACATAGAATATATAAATGATGCAATCAGCAAAAATTGTAGTGTGGAGTCTATTTATACAGATTTTCAACGAACATTCGATGTCGTTAATTTCGGTCTTGTTGTTAGGAAGCTCTCGGCCTATGGCTTGAATCTTTTTTAACAAATAGAAGTCAAATTGTTAAGATTAAAAGTTTCGTGTCTGAACTCTTCGATGTAACATCTTGGTCCTCTTATATTCATACTTTTTATAAATGATTTAAATCAAGAGATCAAAAATTGTCAAATTTCTTTATTTGCTGATTATGCGAAACTATATAAAAGCATTAAGTCAATTCAAGACAGAATTTCCCTACAAAGTGATCTGGACTCACTTCTATATTGGTGTTCTTTTAACGGTTTTACATGTAATCCAGTGAAATGCTTTGTCATAACTTTTGGTAAAGACTCCCCTAATGTGTTTACGTATAGTTTAAATGGAGCTAAACTTGGGAAGGTAGACGTAATTAAGGATCTCGACTTCAATTTAAAATTTCAATTCCACTTTGATTATGTCGAATCAAAAGCCACTAAACAAGTCAACTTCATAAAGAGATTTTCAAGTAAATTCACTAGGTTTGAAACTTTCAGAATTTTGTACTACGCATTTGTTTATCCTATTCTATCTTATTGTTCAGTCATTTGGAGACCCCATTGGGATTACCAAATTAAATCACTTAAAAGACCTCGTAGATCCTTTCTTCGTTATTTATCTTTCAAATGTGGTCAGCCTATGCACTTTACAAACCACAGCTATTGTAACATTGCCCAAACACTTAAAATTCCTGATCTGTACTCATCATTGACAAGAAGTGATACTGTTTTTGGTTTTAAAATCATAGATTTTTAAAAACATAGATTGTATTGACTTGTTGGGTAGGTTAAATTTTCAAGTTCGTAACCGACATCTTCGACACACTTCTTATTTTTATGAGTCTGAATATCACTGGTTATCACCTATGGAAAGAACATAATTGTAATGTTGCTAATGTTAGTATTAACTCAAAAGTTATATTTAATTATTCTTAATCATTTAAGTGTTGTTTTATTTTGGTTTGTTAATTATTTTTGTACCGTTTCTTTGTATTCTTATAGTTTGATGTATAATTGCATGTAATGTAAATGGGGTTTTACCCCGTAAATTATAAATAAATAAATAAATTCAACGTATGACATTTTATTACAGATCTAAAATTTTAAACCAAGTAGACTAAATTAATAAATTAACAGTTAGTTTTCGACCGCAATTTCAGAGCATCAATACAGCGTACACGAGGTTAAGAACCCCTACCTATGAATATATTAACATAGTTATTCAACCCAGTTTTAAACAGGGTCGATTGCAATTATAATTTCATTAAAACTGAACAAAAATCAATGAGTAAATGAATTGGTGAGTTATAATTTTATGTGAAACTGTGATGGATTTACTTAAAATATTAAATTTGTTTTTGAACATACGTAAATTATAATTTATATCCTCATTCAGAATCTTCTGGGTAATATGGAGTCAACTATCACACAGTGAATCATGGCCCAGGCTACACCTTTTGAGTATATGATGAAACTTTCCGTTGTAAAAACTTGAGGTATTAGGCATTTTGTATATTATGGTAGCCATTTTTTATTCGGAAACCTACACTTATTCTTATCTTATATCTAACATTTGTTTATTTTAACTGATGAAAGTTTTCCCTCCATTATATCTAAAAGTTATTTCTTTTAATGCCATTATTTCTTGATTTGGTTTCGTTAAATCGAATTTTTTCTAATCATTTCTATGGTCTTCAGTTCTTATTCAAAGATTTGTTTCAGAATTGAGATCTGAAACAACTCTTTGCTCTACCCAAAAACTGTATTTCCTATATGATTAGATTAACTGAATACTAATATCTATAAGTGTCAGAGAATTACAGATCGAATCGAACGCTCGAAGAAGTGTAGTTGTTATTAGGTGCGTTCAGGGAATTATATCATAAAAGCGCTGACGCGCCACATCGCTTTGCTTCCGCTGAATGAAAACTTTTATTTTCACCAGTTATGTTTACTTGTTGGCGACACTTTTGCGTAATATCAACACAGAATTTGACAGTTGATTTAGTTATAAAGCGGTAAAGCGGAGAATTTATATGCTTTACTGCTTTATTAAAGCGCTGCAGCGCTGTGGGTAAAGTAGACACTATTTAGTACACCCCTTTAACAAAGCGCTGCATCGCTACAATTCCCTGAATGCACCCATTATCATATAAACGTCGATTTTCGTTAATTAATTAGTATACATCAGAAATGTTTGTCGTGGAAAAGATGGCAAAGTTAAAGAGAAAAGTCCCATTCAAGCCGAGTTGGATTACAGTTATATCTAGCAGCTGTTATGGAATATTTGAGTCCACAAATTTTGGTATTGACCGCTATTGGTGCACCAGATAACAGAAAGACCCATATTACTACAACAATTGTCCTAGGTTGTGTTGTGCAGATCGTTCTGTAGCCAAAAAAAAACGACAAGAAACCTTAAATTTATTAATCCGCCCATAGGAGACTGCCAAATTAGGTATAGGGTAATTCCGGAGGAGATGGCCGTATGGGTGAGATGGCCAATAGATAAAAGTTCAACTAATAAGAAACAAATGCATTCCTTGATGTTACTGAGCCAAAACTTCTTTTACCTTCATATTCCCCCTTTTTCCCTCTGTCATCCGCCCCAAGAGCTCATATTCCCTGTACCGAATAAGATGGCCTAAATATGGCGTTTTTATAATTTTAATCCCTTTGATATTTGTAAAACACATTAATTTGTTACTCATTGTGTCTAGCTGTCCAAGGTTTCAGAGCCATTTTATGTTCTTTTCTCGTCGTCCAGGTCTCGCAGCATTACAAAAGAAGAGGTCAGATGATTACCAGAGGTTAATGTTTTATATCTTTTAGTTAGCAGCATGGTTCGTAAAACTCTTCTTAAAACCGAAGAAAACCTTTCTTGTTTTATTTATTTTGGGGGTAAATTTTGAATGTGGTAGGAAAATCTTAGTATCTTAGTATTCCAACTCCTTTTTTAAACATGATCCATTGTTTATTAGCTGATGGTTCACTGAACCCACAACAGTAAATCAGTTGGGCTATTTTGATTTGGGAATAAAACGTTTAAAAAAATATATAACCGACTTCCACGTATAACTAAAAAGTTGAAAATAACTATACCAAATACAACTCTAGACAATAATTCAATATTATTAGGTACCTACACACAAAGTAAACAAATCCAAAATCCTGCATTGCGTACTTATCTACAACTTCATCAGACTTGATTGTTGCTTGGAACCGTGTGGTGCTGTTATCCCCAACATAACATAAAAATAAACTAAAATCTGGAACAAATAACTTTCAGAAAACAAAAAGTTAATATTTCTGAAACATAGAACTTCAAGGCTAAATATGAGCATCGTGACGTAAAGGCGATAAGCACGGCGTCTAAACACCAACTCCGACTAAATAAATAACGTTTGAATCAAAAACCGAAAGTATGGAAAATATACTTTCCTAAATCTTGTTTAAATTTGATAGTTGATTTGATTACAGCGTCCATAATTGATATGTACAGTAGAAATTCAACACGCCACCTGTTTTAACAGCACATATTTTCAGTAAAAAATATCAATAACAATTATTTGTATCACGAGAGTGTTTCTTGGCTATTTTGAAAATAATGAAGATCTATAAATAAACGGGATATTTTAAAATACATTCTGTTCTTATATTTCAGCGCTGACAAACTAGAAAATAAATTCTTGTAATCAAATCAGTAATGGCATGTTAATTAACACCCGAAGAATATACATAATGTAAACAAAACTGTATAAAGGAACGCGAAAAATTGGTTGAAATAAGAATCTAAAAAAAAAGAGCGACACTCATTTGAGACAGAACGATGGAAGCGAAAGCTTCTCTGGAAATATACATGTACTTAATACTACTATACTGCTATCGCCCCTAAGCGAAAAGGTCAACGACTAAGAGAGACAGCAGATTATACCGTGTTATTTTACCTAAACCGTAGAGAGAGTAGAGCTAATTGGGACATTTTCGAACATGCTCATGAGGCCCGAAGTAAAGTAAAACGTTATAGACATATATACGTCTGGACTGATGTTTGCGCCTTTCTCTAGACTCTGTTAGCAGTATAGTAGTATTAAGTATATGGAAATATACTTCCCATCTCTCTTTATATCCCTTTATTTAGCAATTCACATCATACTCTGTTTATACACCAGCGCCATTCTGGTCACTTCTTGAACCTGCAACTTAATTCTCACAGCTGGACACTTTTTCCAGTTTAATCCTCTTGTAAGTTTGTCCTCCTTGTCTCTACCATCTATAAACTTGGTAACGTTGACCTTTTTGTAGAGTTCTACTTTGTCATCTTCTTAGGGCTTTTTCTCCTGGAAGTAACCGACAATTCACAAATATCATGATAGGACTAGAAGGAGTGATAGCAATAGAGAGAGCAAAAGGCTGCCACCCACCACGTGGTGCTGTTTTTATGACCCTCACTTTCTAATCTTGTGACGATATTTGTGGATTGCAGGCTACCTCCAGAACTGTAAGCTCTAAGGTCATCCTTGTATATTAATTGGATGTTATTTTGGTTAATTATTATAATTTTAAATTCTTAAATACAAACTAAGTTGTATGGGTGTTTTTGTTTTAAGAATGAGAATAGTGATAGTTCTAGCTATGGCAGTGACAGCTTACAAATTTTTTCGTGTCAGCATCATTTATTTGCCAGCACTTTTAAATAGAAAACTTTAATAATTATAAAAGAAAAAAAAACTTTACTTTGATATATGAGTCACTTGACAAGCTTTAAACAGAAGAATAGTTGAGCACTTATATGAGTTGCGCTACCTATCTTAAGAACGTGGCAATTTAGAACTTGATGACAATAGAAACTATTATTCCACCAAAAACAACATCATACTTCAAGTCCCGCAAATTTGTGCGAAAGCGAATTTTTTAGTAAGTATATGGTGGACTTCAAATTTTTAAGAACTCTTAACACCCGATTTTTTATACTGGATGGATAAAGTTGTATAACTGGATGCAGTTGTCAATTCTCATCAACTCTTTTCACGACCAAAAACAATAGCAGAATTCATATTTTTTTGATAAACTTCATATAAAAATTAAAAAATGGCATGTGTTTATTTATGTTATTTAGATAGACAAATCGGCTTATTTGTCATATTTATCTTGAACATTTTTAATTTTGATAATGTTCACATGTACATTTTTATATTTTTTATGAAAACCATTTTAACATTATCATTCATGAGAGAAAATTATATGGGAGCAAATGCTTCTGAACCCACATTATTTTCGGATTTATTTAAAATGATGAGCTAATTTTAAGTTCATGTTTTTTGACGTTTCATTGCTATTTTTAACGTTTTTGACAATTCAGAACATTTCTGGTATTTCTGGCCTTTCTATTTTTGTCCGTTTTCATACTTTTGGCAATTTGGCGTTTTTTACTCTTTTTGACACCTCTTTACATTTACGGTGACGTTGGTATTTTCTGTTATTTGTGTTATTTTGGGAATTTTTGGCGTTTTGTACATTTTAAATTTGATAATTTTGACAAATTTTAAATTATTGTGAGGTTTGGCATATTTTATATTCTAAAATTTTGGAGGTTTATAACATTTTTTAATTTGTTGGAATATATTTTTCAATATTTTCTACTTTTTTAGATTTCACGTGCGATAACTCAGATAGTGGACATTTTGCAGAGCCCACCCCTTCAGTACTGCCAAAATAATGAATAATGTCTGTATTCATTTAAAGAACAGAATCAAATTATCAACTCTCATGCAATGAATGAATACTTTACGTTACATTTATCGGCTACGTGATGCATGCTAAGTGATTAAATACAGTTCTAGTTATTTCAGCAGAAGAGCATGTATAAAAAGTTCGCGCCTGCATTTTTTTGTTCCCTAAAAATTACTGACACCCATCGTCCCCATTCTATAACAGAATTTTCGTAAAATGTCACATCAAATCTCTATTAATTTAAGGAATTAATACTATAATTATTATATCTGTATTATTTTCTGTTCCTGAGAAATAGTGATTTTCCTTAAAAAATACTCCTATCGGATAACAATATGTTCAGAAATTGATAACACCCGCTTCTTTTATTTTAGAACAGTATGTATATCAAGATTCACACCCGTATTACATTCTATTTCGGATATATTGAATTCTTTCTAAAACAATAGTAACTCCCCTTTGCATCCATTTAATATTTCCATTTTGCCAAATGACCACCCAGGTATTACTTTACTTACAAAAAAGGAATCAACTTTTAATACTTATACTCTTTTGGTTCCCGAAATATAGTAAATTTTTCAAAAAACATTTTCCCACCTGCCCTCCATGATTTAATTAAATTTCTGCAAAATTATATTACTCATTATTAGTTGTTTGGGGATATTAATTTTTTTATTTTTTATTTTTTTCTGGATCGGGGCATTCTAATCACATAGATTAATACCGCTATGTGATTAGGGTGTACTTTACGAGTTAGCTATTAAACTAAATTAAAAGTTTTGCTTCCTCACCCTTTGATCATTCTTTTTTTCCTGTTCTTTTCTTAGGACTTGGGCTTAGGGCTTAATGTATCTAATTGATTCAACTATTGATTCACTTATAATACGTAAGTGTTATTTTATTAACAGTTATTGAAACCTAATTTTCTCAGACTACTAATCTGTTATTATTTGCATTGAATTTTCAACTACAATTTATTTTGACATTAGTTGTCAAATTTACTTTTTTTCAATTATATTTACCTTTTTTTGTCCTAATCACGTAGCGGTATAAAATATACTCTACGACCCATTCTCATACCTACCAAATATAAACAAAAAAACTGCATAAAAAGGAATTTAGAAGCTCCATCTTTTTCGAACTCAATTAATTAACACTTAACTTGATTTAATTTCATCCTATCTCCATATCAGGCCTTGCATAATGCCAGTATTTTATTCATTTGGTATGGTCGAAGCAACAAATTTAAAGTAAAATGATATGTATTTTTCCGAAGTTCTGAAAAATTGTACGTTTTATGTTACAGTGGGAGATGGGACAACTGCTGGCCATTTCTTAATAGAATACAGTTTAAGCCATCCAAATCGGTGTTAAAGAGTTAAATGCAGAAACTCCTCCTTTCTGAAGTCGATTAAAAAGTCATAAGAAGTTTGTTCCTTACATTTAAATAACTAAACAATATACAGAACGATACAAAATTTCAACTACTTTGAAAAAATATGTGCACTTAATAGGTGCTACATCGTTTAGCTGATTTTAGAATGTACCATATGTTGCCTCATTATTGATTCTTATTCGTATCTACCTGTCCAAAAAAGGTGAAGATGGATAATGTATCATAAAAGTATTTGCTTCTATTATCTATTTACATTCCACATATACAAATATCAGATAATAAACAATTAACATTGTATAATGTATACCAATTACGATTGGTCCTTGTTGATACAAATTTCACAATTAGAAAAGGAAACATGGAAAAGTACATTCGTTTTATTTTATATGATTGTACAAATTAGTAATATTTCATACTTATATAACAATAATATCTTTTGTAGTTTTATTTTTCCGATCAATAGATGTAATAAATTAATCAGTTCTTGTCCTCAATTGTCTGGTGTCTTAAATTAAAAATTGTGTTCTCAAAATATTAGTTGATTATACCAACATTGTTTCTCCGGTCGTATTTATTTCTAATTGCCTATAATTTAATGTTTTTATTTAATGACAATTTCTGTACAAGATAATTTGAATGAAATTAGTTATTGTGCATAAAATCCATTTTCTGGAACAAATTAATTCAGTATCTCCTTTTTTTCTGGTTTCAACTGATCTTCTCTTTTTATTATTATTGAATAGTTCTTGACGAGCTGAATATTAAAAACAGTTACGTAATTTTAAGAGATTCTTGTATCCAATGAGAACGTAGGTTTCCGCGGCCAGTCATAGCTGATTCTGCTTTTTCCAGATTTAGACGTCATTTTTTCGAATTAATTTATTTATATATCTAAAACCAGCATACAAATGTTACTTACCTTGCGGTGACTCTATTCGTTTCGTCTTTTTCTCACAAACACACTTTGAAACTTCACTTTTTTAAACTTGTCACAATGACGCACAAATTGTAAAAAGAAATTGTGCCTCATTGTGACAAGTTTAAAAAAGTGAAGTTTCAAAGTGTATTTTTGAGAAAAGAAAAAGAGGAAACGAATGGAGTCACCGCAAGGTAAGTAACATTTGTTTTATTTTCTCATTCTTAAAAAGCTCCTTATAAGTGTAGGCGAAACGTCGAAAAACTTTGTTTATATGCTGGTTTCAGATATATAAATAAATTAATTCGTAAAAATGATGCGGTCTAAATCCGGAAAAAGCAGAATCAACTATTATAATATCTATCCAATTGCGACTATGGCACCATCTTTTCAATAATAGCTTAACCTCCGTTAAATTTCTTGTCTCTAGAGGGCATTATTGTTCCACATAACTATAGCTGACCAGAAAAACCTCAATAACGTTCGAATTAAGTACGATCGAATTTCGACCATTTTGCCACATTTGTGAGCTGTAGTCTGCTCCAATCATTATATACATTTGGAAATGCAAATGAACCGAGAAAGCTAAATTTTTTAAATGACGTGGGGGTGCCTTGAAAACCCTAACATGAAATGGTCGACCAAAACTTCCTATGTGGCTTTTCCGCCATCTTGAAAAAAGTGATAAAATTGGGTTTTTGTCAATAACTCGGCATCCGACGAGATACGAAAATTTTGGTAGAATACTTTTTTGTATCATTTTTTATGCTCTACAAATTATGCGTTATACATTTTTCGCCTATCATGCATCGTTACCCAGATATCGATTGAAAAACACAAAAATTTAGAACACAATATTTGTTTTTTGCTAATATATTTTTTCTGTTGATAAATATCGAAAAAATCGCCGAGATGAAGCTTGTAGAGCGTATTCAGACCTGCAATTTCTCCAGGGGGCCGCAAATTCGGTGAGTCCGCGCTCAGTGCAGAAAGAGCCGCTCACTTCGTTGTATCTACAGAACAAAAAAAAGAAGGTTGTTCAACGAACACGGGCGTGGCTACCGCCATATCAGCGTACCAATGATACGGGGCCCCCGGGCTACAGGGACCCCTAGGCTACAGAGACCCCTAACGTGTGTAAAGCAAAAATTAGTAAAATATTATCCACAATGTCATCTAATATCGTACTTCCCGGGATAAATGAATAACGTACCTATAAAATTTTTAACTTCTTCTTTTAACTTCTGTTTTTACGGGGTTAAGCGTGCACACAAAAGTTAGCAACATCGGTTAATGCAGGTTTCCCCCGTTTGTCATTCACTTAAACGGAGGAATCCCGCGGTAATTGATTTACAATGACAAACCACGAAGAGCAATATTTACATTGTAATATCTTACATTTTATTAGAGGTATAGAACTTTAAGGTGGCAACACTCTTTTAACCGGCGGCCATCTTGTCATCTGTCAAGTTATTTATGTTTAGTTTGGTTTGTCATTTCATCACGAATAGACTGACGGCTGAACAACGCTTCCAAATTGTGCAAATTTATTTTGAAAAACATGGTTCTGTTGGAAATACGTATCGCGCGCTACGTCCATTTTACGGTCAACATAATCGTTCATTAGACCAATTAATTCGATTAACTATGTAGCGTTTTTGCACCACGTTTACTCTAAATGATAATACGCATCCACAGAGATATCGTACAGTGCGTACAGAAGAATCCATTGCTGCTGTAGAGCGTAGCGTAGAGGAAAATCCGAATCTGTCTATCCGCCATCGTGCACAAGAATTGAATATGTGTCCATCCACTTTATGGAAGATTTTGGGCCCAAAACAAGATTGCCGTTGATCCCGATTTTCATAAGCGAATTTTGTTTATCGATGAAGCTCACTTTTGGTTGAATGGATACGTCAATAAACAAAACTGCCGTATTTGGAGTGATGATAATCCTCAAGTTCATGTTGAGACACCGTTACATCCAGAAAAACTGACTGTTTGGTGTGCTTTATGGGCTGGTGGAATAATTGGTCCGTACTTCTATAAAAACGATGCTGGCAAGAACGTTACAGTCAATGGTGATCGCTATAGAGCCATGATTACTAACTTTTTCGGTCATCAATTGAACAATCATGATGCACACGAGCTGTGGTTTCAGCAAGACGGGGCAACATGTCACACAGCTCGTGCCACAATTGATTTATTGAAAGAAATGTTTGGTAGCTGCATAGTTTCACGTTTCGGACCCGTGCATTGACCTCCAAGATCGTGTGATTTAACGCCGCTTGACTATTTCGTCGCTAGTCTACGCCGATAAGCCCCAAACGTTTGACCACTTGGAGGACAACATTCGCCGCGTTATTGCCAATATAAGGCCACAAATATTGGAAAAAGTCATCGAAAATTGGACCTCCAGATTAGACTAGGTCCGAGCCAACGGTGGCGGTCATATGCCAGAAGTCATATTCAAATTATAATGCCAGAAGATTATCTTTCGAATAAAGTAAATTTCATATCAATTCAAAAATATATCCTTGTTTTATTCCATTTCAAAGTACTATACCTCTAAAAAAACACCGGTTACAATACAATATTGTACTTCTGATTATAATCAGAAGTACATCCAATAAATAGTTATTTATTGGTTAATTTGTTTGATTTGTGAAAAGAAGTAGTGAAAGGAAAAGATATCTTTCCGGTGGAGCTATGAAAAGAAAAAGTAAGATGATGACGGAAAACGCACAAGTTAAGCTTTTCTAGGCCCCCCACGTCATATAAAAAATTTAGCTTTCTCGGTTCATGTGCATTTCTAAGCCGTTTTTTTTTTCGACCAAATTACAAGTCCGAATTATTCCATATAAGTAATTATCTGCCAAAAATTCGATGGTGGTAGCCGTTATTTTGTGATAGTCAGTAATGATGATTAAACACAAAAAACTCATTTTGTTTTCTATCACTCACTTGATTAGATACATATAAACGTAACTATAGTTTTGACACAGACTTTGTGTGATTATGAAACGATGAAATCCGTGAAACAGGAAACAGGACTTCTACTATTCATTGCTCATCGGCTATGATGCTATGATTCACCTAGCATTTTCACTTTCCTTGTCCAAAAATGAATCTAACTATTGAATTAAATATTATTTGTTATTCAATAAGTTAATTTTTCGCTAAGAACAAGAATTAGTGTATCAAATTTACCCTTTTGTAAAATCTTCAGAGCAATTCAGATATGTCTCATTAACATACTTTGGAAAGGTTAGTGCTAGAGTCGCAAAATTATTGAAATTTCATAACATTTATGTCAGTTTCAAATCTCAGAATAAACTTTCAAACATTATTTTTAAAGCCAAAGACAAAGATAACTCAAATAGTAAATCTGGAGTTTATAAACTAATCTGTCCAGACTGTAATAGTTTTTATGTAGGAATGACTACAAGACATTTTATCACCCGTTATATTGAACATTTCTGCTCATTTAAATACAAAAAAAAACAGATTCCACATTTTCAATCCATGTGCTAGATGCAGGGCGTTCTTTTCCAAAACTAGAAGATAGAAAAAGTTTGCATTGTCAAAGCCTGTACCACAAAATTTCAAAATTAGAACAGGTAGAAATTCAACGAGGCTTACTTAATCTTTTCCAAGAATACCATCCTAAATGACCAATTAAATTGTAAGTATTTCGTTCGATTTGTTAATTAATACCTTAGTTGCTACTTAACTTAACTTATGTAACTTATGTTATGTTGTTTGATAATAACACAAAGTCTGTGTCGAAACTATAGTAGGTTGATACGTATCTATACGTGAGTGATAAAAAACAAAGTAAGTTTTTTGTGTTTGATCATCAATTCGCTGTTTACACCAGTTTTTAAGGTAAAATTTAACTCATGTTTGGACATTAAATTCAACAGCAATTCGCTTATACCAGTGGTCGCCAAAGTGCGGCTCCAGAGCCTATAAGGAAAAAATTTCATCTTATTTTGATAAATTAAAATTCTGCCATAAATCGAGAACATGTATAATTTTTTGTTTAAGTTAAAAGATAGATAGATAATTTTCAAGGAGATGCAAGTACATTGTTCGCATTAATAAATATTTATTAATTATGAAATTTAGTTTTATTTAGTATACAACTTATTTTGTGCAATAAAAGTTTACTAAAGAAGCAGATTTGGCTCCCATTTTTTTTAAATTCTTTTAGTGTTCGTATTTGGCTCTTTGGCTTATACTGTCACGTCAGTAACAGTTTATAGATAATTATTGCTAATATTTTAACAGCAAACTCGTAGAAGTAAAGTATTTATATACTAAAAACCCGCAAAAATACGAATGTCTTTTGATTTTGGCTTATATAATGAAAAGTAATAAAGGAATCGTAATGCCGTTAACAGAAAAGTTGTAGAGAATAAGAAAACCTTTGTATCAAGTGTTTGTACATCCTGATTGGATCATTTTTCATCGAGCAAACTCAGAAAAACTGCTAAAAAGTGGATTTTTTTTCTAAAAAATTTATAACTTTGTGGTAACATAGACTGCAATATTAGTCATTGTCTAAATGATATTTTATGATTTTAAGTTTCTATGGGCTTACGATGGATATTATTGAATAAGTAGTTTTTGAAGAATTCGAATTTAAATAAGTTAGAGAGCTATTTTGCACATCCCACCCTATTAACCAGCCAGCGGTTTACTGACAATAGCTGTCAAGGCACATGGACGGATCTAGAATTTTGTTAAGATAGATGACAATTATTATAAGTTGTATTATTATATGTTTTTTCTCAGCAGTTTATTAAGTTTTTATTTACGTAACTATTGCCTGCTTATATTGAGTTATTTTTCCATTGGTTTATTAAGTTAATGATTACCTATATACAATTTAATGAGATTCATTAAATTACTTTTTTCACTGACTGGATCCGCCACTGTCAAGACATCGTGGTTAATACCCTACGTTTTGCAAAATATTTCTACAAATTATTTAAATTGCGTTTCTGCAAGATCAACTTAAAGTATAATGTCGTTATTTAGCCTTATTGAATCGGTGAGTTGGAAAACCGTACAAGTCCAAAATTTGACATTTTAACTTAAGATTGCCATTTTGTTTAAAATTGTCTCTTCATCAACTGAGCGTAAAAACCATATGAGATGCTTAACCGTTATCGTAGCACAGCCAATGGCACCATTTGCATCCGTAAAATGACGAGAAAAACCATATATGCCCAAGACTCGTACGGTTTTCCATCTCCACAACAAAATATTTGGTAGTTGCTTGTTTACACGCACAGAGTTCACTTCGTATTTAAGTGTATTGTAAAAAACATGCTAGATATTCGCATTTTCTCAACACTTTTAAGTAAATATGTCATCCATTGATTGTGAAGCAAATCCGATACCCTGATATTACTGATTTTAAGAACTGGTGGCCTGATTACTCTAAAAGAACTTGTGGCACTGGAGGTAACGGGACCAAGTAAGAGACGTTTGCTGTGTCAAACTATAGGCAGTTCCTGTATGAAAGTACATTGCCAGGATATGTTAAAACGTGGGAGTTTATAGACGGTTTATACTCCCATACGTTTAAGTTGCTCAAAGAACATAAGAACAGTCCACCTCTTCCCAAAAGTAAGGCATATAAAGAACCTCTTCCAATTAATAAAAAAAAGATCATGGACATTAAGAAAGTAATGACTTATAGCGAAGGCGAAGTATTGGAATTCTATTACCACATCACATCATGGAATACAACAAATGCTGAAAATGATGATTGAGATAACTGTTTTTATATTATATTTTTCCTCTGTTCTGAATAAATATTAAAAACATAAAAAAATCATTTATTTCTTTTCATATACAAGTTTGAGTTCGAAAACCGTACAAATCTATCCCCTTTTTTGTCTGTCATTATTATTCCTTTTTATTTTCCCAAAAACTACCATTAAAGATAAATTGCAAAACTCGAGATCTAAAACTTTACTATGCATGCCCACAGTACATGTCAAACAGTTTTCATGTTAAATGGTTTTTATTGATTTTCTCGGAACGCTGATTTTGGACTTGTACGGTTTTCCAACTCAACGATTCTATTACTCTTAACGTTATAAGCTATCACTAGGAGGGAGATAAAGGTTCCAACGGTTATTAGAACCAAGTTATGATTTTTTTAAAATCACTCACTTTATATCGGTTTTTCCAGCTTTTCTTTATGAACAATGTTGCGATCAAAATTTATAAACACTCATTTTGAACATTTCCTGATTCTCTACAATTTTTCTATTGACATTATGAACAGATCATTACTTTTTACCCCATAAACAAAACAAAAAAAAACGAAAATACCCCATATTTTTTGGGGTTTTTAAGGCCTCAAAATAATTTACTTCTATGAGTTTACTGTTAAAATTATGTCAGATATGACTTATAAACTCTTATCTATGTGATGGCTTATGCGGTTCGCTGTTGAATTTTGTCACTTAAAAATCTCTATTGACTGCTGTAAAAATCTCTATTGACTGTGTTCCATTACTAAAATATCTAACTAAAAAAACATATTTTTTATACACAATGCGTTTTCCATTACGTAGAACTCCATATCCCCAGCATAAATTACTTTATATATTTCGCCATTTCTAGAATTTTGTTTGTTTGTTTGTGGTGTTCACAATTAGATTGGTGGATGTGCTACAGTAGTATGCATCAGATATATGAGTATGTTATCTTAATCACATTCAACAGTTACGATATAAAACAGTAAGAACTAAAATACCCTAATCAACTAATATACTCTGTCAACTAAGTAAATGTGGTATGTACAAAACAACGATTTGCAACAATGATTATTGTTTGTGTGGACTGAAATGAACGACGGTAGGTCGCACGTCCGTATCAGAAGAAGAAGCGCCTGGTTCCTGCTCCGTCGACGTTTGACCTGACGAATGTTGATGATAACATTTCGGTATGGCACCGGTGAGTCTGGAATCGGAACTGATTGCTCTTTCCAAATAGCCTCTGTTGTGGCCGCACTCGCGTTTTCTAGATCTGGATCTGTGAGTGCATTCAGAGGCGTTCGAACTTCGTCGTTTCACTGATGAGTGATGAGAGTTGTGTAGTGGAAACTGTTGTGCTGATCCACCTGGGAATTAAAAAAAAATCATTTGCAAAACTCAATGAGAGTATTTCTAGTATTTTATCTGGAAATTAATGTCGACATCTAGGAGTTTCAGGGAAATGTAGCACGCAAAGACCTCAAATCGAAAGTTGAATATTACAATTCGGTATCGCACAGTGAGAAAACCAGTTTTTTTTTAATCTATTGCAGAATATATTATAATAACGCAACCAAAAACCACTGAAATATCCAAAGAGAAGAGCCCAAGTGGGACTAGAAACCCAGAGCCCCCTGAACTTTCTTAGTACCAGGACAGATCTTTGCGTCATAGCTTGAAGCTTCCTTGGACTTCCATCGTCTTGAAGTGGTTGGTCTCACAACGTTTCAATAGCTGTGTATCTGCTATCGTCATCAGGTGAATGATAGGAAATTTAGATACTTGGAGGTTGGTTGCCGGTGATACGTAGCGGCAGAGGCCGAAGAAGAGCTCTCCAAATATTTTTAATTTGCACGCTGGGCTTGCTAATTATATTTTCGTTCGAGATTATATATGCTGTCTCTATGAATTTTCTTTTGTACCAATGCTCTTCCTTGTAAATTGCTCTGGCCTGGTCCCAGTTAAGTAGCTGTGCGGTGTTCCCTAATCCTGGTGTCCAGCGGTCGCTTTGTCTCCCCAATGTAAAGATTGCCACATTCACACGGTATGCTGTATATATAGTTCTTTGGTATTGCTGATGCCTCGTTCTTGTTATCATGGTCCTCAAAGTGTTGTTGCTTTTGAAGATCATTCTGATTCCATAGCTGTGTGCAACTCTTCCAAGTTTCTCCGACAAACCTTTAGTATACGGTAGTAGTAGAGTTGCTATCGTGGTGTCCTCTTCCTGCCTAGGTGGCTTGTCCAGCTCTTCAAACGCCTTGGTAATGATCGTTTCCGGATATGCATTCGCCAAAAGGTCTTCTCTAAGTTTCACTTGTTCTTCTGGTGTGCTGCCGATATTTTTGCCTCCATGGATTAGTGTTTTGATGATGCCAGTTTTCGTTGCTGATGGGTGGTTGGAATCGTAGTGAAGGTATAATCCTATGTGCGTAGCCTGTTGTTTGGATTCCGGTCCTAGTCCTTTGACACTTTACATCAAGGAATGGTAGGCACCCATTCTCTTCCATCTCCATGGTGAATCTAATGGATGGTCGGGATTGGTTCAGGTGCTCCAGGAATGCCAGTAGTTCTGTCTCTCCATGTTGCCAAATAATAAAGGTGTTATCGACATACCTCAACCATACCTTAAGCTGCTTCTCGTAACTCCGCAGTGCATGTTCTTCGAACTATTCCATGTAGATGTTGGCGATCGTTGGTGATAACGGTAATGGTTAAGGGTATAATACAATTACGACGGATAATCTGAATTTCGTATCATGCACCTGATGACGATAGCAGATACACAGCTATTGAAACGTTGTGAGATCAACTACTTCAAGACGATGGAAGTCCAAGGAAACTTCGAGGAACGAGTTACATGTCTACCAACTTCAGACTAACTTTGCGTCATAGTTGTAGCAATAATAAAAAAGCCTTGAAAATAGTTTATTAAGTTTGGACAGCAGGTCTCACTCACGCTGAAATGGACAGACTGTCACCATCAAAATGAAGTTACATTGCGATGGTAAGGGTTTCTACAACTTACCTTTAACGTTGTCTCTAGCTAAACCTGATGGAGATATCTTCGGGGAATGAGAACTTCTTCGCAGACTGTCGCCATTTGTGTGATTTCCTTCATCGTCAACTCTTCTTTGTCGTCTCAAAGGATTACGACGTCGATCTTTTATGCGCAACGTCACTGGATATTCTAAATGGAGATCCATCGCCATAGAACCTTGGCTGCCGCTAGGATGTAGCGACTCATTGCTCATTCTAAAAATTTTAATTCAACTTCTAAGAAATACATGAAAATTGTGAAATTTTCAGATACAAACACTAACAATTTACCTGTAATTCCCGGTCGTTTCGTCAACTGATAAAGCATGTCTGTGCAACAAATCGGGATTGAGCAATGCACAAGCTGCGAAAGTTTTGGGTTTGGTACCAGTTTTATAACTCTTAGGTCCTAAAACAGGTGAGGACGTATGCTCGGTATTTCCTGGTCTTGGATTAGCAAGATCAGGAGCGGATGGACTTCTATTAATAGAACCCTATAATGTTAAAATAGAGGCATCTAGAATATTCATTTGGGTTAGGTCTTGCCAAATAGAAAGCGATCCGCACAAGAACGCACTCTGTGTAGAAATAAATTCCCTTGAGAAAATATTTGCCATATTTTAGATGGTTGTGTTTTCAACTTGTCCACAAAATTGCGGTACAGTTCACGAAACCTACAGTAAGCTACTTCCATGATATTGTGGAGAAAATCTTCCATCCTATAGTAAAAAGACAAAAGCTAGTTTGATCCCAACAGAGGCTGCAAAATTTACGGATTTTAGTAAGAGGTGTCTGCAAAGTTCCCCAGGAGTAACTGAGTTGTGGTAACCAAACCTTCACAACAATGTCGGCTATTTCTATCTTCACGAATCAGAATTCTCTCCGCTAGTAGGAAACGTAATATGGATTCAAAATGTTAATTAGTTTTACCCGAATTGTTCCTCGTTGTTCCGGTGTTTAGGATATTTGGATCTTGCACTCGCTTGAGATGGTGATGGCAGGAAGCTGCAATGTGCGAGATTAAGTTTGGACACCTCTAACACTATATCCTTTCTAGATACAAGTGGCAATAATATACCTTGAAGTTTCGAGAGTCAAAAGGCTCAAAACTGCAAAACTGTCACTAATTACCGTTGAATTATGAATCGGTGGTGAGACTTCTTGCCATGTCTAACGATATTCCTTGGTCAATACTGAATAGAAAAATTGTGTCCATAGTGAAACTTTGAAATAGCTGCTCAAGAACTAAATGCGACCACCATGTGCGTGGTAGATTCAGTCAATGACCAAAAACAAGATTGCTCTTGATAGTTATCGTCATTTCAGTTTAGTTGTTCAAGGCTGTGGTACAGTTTTAGTTGAATAGCTACGTCAATATGCAATATTGACAAATTTGGGGTGAAGAAAATCCAGAAATCGTTATTAAGATTTCACAAAATTTCACTATTTTTGTGTGTTTTCTCAGTTGATTTAATAATAGTCACATATTTCTTCAAAGGTGATTACTGTCCCAAAGTTATAGTAACTTGATTCAATATCCTCCAGAACAATCAGTTTAATGCAGAGCGAATCAAACGACCGTTTAATTATATGGAATGATGGTGGAAATCACATAAATGCATTCCCACACAGATTGGGTTATTTGTCACGTTATTGTCGATACAGGGTGCCATTTGCTCAAAAAGCTGCTCACTTGAGAAGTTCAACTAGATGTTAGTAATTTCTTCGGGGTATGTATTAATGTTATTAATTTATTTATTTTCAACACTAATGTGTTATTTACCACAAATGCAAATGAATTGATTTATTTGTATGTTTTTTTTTGTAAAAATGTTGTTAAACATCGAGCTATGCTCGCGAGTTCTAGAAGATTCTAACCCATTATTTTCAAATTTATCATTTTCCTCTTCTTGGAAAGTAGCGAAAGTTTATCTAAAGATATAAATATGTAAGTAAATGTTTTAAATAGATATATTGCCAGACGCAAACATGATATTGTCTGGGAGGAATAGTATGCTAGACTCATCAAAATGAAGTTGCTTACATAGTTTCTACTAGGGATTTTCTACTAGGGACTATTAACTTATTTGAAGAGATCTTGTATTATAAAGCGGGCACCGTATATACGCTGCCTACCCGTGGGTGCACATGGCTTTCTGTTTGACGAGACCTTAAGGGCAAGATAATGCCTACCTGTGGAACTTTGAGCAAATTTTTACTTTGAGATTCTAATGCAAGGCCCCTGGAGAAATGCATAAAAGACTGCGTCAACGCTCTTCGATCAGTCGTCGATGACGAGTGACAGTGCGAGTGTTTCTGCATGTGAGTGTGGGTGTGAGTGTGAGGATGTTGACTGGTTTGAACGCCGGATGTCTTCAACGAACTGTGCCTGCTGCCGTAGTTGCCATGGTTACCGTGGGTGCCGGGTGCCGTGTGAGTGCACATACTTGGCGGTGGTAAATTCGTGCTCATCTTGAATCTGGCTGGCACCACTTTAGCTGCTGAATCTCGGGCTTCGAAGGTCATCACGCACGCAGCAACTACTATAAATCCTGGAAAATAATATATATTGATTACGATAACATTTCTAATTTTCTTTGTTAAATCTATTCCAATGGAGGAGTAAGACTGAGTACAGTGATCCAAATGAATGATCTGCTAGAAGAATTAATGGTGACGATTCCAACGATAAAGATGCTGATCCTATTTTCAACTGTTCAAGTGAATCATCAGAAAGCTCCAATTTGGATTCAGAATCTGTTAAAATAACTCATAAACTTATCGAGGTAAGACAGAGAACAGGTACAAGAAAAGTTATATTTCTTTTTAAAGCAGGCAATAAAACCGAAAATGAAACAGAAATATTGAAAAATCACAAAAAACTCAACGCAAAAATAAAAACGATAATGGAACAATTGAATAATTAGACCTTTATCTATCTAGAGATTTAGAAATGTTGTTTGTAGCGCTTCTTATGATAACATATCAGTATCGAAATTATAGGAAGTACTCACAAAAGCTGAAAACAGTTACCTCCTTATGGGGACAAGTCTCATCTTCCCAGGATTATGGAAAAATGGCAGACTCACAGAACCAATTCGATTGTATCGCTGCAAACATGACCACTGTGCCGCCAAGGTATCGCTATCAGAAGGAAGTTAGTCACAGTTGGTTTAATTGAAAATTAATTACCAAAAGTAGTTACTGGTTAGAATGTGAGGAATACAAATCTATGGGAAAAGGAATATTATCAGTAGAACGGGACAAGCAAGACAGGTAACAATAATTTTTAAGTCTCTTTTTATGGTCTAAGAGCTTGTCAAATAGACCAAAAACCAGAATTGACGGCAGTAAAGTACGGAATATATTATTATATAGTTCCGTATCCGCGAAAATGACCAAATTAGAGAAACAAAAAATTAACCCTGTAAAAATTAAAGAAATTGAGAACAGGAAGTTTGTGTGGTACGGCAATGCCGACGGCTCGACACCCGAAGATATCATAGAAGTTTAATCAACTGGAAGCAAAAAGAGGAGCAGAACTCCAGAAACTTGGAGCAAGCAAGTGAACAAGGATATGTCTGCCAGAGGACTTCAGAAAGTATACTGAATGACAAAACGGCCCCAGCTGTAGTGTATTCGCTTTTATATAAATACTCCGGACGCGCGGCGTCTGGTGGCAGACCTCAAGAAAAAGATAGAGGGATTCAGACACGCTCTGTCGATATGTTCAGATGCTTGTACCGACGCTGTTTTTCTCAGTTTATGGCTGGGCTTGAACTGAATTCAACAAGCTAAAAATCAAGGCCAGGTAACTTATCATTCATTCTCAACCCAGTTGATTCGGCACTTCGTTTACTAAAGGTAGTTAATCAAAGGGTAACCTTTTTTCAGGGGAGGTGAAATTCGCTAACCGAACGTGCAGCCGCACGAGTTTGCGTACTGTAGTGTGGGGTTCGACCCACTAAAACACCTCAATGGCCCTCTAGGTACCTAGAACACATCGTAGATATATCTTCAGGTATCCCGGCGTAGTGACTATTAACCCATTACTTCACTCCCGTTCTTTACTTGTTATGATGTTTAATACATAGTCACTAAATTTCTTCCACCCTATGCGGTCGGCGGTTATAATGTCCCCTGTATTTGATGGCGTGATTACCCCCCTCCCTAGCTCTGCTGTCATCACCCCTCTCTGGGTGCCCCACCTTTCACACTCCATCACCGTATGCTGCGGGGTGTCGACCACTCCGCAATATATACACACATCATCCTCCGCTCTTCTCATTCTCAACAAATAACTCCTGAACGTCCCATGTCCAGTTAGAAACTGGGTCAGCCCATGGTTCAATTCCCTAAACCTACAACTCATCCATTCATTTATTCTTCCTATCAGTAGTTTGGTCCACTGAGCTTTTTCCTCATTTGCATCCAATCTACTCTGCCATAACTTTATGGTCTTTTTGCTCTCTCTCACCCTTCTCTCTCTATCTATTTGCACCGTAGATTCTCGCTCTACTTCAACCAAAAGCTCAATGGGTACCTCCTCAGTAACCACATACCATCTCCACCGTCCTATATGCACATGCCACCTTTAGGAGAATCGGTCTAACCGTTTTTTCCATAAGTTTGCGATATGCCTTCAACCTCATCACTCTGTGCCATATCGGGGCCCCATACAACAAAATAGACTTCACCACCCCATACAACAATCTTCTTTTTGCCTTTTGAGGCCCGTTTTTTTTTTGGCCTTCGCTGTGACAAACCTGACATGATGGTTAAATCTTAGCTTGTCATCTAAGATAACTCCCAAGTACTTGACTGTTTGGCCTGGCACAATCACCCTTTGTCCACACTTAAACTGTCTCTCCCTCCTTGACATCGGTCCTTTTATAATTACCGCCATCGTCTTTTCCTCCCCTACTTCCAGGGGATTACTCCCCATCCAACTGAGTATCTTACGAATGGCCTCATCACCCTTCTCCACCAACTCCTCCTTGCTGCTCAAAGGGTAACTGAGTAAGCAATTGAAATTTCTCTCAGTTGCGTCCTAAATGAAATAATATTATCAAACATTGTAATTTTAGAATTGTTTCTTTGCCATTGATACCGGGGGGTCTGACCTAGACCCCGAAACGTTTGGAAATATACAGTAATTTCGTGAATTGTGGTGATATTTCCAAAAAAGTGTTGAAACTAAACCCGAACCACATAAATGCCAAATTGCATGGGTTTGTAAACAGTTTCAGTTTTTTGCTGCTGTTTAAGACATAAGTACTCGAATGGTTTGATTACAAGGTCGTAGCCAGGATTTTTTTGATTGGTGATGGACTAATTAGGACTGCAAAATGTATATTTTTATTCATGTATTTCCATGATATATAAATTCGTATAAATATAAAATTTATTCTTATGAAAAACATGATTAATTGGTTAAAATTGAATCTCGAAACCAAAAATTCCCGCTGGCTACGGGCTTGTTTGAACTAATGAAGAAAAAGTAGTAATTTCCATTGATTTTAGAGAAAAACAGTAATTATGAGCTGTGTACACTCATTTTAAAGAAATGTGTTAACAAAAATTAAAAGAAAGCACCACCAAATAGATTCGGAATGTATATCCCGGGAATTGAGATATATTACTGCCGTTTCAGAGCTTATAAACAATATATTTAATGAGCTAAATTAATAACTGAGCTTTATAGAGATTATAAAAAGAGATGCGAAGACAATGGTAATTAGCTCAATTTAACCAGGAACTGAAACTTGCATGTTTTATCTCGAAGAAGGATCAGTACGAACTTTTCACCTGAATAAGAAAAATAAAGGGTCATTCCAAAGACAAGGATTTATCACAACTTCAAAATGAGAACGATAAAACTCTTCGAATATAGGGCGTCGCCTGGCAGGCACAATCAACTGCTCCGACTCCAAATCTCTCTTGCGGATCATTAGACCTTTGTTATATGTGAAATAAACCCTATAATTGCCCAATTGCCGAGTCCCCTCCCCCTCTATAAAAGTCATGTCCTAAGTGCAATACCTCAATTTTTTAGTATGTCTCCAAAATTAAATGACTTTAATTTTACGGTTTTCCAATTTAACTAACTAACTTATTTATTTGCTACATATTGCTGTTGAAACTATTTCCTGTGTATGGAGTTATTCAGATGAATCATGAAAGAATGAATGAGAATATCGAAAACAAAACAGAAATCATTTTCTATTGCGACAACTGTGCACGACAAATTAGAAACATTGATACTATGTACCCGAAAGTTACTTTGAATTCAACTGGATTAAATCAATAACGCACAAAGATTTGATATCTGGACACAGAGGGAGACAGTGAATATTGTAATACTGAGAAGTAAATTAAACATGGTTGCAAATTTTTTCAAATCTATGTCCCTAAGCATTATGTGAGCTTTAGTCTCTAAAAAACTGGTAAGCCATATACAGCGCACGAACTTTGTTAGGATGGTATCGATATGAATAAGATAAACATTGACAAGGAAACCTTCATGAATTGTAAATTAATCAAGACAAACCAAACGATTTGTTATGGCGAAGAAAATTCGAAAGTAAATTTTTAAATAGTAATGTCAAACTGCTCTAAGGGAATCATCGCATCTAGCAAGAAGTCGGACCTGGTAAAAGCCTGTACTGCTAAGAAAGGTTCAGCACACGTCAAAAAGATCGATCGAACTATTGCGGTTAATAGTTAAAAATATAATTTATAATACCTTATAGGTTAATTTTTCTGCCCTAACTATTTTTATGTGCTCATGTTCCAGAAAAATTGCAGAAACATATTTTTGGTTCAATTAATTATAGGTGTTATAAAATAAAATGCAGTGTGTCGTAACTAGACCTGTGCCAGCGCAGACTATGGAGGAGCACAAAATGAACAGAATCATATATAATCTAGGCAGTGAACATTGTTTAGGGGCCCAGTTATAGAAAAAGCCTCGTTACACTGAAGAAGAATAGTGTGGATTCAGAGCTGGGACATCCTCTGCAACCTTCCAATAACATAAAGAGAAGAGCAAATAGAACGTCTATATAGACTGGTAAAGAATGAATCAGTTCAAGAACAAAAAACAGCGTTTGATAGAAACTGAGAAAAAAAACAAGTAATCTGGTATGGACACATACAACGCACGGGGGAGGAAAGACTGACAAAGAAAATTATAAAATAAAAACCACATGAGGACAGAAAAATAACATGACCAAACAATACAATACAACAATAGGGGGAAATGGCAAATGATCTGATATCTTTGTACCTGGTATAGCGCAAAATCTTCGCTTTTGTCAGTCACTCTTCACCATTTTTTGCCGTCGAATGAATTACCTTCTTCTTTATAGACTTTGCCAATCAATCTGGAGAAGTTTTCTGTTTTCTATATACTGAACAAGTTTAAATAATTGTTCGACGGTTATCTGTCGAGTCGCGAAAGTTCTTCAGCCGTGATGCTTGTTTTCTACCCACCTCTCTTCGTCCTTCTATTTTGTCTTTTGTTATTAGTTGCAAAACATCGTACTGGTTACCTCGAAAAACTTGATCCATATATGAATTTTCTCTGTTTCAAATATTGCTAGAGCTATGTTACATCTTCTTTTGATCTTTATGCAACTCATACCCATAACATTTTTTTATGAATCTACATTTGTAGGGCTTCTAGCTAGTTTATAGTAGCTATTTTCAGGATCAAGATTTACCAGGGTTAAGTTTTTTTGCAATGCATTTTTAATTGAAGGAACTGTTTTTAAGTTCATAATTTTGTTAGGGAACTTACATTAACTTCCAAAAAACGGTATCTGTACTAAAGTAATAAATTTCTTGAGTTTACATTTTTTATTGATTCTTTTAATGAGATTCTTCAGTAAACACTGAAACCTTGTTGAATTGTATAAAGCGTACCTATAAAATCAGTTTAACACACTCATAATCTTTTATGTCTCGCAAGTTCCTTTCTACACTCTTTCATTCGCTGCATTGAAACGTTCCTGCTATCGGTAAAAACATTATTTCCAGTTTATCGCCGTACTTTCAATTTTAGAGTTTATTTGGAGTTTTACGGATTCAATTTATATCTCGAGATGTAGTAAAAGGAATTATTGCATCGGAAAATATATTCGGCAAATGTACATTATTTTTCTTTATCGGGCGGATTAGTAGGAAATATTTTATGAAACGTTTATAAACGATAAGTCGATGCTTATCGTGAAGTATAGTTAGATTTTTATGCAACGCTACCTACCTTCTTCGTGATTTATAACGAATATGTCTGCCTACCTTGGAAATTTGTGTCAAATTATATAAAAGTGAGAATATTTCAATGAGAAATATTTTGTCACTCTATTTATTCAGACTTAAATCATTTAAGTGTGTGTTGGACTCGCATACTAAGGGTTCGGTACCATCTTTAAAAATTTTAATAATCCACGAAATTTTGTTTAGGTTTTCTTGTAATTTTTTTCAAAATTGTTGACTAATTAGTTTTCAAAATTAATGAGGAATATACGATATTTTTAACCGACTTCCAAAAAGGAGGAGGTTATCAATTCGTCGCGTATTTTTTTTTTGTTACCTGATTTCTTCTCCTGTGGTGAACCATTTTGTATGAATATGGTCTTGTTTAATAGAGTATATATCAGGATTGGTGAAACTTCAAATTTTGGAAAATAATTCTATTGGTAAAGTGATGAAATTTGTGAATGAAGACATGCATGCATGGAAATCGACCATTATCCCTAACATATTGGTCGATTTTTCAAAAACTCCTTATGGATGTAGATAGTTTTTTAACGTTTAATCTATTAAGGAAGATCCCTAGGTGATCTCATATACTTCTCTACGACATGCAACTTGCAGTTTTACAGAAAATCGTCGAAAATTCCAAAATTCTTATCAAAAATTTCATCGAAATGACATAAGGGACATTTCTTCATAAATATTTTAATTCCAACGTAATAGGGCGGGAATTTTAGGCACTGGAAGTTTTAATTGCGAATTTGAAAATTTTCTATGTACATCTCAATCATATCGGTAATAAAGCATAGTATTTTCGGCTCCTTAAATCAATGACTACCAGGCTCGTTTTGTTTGTATACCAGGCAAATACCTATTTAAATGATTTTTTTCCATTTTGCAAAGACGGTGCCTTTGGTTGTCACATTCTCCCGGCCTAATAGAAAATTCAGTGACAACACATGTCAAACTCTTAACGGATATTTGGTGCGTTTATAAACAGGGTGTTTAGTTATAGCAAACAAAACCACAAAGTAAAGTGATAGAAGGAGTTGCATTTATATGATGATTGAAATATAAGATGAAGTAGAATGTTAGTGGTCCATAGGCAGGCGTATATACAGGATGGTTGGAATATATGCTGAAGTTGAATTATATTTATACAGTGTGCTTAAAAAATATTTATTTTATAGCCCATAAGAAGTTGCATGAAGTGTGGAAAGGAATTAATGTTACACACGGTGATAATATAAAATGTTAAAAATGAAATAATTTATGGGGGGTACTGTTGTTGAAATATAGGACGGATTTGACTCCGTAAATATGGGATGGAGTCTACTCCGTCCTATAATTTACAGAAGGTAGCTAACAAATTTATGCTTGTCCGTGGGCAGTCGTATGTACAGGATGGTTGGTACATAGGGTGGAATGGAATTATCTATAGTTATACAGAGTTGTCAAAAAAAATTGAAGAAAGGTTGTCAATTTACAAGAAAATATATCATTGTGTAATGTTGAGGCTTTCGAGGTTACCTGGTCCTGTCTACTAAAGTTATACATACAAAATAAAAAACAAAGAATGAAAACTACCTGAGTTCAAATAAACTAAAAAGTTCAAAATAACACATTTTTAAAAAATATATAACCGCCTTCCACCTATAACTAAAAAGCTAAAAATAACAAAATACAACTCTAGCAAATAAATAACACATTTAATGTTGTCAGGTACCTACCCAGGAAGTAAAAAAATTTAAACATTCTTTCGATTTGCTTGGCACCGACTTCAAAAATATACTAGATTGGTAGGTAATTAATTTGTACAGAATGAGCACCTTTTAATGTTTACATTTTTTACTTCCTGAGTAGGTACCTTACAACATTGAATGTGTTATTTATTTGCTAGAGTTGTATTTTGTTATAACTATTTTTAGCTTTTTAGTTACAGGTGGAAGTCGGTTATATATTTTTTTAATGTTTTATTATAATATTAATTTTTAAAATTGTATCATATTTAATATTGAGGAGTGAAGCTACTCCAACACAACAGCTAGCCAAATAGCTAGCTCAACAACTTCATCCATTTGCAGAAGGTGCAGACACATATGTACGTGATTGAAATACTACTAGCAAAACTGGTTTTACGATCAGATTGTCTTCTTGTAATCCATGATCCCCTGTCGATAAAGGCATCGATATCATTGCAAGAAAATACAAACCACCTCAACACCTTGTAAATTTGACAACGCACTGTCTAAAGAACATCTATTTTACTTACGAGAACGACCGATACAAACAAGTGAATGAAGTTCCAATGAAATCACCTTTCTCGCCTCTAATAGGAAACCTCATTATGGAGAACCTTGAGGAGTTAGCACTAAGAACAGCAAGTCGTAATTTTAGCTTATGGTTACGATATATGGATGATACCTATGTGATTTGGCCTCATGGGAGAGAACACCTCAACACATTTTTAGAGCACCTTAAATACAAAATAAAAGTTACTATGGAGGTTGATGCCAACAATCCGTTATTTGCTCTTATGATAAAGGGGAAAGAAATTCGAACTCTTGGCCAGACAGCACACAGGACACCAACTCACACCCAGAAATACCTTTATGCTAATTTTTATGACTACCCAGCCCAACTACAAGCAGTCGTCATGACTTAATAACTAGATCACAGAGACTAACTGACCAGAAGGATAAAATTAACAGTTTAGAAATAACCCTAACACTAAACGAACTTACAGAGTGAAATACCGAAAAGCTGCTAAAATCAAAATCGAGACCAACAGACGAGGAACATGAGACACCAAGAAACAAGGCTTGTTTACCGTATGTTAAGAGCACCACTAATGGTATTGATAGAGTTCTAAGTAGGCACAATATTTAAACTATTTTTAATACAGGCAGAGAAATCAGCACGGTGTTGGACAATTCGAAGCTGAGGATCCTTCTAGAACAACAAGGTCTTTATGAGGATTCCATGTAACCTATGTGCGGCAACCTAACAGAAGAACTCTAGCCAGACGTGATGAACACGAGAAAGCCATAAGAAATAAATAACAAGTTCGATTGCGGATTTAAAATTCTATTACAAATCGAATCGACCAGGGCCCGACCCATAACAACTCAACCACTGAGCGCCAAGGGCTCAGATGACCAACAAATAATCGCCGAGCGGCAACTATGTAACAACTCTCTGGCTACCATAGATCTTAATATTCGAGTAACCAGAAGCCTGATGAGGGCAGATGTGACTTAAACGAAATTTCGTCACTTTACTAAAGAGTAAACGAATGCGTCGATGACAGGTTTCGCATGCAACGTATTTACTGGGTTGAACAAAATTGACGCATTAATTTGGGCAAACTGAGGTCTGACAACTTTCCCTTGAACTTGTTACCAACAACACCTTAAGAGAGGTTGCGCAATTAAAAACTGACGTTACTCTTCATCTTTCTCAACTCTCGTGAGCTAAAAATGTAATTTCTACTTTCCCTAAATTGAAGTTTGGGTTCAAGACCCAGTTATGACCACAACCGAAAATATAAACGCTTGTTTAAAAATTTTACAACAGTTTGAGGAATCAAACAATAAAATGTAAGAGATTAATTAAAACTAGATATGAAAAATATAAGCGTAATTTCGTCTACTTCGATTTTAATTAATTAGACAGATCCTGTTGTTGATTTAAGAGAGGATTTGAAAATTGACTTTAATTATAATCGTTAAAATACAATTTATCTATAAATATAATTATATTAAAAACCTTGACACTTACCCCCAACTCCCATAACAATGGGTCCAGCATAAGAAAGATTGTTTAAGTGAAATCCTCTTGATTCATTTTTAACTTTTACTGTGCTGTTTCCTCGAGTTTCTTGATTCACTGATAAATGATCTGCATAGTAACCTGTAAAGAAAAACATTTACGACAAACATTAAGCAATATAAACTAAAACTAAAATTAATTATTTACTGTAGAAAATAAAAATTAAATACTGCAATAATTTAAATTTTAAATGACAAGAAACAAATACAGTAACAAATACATCTAAAGTGCAAAAACTGATTAGGCATTTCATAAAAACTGCATCGCAATATCCCACAAATACCTAATTGAACTAAATTCACAAGTGCTAATGCTATTTTCAATTTCAATATTGTAGAACCAATTCGCTTAACACTATTCTTAACTTTCTGTTATTATGCTTTATAAGAAACCCTCACCAATGGTAGCCATTGCAGATCCGAGGATCATCAACAATAATCCCAAACTGAGCGCCTTGCAGGCATTCCACAGGCATCTTCCGTTTACTTTTCCTCTCACTACTTGCACGTTCCATTGAGCCCCCGAAGCAGGATGAGCTCTTCTCACAACTTCTGATGTCCCTCCTCTGGCCCATCCTCCACTCAAAAATGGTCTCTGGTGCATCGTCCACACTGCAACAATACGATATATGAAATTCCCATTTCATCGTCTTATAACTTCAGATACGGGGTCCTGTTTGTGTGATAACATGGATTTGATATTTTTATAACAAATAATTAGTGGGGAGAGAGTGTTAAAAGTGAACAGAATCGAGGACCACATCAAGAACCATTTACAATCTATTGCAATAATAAAATAATCAATCACCTAGTAATGTGACCTTTTACACATGATGTAAGGTAAAAGTAGTTGTGGTAATCAGTATGACTTGGACAAAATACTTCCCTGAAATCTTTGACGGATAAAGTTATAACTGTGGTAACACGTTTTTATTAAGTAAGTTTTGAATGTAAATATCTGTTTTAGTTGTTAATCTTAGTTTCCTCTCCTTACAACAATTTCTGAAAAACAGAAAAATGAAGTAATTGGACATAAAGTGTAGTAGAATAAAGGATTGCAATATGGGAACATAGCATAGGCGATTTTGCTCCTTTTTTCCTAAAGCAACTTTTTTTTTCTAAAATTATAAACACTACACCCTATGTTTACGGTTTACCCACACAACTACCATATTTAAAACTAACAAATCTAAGATCTAATTTAACGAAAACAAACACGGAAAACGCTAAAGTTTCAAATATTGTGTGTACAGGGTATCTTGTGTCTGCGGAAACATACATAAGTAAGGAAAAAAGAACATATAGACATATAGATAAATAGGCAAACCATGTAGTCATCAACGCTATACAGTGTGGAACAGCTAAATGGAATAAATTCGATAATGAATAAAGGAGGGCGTGTTGGTAAAAACGCTTGGGCACGTCGATTTGTATTTTTAAATACATATTTTTTCAACAAAAAAAATTATATAGGGTGTGTCATGTGACAACTTTCTTATTTTAAATGCAAGCCCCTGTATATTATTTATTTTTTGGATTCTCAAGAAAATTCTAGAGATAATTCATGTACAATGTCCTGCACATATCTTCAACTGTTTCGGAAATATTAAGTGTTTTCAGATTCATTACAAAAATTAACAACAAAAAAAGAAAATTATTTTATTGTCATGTGTCAGTGGTATTGGCCACTGACACATGACACACTCTATATATTTTTTTTTGTTGAAAACAAGCGCATTTAAAAATACAAATCCACCTGTCCAAGCGTTTTTCCTTACAAGCCCTCTTTTATTCGTTATCCAATTTATTCCATTTGGCTGTTCGACACTGTATAATGATGATGATGATGATGATGTATTTCCAGCACATTAAAAATATGTAAGATATAACATGTATTTTAATGAAAAAATTGTTAATTCGTTAAAATTGTACCTTAAACCAAAGAAAAACTTATAATTGGGAGGGAAAGGTTGAACCCCCTGACCTTCTCGCTGGCTACTGCCTCGCATCTTTCACTTTATAGATGAAATTATATGAGTATTCATCAATTTATGTAGTGAAGGAAATTCGATAAACAAAAATTTAACATCCTGTTACTTTAACTTTTCAGAATGAGCAAAATTTTTCCACATAAAGCAATTGTATTATTTGAACACGCGAGATGTAAGACCGACATCTAGGATTTTCAAATTTAACGAAATGCATCAAATGCATAAAGAAGTGTTCGAGAGGACATTCAATTGTGGGAAGCGCAACTGATGAAGGTTCCCGACCAGAAACAATATATATTATATTTATATATAATATATATTGTCTTGCGTACAAAGGAATGACACCTCTAAGAGTGTAATTGTATTATTAACCGAATATCTGAAATAAAACTAAAATATTTAAAAAATTAAAAATATGTTATTTTAAATTGTGCATTGGCATGTACGAGGGTGAATCAAATATGAACCGGACTTTTGTTTTAAAAATTTTATTGGTATGATCAATACAAATTTTAATAAATATTATTTTTCTACATAGTCTCCTCTCTTATGTATACATTTTTCCCACCGAATCGGAAGTTTTTTAATACCTTTCTCAAAGAATGAAACTGGTCGTGTCGATAACCAATTGCGCACAAACGTTCCTACACCTTCGTTGTCCTCAAAGTGGTGGCCTCCCAGTTCTTCTTTAAGTGGCTCAAACATGTGGTAGTCACATGGCGACAAATCTGTAAGGCGTGTGTTCAAGGGTTTCCCAATGCATTTTGTTCAATTTTCCTTGAGTCAATGCAGTTGTATGTGGCCGAGCGTTGTCATGCAACAGAATCACACTTTGGATAGACATATCCCGCCTCTTTTGCCGATAGGCAAGTTTCACTTGTTGGAGTAGTTCGCAGTAATACTCAGCATTAATTGTACGGCGTTCGTGCAGAAAATCGATCAGCAGTACGCCTTTCGAATCCCAAAAAACTGTTGCAAGAATTTTCCCTGCAGAAACACGGGTCTTGGCTTTCCGCGGTGCTGCCTCTCCAGGTTTTCGCCATTCCATGCTTGCACGTTTGGACTCCGGGGTATAATGGTGCACCCATGTCTCATCACAAGTGACAATATGTCTCAAAAACTCATCCCCCTCTGCTCGATATCTTGCTAACAGCCTTTCACATACGGCAAGACGGTTTGCTTTCTGATCTTCCCTTAGAAGGCGAGGAACCCATCTTGCACACACTTTTCGGTAACCCAACTCATCTGAAATGGTTGATTAAGCACTCCCGTATGATATTCCAACGTGTTCAGCAATTGCCAATACTGTAAGATGGCGGTCACCTTAAATCAGCTCACGAATTGCGTAGATATTCGCCTCATTGATGCTTGTCGTGGGACGGCGTGCATGAGGCTCATTTTCCACTGTCTCTCGGCCATCTGAAAACTTTTTGTGCCAGTCGTACACTTGGGTCCTTGAAAGTGTTTCATTGCCGAACTGTGCAGATAGTCGACGCAAAATTTCAGACGGTCTAACGCCCTCCCGCGCCAAAAATTTGATAACAACACGTTGCGCACAGACGTATGCACCTCTTGCTCTGACATGATGCTACTAACAGCGCATCGACTACGCCTCGCCAAACCGACGAACTACCCTCTTCTTAACATCCCTACCTAACATATATCGAGACGTCACGCCACTCGAATTACCTACAGGGCGAGAAACAGAAAAGTCCGGTTTATATTTGATTCACCCTCGTAATTAAATTGTATTATTTTAGTCTTGCCATTAAGAACGGGTCTGATTTAGAACTTGAAATGTTAAATTTGAAATATAGAGACATTTTCCCAAGTCGTATATCCAAAATTGTCACACCTTCAGCGTTATCAACATTTTTTTTTGATTAACAACAACATTATTGAATTCGATTTTGATTGTTCCATAAACACTGACAAAAAGAACCTCAATAACGTTTAACTAACTATGAACGTATTTCGACCACTAGTTTGCTTACTTGCTGACTCATAATAGGCTATTCTGACTGGTAAAATCTTACAAGGATAATGCAATATAAGTCTGTAAATCATAAAAATGCTTTTAGTGCATAGACAGAATTGGACATTCCTATAAAATTCTGTCAATACTGTTGATATTTTTAGAACAAGTGACCATTTGTTTCAGTCGTCTTAAATTTGTTTTTTAATTTTTATTTAGTTCTGGAAGAAACGGGAATCAGATAAGAGGTCAAACTTGATGGAAAGTTTTATTTCTTGCAAATTTGTCAAGATTACAATAAAAAAAAAGTTTGCGATAATTGCCGATAGTATTCCAGACTTAAGTACTATTGAACTGCTCTTATTGACAAGAGAAGTTGCAACTTTTAATACAAAATAAATAAGAGATTGAAGGATTCTTTATTAGTTTTTCTTTAAGCTATTGATTCAACCACAGAGGGCTTGACAGAAGTTATTCTGACACATAAGTAACCAGTTGGGTTTGAATTAAATTGCTTCAAAGAACAAAACTATGACAACGGAGCAAATATGAAAAGAGTCAGAAGAGGCGTACAACGTAGAATACTTGACAAATATCCTAGGGCGTTTTATGTGCCTAATGCATGTCATTCTTTTAACCCACTTGACTTATGAAGTGTTGTTATTTATAGAAACATCTGTTTTTTCTTGTTTACGAACTTTACTTTTTCGTCGTCTCTACCTCGAGGTTTTATAAAACTAACTTTATGGCTTTGAGTACTACCACGTGGACAAGCAAAGTGGATGCTGGAAATCCCTGATGGTTTCTGCTTTGTGAAATATATTCTACATTAATTATCAACAGAAATGATGAAACAAGAGCTAAAATCTTGGTGATATTAAAAATTATAAGTTAATTAGTTAGTGTTTGAAATAAACTCATTTTCGAATACCAAACGTTACTACAATTTTATATTTATTGTGACTATGATTTATGGTATGTTAGAATATCACAAAAAATAAAAATATAATCTTTCAAATTAGAACTTTAGAATTTATAAGTGGCATACGACTGAAAGATAGCATGAAAAATGCAAAAGAATTCTATTGTTTCATTATAGACAGAGAACTATCCCGACCAATGAGATTGCAGGGAATTTTGAATTATTGAATTGTCAAATTGTATTTTATGGCCAGGTCCCAAATGTCCTTCTAAAACTAGATCTAGAAGATTCGCACAAAAGTTTTTGAATTCTGGGTTTTGTTTGTTGGTTTTGTTTTCGAAACATTAATTTGACTACGAAAAAGAAAATGAGGCACAGAGTAAAATGTAATAAAAATTAAGGGTTTTTACTATATTTTGAGCATTCCTCTGAATTCAGTAAATAAAAGACTTACACTTAACCCAGAGTGAAAATTTTCAATTTTTCTATTGATATTTTGAAACTCGAAAATAAGTTTTGGTACAATATGAGTAGTTCAATTGTATCATTGATAGGTTCGTTGAAATAAAAGTTGTAGTAGTTGTTTTACTATAAGTGTTTTGGAAACAGGAACATATTCCAAAACTTGATTGTAAAAGTATTTTTGTATTCAATATTCAAGTTTTTTTTTAATGCAAATGAAGAGGACGAATGTAAAAGAAATTTTGAAAGTTCAACAAGTTATAGAATTGACCTAAAGGAATATTAGGTTTATGAATTTTTGGTAACATGACATACCGACAATTAAGGAAGAAATTATTAATGGTAACCTAACAACCCAATTCCCACCACATTTATTAAAACCCTTAAATCTATATTTTGACAAAACAATTTAAGTAGTTTATATTCAAAGACTGTTACAATTCTAAGAATTATATTCAGACTAAAAGTAATTAATTAGTTAGTGTTTGAAATAAACATCATTACTACAATTTGCTTGGAAGAATATCTAAAAATATAATCAACCATTGTTAATTATAGACAGAGAGACCAATTAAAAATTAGATGTTCTTCTATGACAAGAACAAAAAAAAACATAATTTGACGAAAAAGAAAATAGACTTTAATAAAAATTAAGGGTTTTTACATATTTTGAGCTTCCTCTGATAAAATAAAAGACAACACATTGTTTATCAAATAAAGACATTGTGATTAGTAATAGATTTACAACAAATTACCTACATGAATAACATCACATTTATTAAAACCCTTAAATCTATTTTTTGACAAAACAATGATAATCAGGTTACAACTTGTTTATTCAGTATCATTAGTTAACCAGTTATTATGACTATTTTCACTATAACAACACATTGTTTAACAAATTTGTGATTAGTAATAGATTTAGAATAACAGTGATAATCTGTAATTATTATGTATTGTACCTTTATTTGTTAAATTATAATGTTATGTGAAAAAAGTATCTAACAATCCGCATTTTCGAAACTAGCTCTACCTACGAAATAGAAAATATACTTATATATTTCTGCTACAGAGACAATTCAGTGCGTAAAAAACGTGTATTTGACAGTCTTGGGTGGAATGAACTGACCTTTGATATTTTATGATATTCTGGCATTTGAAAGTAAATCATTACTGGATCAAAGGATATTTAACAATCTTTGTAATTGAAGATTGCTCTAATTTACTTTTTAAAAGCCAATTATTCTTGTTATAATGAAATAAAATATAGCAAAATGGCCATTTCTGCTTCTTCAAAATGCTGAATACCGAATCAAAATACCAGCTGTATCAAAGATTTCATTTTATCTCGCCATCCATAATGTTTATTTACCAAAAATCCTTAAAGAATAAAGCAAGGCTACACCAAATTACCTGCACAATATCGACAACGAAGGTCCAAAAAGTCTCAACGTCCTTGGATCGCACATTTTCCTTCACCAGCCATTAAGCACATCACGTAAAATACATGAGATATTTTAATTGCCATGATGCCATAAAAAGGACGAAATGATTGCCATTTGATCAAAAGGCCATTCATCCCACATCCCAACGGAGCAAATCGGCAACAGGTTCAAAACATGCGCCCGGAACACCGACTCCCTATATCGACCGTATCAGATAACTCCTCGGAGATGCTTTTGTGGCGCTTCCCAAAGATGATGCTGTGTCGTGTCGATGGAGGATCTCGTCCAGAGAATGCAGAGTGAAAAAAGCAATTTTCCTCAACAATTACCGAACATAAAATATTCACATGGGTCGTTTTGTGTGACGGCCGCACGCTCTATTTATAGTTACAAAAGCGGGATCCTTTTCTCTTTTCGGCTTGGACGTACACGCTTCACTGCACCACTTTTGAAGTTTGCCTCGCCGGCATTGCAATTCTATATGAATGAGGATTCGCGGAAAATTTGCGGGCGTGCAGGGGACAGAAAAGCAAAAGGAAAAGTTCCCGAACCTGACCACGATGAGGAACGCGTGATTGACGCTGGACGTGGTTAAGTAATCACGTGTTCGAGCGCCGCGCGCCGTTGCCATGGCAATGCCTACACTCTGTAAGATGAAGAGGTCCTGCCGTGGATGCTGTGCCCTAATTCTGATTTATGTAGGTCGCTTTTTTCCCCGAACTACCACATAGCATCGGTAACGAAATAATCTTCGAATGTCTATTAGGTGGAAGCGAGGTTGGCATCGGCAACGATCCGATCCTGTAATCCTTTGACACACATCCAGAAATCTGTTGGATTATTATTTTATTTTGCCAATAGAAGTGGATAACCGGGTCGTTATTGGAAAATTACTTTGCTGGGTCACAGGCGGATGCTAATTGATCGTTAAAATATTGTCACTTAGACCTGAAGCCAGACTGAAATTGTTCTTTAGTCTTAGTCTTTACCTTACCGACTGGAAAAACTCGTTTTGTTAGCTGGAAATGAAGATTTTATTTCAGTACAAAATTATATTATACATGGGTCAGAATTACTTTTCAATATTGTTAGCCTTACAAGCAAGAAATTTCATATTGAGAACTCTATAACCGTATTTTTAACTAACTTCCAAAAAGGAGGTATAACCAGTGATTACTCAAAAACGGTTTGGGCAATTTTGATGATTTAGACTGCATTATATTCAGGAACATTACAGAAATGTACCATATAGTTGTCTATTGTATATAACGTGAGATTTACGCTTTTCCAGAAAATCATAAATAAAGTAAATAAAGGACCACATTTCAGTGAATTTCAATGAATCATCACTGTTTTCTCCAAAATGTGTCAAGCAATTTGAATATTTTAAAATGTATTCTACAAAGATATGTTCCAGCTTGATTCCGTATATTTTTCCATAACGTAAAACATCAATGCAAATGTTAAATTTTCATCATACATATCTAGTTTAAAAGTCAAGAAATGCCATGAAAGTATACCGTACAGGGTGTTTGTAATGGTTTTCATTTTGATTCATCTGAAGTCAGTTTCTTTTAGAGACGAAGTTAAGTTACGGGGCTTATAGTCGCATGAAATGGCAGAATATATTCCGTGAGTTTATCAAAACGAAAATTTGTTATGTCGGCGAACTCTTCTATATGGTATACGCTTGTAGTTGTGTGCCTGGGTGCATTTGATATTAGGTGGTACATAAGCAGTTGCATACATAGGATGGTTGAAATATAAGGAGGAATTGAATTATTTATACAGGGTGGTTAAAAAAATATTGTATTGGGTGGCACATAAGTAGTTGCGTATACAAGATGGTTGAAATAAGAGTGGAGCAAAGCTATAGTTGTAAAAAAGTGAATATTTGCGTTATAGGACGGAGTATAATTATTTATAGTTAATACAGAAGGCTTCAGAAAATTTTAGAAACAGTTGAATAAACAGGATGGTTGGAGTAGAATTACAGTTATACAGGGCGGATAAAAAAAGTTATATAGTGTAGAACATAGTAGTTGCTTATACAAACTGTGTTTGAAGTAAGTGTGGAGTAAAATTATTGTTATTCAGGGTGTATTAATAATTTGTTATAAACAGTAATGATATTAGAACTACACGATATAATATAATTATAAACATGTCAAAATATGGTAAAGTAAAATTATAGTCGTAAAATGTGGTTAAAAAATATGTTTTGTTATATAGGGTAGACTATGAGCAGTTGTATAAATAGAATAGTAGACATATGGAGCGAAGTAAAAAGGTATACAGGAATAATTTAAACAATAGAAAAAATAGAAACAGTCAATAGTTTGGAGAGGATTTATACTTATACAGGGTGGTTTTAAAGATATGAGGACTGTTGCAATATTGTGTGTTGTTGAATTATAGTTGTACAGGGTGGTTCAGAAAATGATAGATAAGTTATATAATAATATAATATACAATTTTCGATATGATTATAACTTACGTGAACCCAATGTATTTATGAATATAGCCGAATTGAGAGCCACCATATTTTTTAGGATTATTTTATTACTACTCGTAAAATGACTAGATTTTTACATTAGCTGTTTCGCGGTGTCGATTCAGGATGCATCCAGAATAGATGCGTGACGAATCCCGGATCTGCTTTATGTGCAAGTGCAGTTACGAACACGTACTAGACTTCTCTGTACCACGAACAATTTTAGAACTGTAATACAACGACACTGTAGTAGTACTTAATTCGAAAAAGCAGATTTTGTATTTATATACAACGCAACTATTACTTTAAATAAAAGAGGTTGTTAACATAAGTCACAAGCTAGCTTACACATGTCAAACAATCCGACAAATATGAATACAATTAGTCGAATCGTTGAATGGATTACAGATCATGCAAAGAGGAATGGATTCCAAATTAAACGTTTCTGTACTTTGGTATAATGCGCATGTTCGAACTCTTCGTTCTTCCTCACGTCAGCGGATTCATTTCACTCGTCCTGAATCGATCCAAGATACATCCTTTGAGCTCCACGAACACTGAATTTCCCAAATGGAATTCGAAATTCTGTTACCACGAACGCCAAGAATGAGTGTGCGCAAGCGCTCAATCCTGGATCGATAACGGATCGTTACCGCGAAAACAGCTATTAATATTCATTAATAGATAAAAAAGAGCTGCAGTCATTATGTGCTGACCGATGGAAGTGAAAGCTTCTGGCGAAAAAATAACTTATGGTCTGTCTTTACCTCCTTGTTTATATTATCTTTCTTTGTGTCATTCTTAATAATGAACACAAATTTCGATATTATCAAAATAATTGTCACTATTTTGTTACGATTGAAGCATTAAATCTAATCTGTAATTTAGATTTTAGAATATTTTATACATACATATTCTTGGTTGAAAGAAAAGACAAAACATTCACATCATTTTGGTCACTTCTTGAACTTGTTATCTAATGCTTGCAACTAGACACTTTTTCAGTTTAATCCCAATATCAATTTTTCATTCTTGTCTCTACCATCTATACACTTGACTCTTTTCGCGGAGCTCCAGTTTGTCATCTTTGTCTCTACCATCCACGAACTTCACCTTTTCTGTATTGTTTTGATTCAGACGAATGATGTATGCCATGTCTCTAATTTAAAATAACCCAAAAGGAAAACTGGAATGTTTATTAGAATGAAAAACAAATTTTGTGTTGGTATTGTATATTAATTGGATGTTATATTTGTTTATTAACGGTAGTTTGTTGATTTTCTGTAAACGAAGATACTCTTACACAGAAAATTAAGTCGTATTGGTATTTAAAGATCAAAGTAGAATGGTGTCAGTCGACACGAAGTGCCGAAACAAATGCAATTACAGATTTGTATTTCATTATAATACGCATCTATTGTCTTTGCCGGCTGTTAGGAAGCTTTTGCTTAAACTAAACGAAAGTTTTCCAAACGCTGCTCTTTTAAATAGATACAGTATATACAGTTTAATGAACATTTATTCTCAATTACTTTTATCCCATTTAAAAATTAATTTTATCCTTAAGTTCAGATAACTTTAATTACGTTCAATTAATACCCCCTCCTTCGCCAAAATTGTAGGTCAAATAACAAGTTTTCACATCTTAAACAAATATGGGACTAATTTGGAAATATACTTTTTCAAATAAAAAAGATTTTTCCATTTGGTTAACAATTGACAGACAGAGTTTTGAGATAAGAAACATTTTAAAAATACAATTCGGTTGTATTTTTTTTATAATTATAAACCTCTTGTTTTGTTAAAGTCAGTTAAAAAAGAATAAATTTGAATACATGAAAATGAACCCGAACACCATAACATCAAATGGTACCAGGCCATGGTCATTCACAAGGAAGAGGATTGGTTTAAAGGAAAATTTATAGAGAGAGTATATACAGTGTGTCCGGTTATGGACTAGCGATAATCTAATAACATGTAAAGCAACTATTTTAATACACAAATACACTATATACTAGGGCTCAATACCCCACCCCGTCATATGGCAGCCATTTTGTTTTTTTGATGACCCATTCTCTAAGTGTGAACAAAAACCTTTATATCTCTTAAAGTTTTGGTCTTACTGGGATAAAAATAGGCTTATTCGACGGACAATAAAACTGTCTATCAACAAAATTTCAAAACAATATGTTAACGTTTTCTTAACTTTTGAAAAAAAGATGAAATGCAAAAAAAAGGGTCAAATAATGATGCAAATTAACAAATTATTGCAAATCAATGCAAAAGTAGTCCCTATTACCTCTCTTTTTTTCAGTAAATCGAAAGTTTTTGAGTTAAGCAACAATACAACATTAATTTCATAACTGTATGTTTATTACTTTAGGAGTTATTGTTGTTTGAACATAGCGTGTGCGCAAGCACAAAAGACCTTTATTCAGTGACATCTGACATTAGCTGCGTGCTGTCCGAGAAAAGGCTAGCAATGCTTGTTCGCGACTAGCAGGAGTAAGAGAAATGGAACATATTGACTCTACCTGCAAAGAACTTACAGGATAAAAACTAGTTACGTTAGTTGTACCTTGCCCTGCCTTGTGATCCCTACTTTTACTTATCGTCCGTGCTGTTTACGTTCTGTATTAGTGGTTATCTTGTGATATGAATATGGCAAATCGTCAATATTCAACGCAACATATTGCTGACATACACTTCGTTTATGGTTTCAGCAAGTAATAAGACTTTAATGTGGTTTTAATGTTTACCTACCTGTTTAAAGTCCCGACAAAGGTCTTTTGTCCTTGCGCATACGCTATGATCAAACAACAATAACTCCTAAAGTAATAAACATACAGTTGTGAATTTAATGTTGTATTGCAGCTTAACTCAAAACTTTGGATTTAGTGAAAAAAAATTAAAGGTTATCGCGACTACTTTTGCATTGATTTGCAATAGTTTGTTGATTTGCATAATTTTTTTACCCTTTTTTTTGCATTTTATCTTTTTTTCAAAAGTTAAGAAAACGTTAACACTTTGTTTTGAAATGTTGTTGATAGACAGTTTTATTGTCCGTCGAATAAGCCTATTTTTATCTCAGTAAGACCAAAACTTTAAGAGATATGAACGTTTTTGTTCGCACGTAGAGAATAGGTCATCAAAAAAACAAAATGGCTGCCATATGGCGGGGTGGGGTATTGAACCCTAGTATATAGTGTAATTGTCTATTAAAATAATTGCTTTACATGTATTTAGATTATCGCTAGTTCATAACCCGACACACTGTATAATCTAGAACGAGAATATAATTAGGGAGCCCAGCGTCCACTGCCGCTACGCATCATCGACAACTAACCGCTAGGTACGACAAGGCTGGACCAGATAAGACCAAATGACCGTGACCGGTTAAAGGTATAAATACAACAGATTTCCCATCATTCACCTGATGACGATAGCAGATACAAAGCTATAGAAACGTTGTGAGATCAACCATTTCAGGACGATGGAAGTGCAAGGAAACTTCGAGGAACGAGTTACATTGTCCACCAAATTCATATAAGATAAATATGGGAAAATACTTCTTATGAGATAAGACCTAAAAATAGAGGTGTTAAATAAATTTTCGTATACAAGGTGTTGCATTTTTTTTGTACTCCAGTATATTTTCGTTCGACAACTGCCCGACCGGATCGCTTTTCTCAACCTCGGTCGCAACATCTCCTCGTCCCGGTCATGCTCCCCCGTTGGATTGTGTCAGCTGGCCGGACAACGATGAGCCGCCACCGCCGACCGACATCCGACGGTAGGCGGGCAACGGCGGGCCGAAGCGGGCAGGAGCGGGCGCACAGGAAGGCAGGCAGGCAGCAGCAGGAGCAGCAGCAGCATCAGGCTCAGTCGGTGCAGGTAGCAGCAGTGCACGCGGCGTCGCGACATCCACAAGGTGATCGATGCAGCATTAGCATAAGAAGCGGCAGGCAGCCAGCGTGATGCGAGGGCCCCCCGATGGTGAACGGAGGCCGCGGCGTGGCCCCGGACCCGTTCCTGCTCGACCCGGAGCTGCGCCACCACATCCAGAACTGTCCCTGTCCCTGCAACCATATGGGATACGGGAACTTTTTAGATTATCAGGTGGGTGATTATTGTTGTATTGTTCGTATTAAACCTCTATATATATATATATATATATATATATATATATATATATATATTTGTATTCATTTAACTCAAATCCTTTTTAAGATTGTTTTTGTTATTATGTTTGTTGTCAGTAGAGTTGGAAATCGGAGCAAGGTCGTTTGACGCGACCTGTATAGGTACGTTTAATTTTCCCGGCAATTTTGTACTAAATTACACAAATTTAAAAAACAAATTACGTGTGCAACTTTAGTATCAAATTTTACAAAATTCTTTAATTTGCTTCAAAAAGACTAAACTCGGTGCCATCTTCAGATGGACTGTAGAATTGCTTCCATGATTATATTAAGCAGAAAAACTGTAAAATAATTTGGTCAAGTGCAAGTTGGATTCGCATACTAAGAGTTCCATACCACCTTCAAGATTCTAATATATATTTCAAAATTTAAATAGTGTAGTTTCTAAAGTGGAAATTAAGTCGATGTTTAATATTTTTGTTAATATCTTTAAAACAAATGATTTAAAAATAAGATATATTTGGAATTCACATAATGAGCCTTTTCTCTGATATGATGCCTTTGAAAATTGAATTTTTGTTCTCCATTTAATTGTACAATTTGTCCCTAAAATTACTATATGGGTTTTCTAATAATTTTTCTTATAAATTTCAACTGAGTCCCAGTACCCCTAATTATTTTCAAAAATTTAGGTAGTATGGTTTCGGAAATAAAGCGAGAAATGAGAATTTTTTATATATTTATGTTAATATCTTGTAAACAATTAATTTTAAAAATATCAAAAATATATATTTGTATTCCTCATAATAAACCCTTTTATTTGATGTATTGCATGATGCGTTAAAAAATATTTTTTTTATTATTTTTCCTTTAATTCTATAATTTGGCCCCCAATATTAATATTAGGGATTTCTTCGTATTTTTACTGGAAAAAAAAATTAGGTCTTATAGTTTGGGGAATAAATGGGGGAAATGAGTAATTTTTTAAATATGTTTTTAATATATTTTAAAATATTTAAATAATTATATTTTTTTATTTTCCATTTAATTCTATATTTTGCCCACCAAAATGAATATGAGGGGTTTCTCCTTATTTTTCCAGTAAAGTTCAGGTGAGGCGCTATACCTCTATTTATTTTCAAAATTTTACAGCTTATGGTTTCGGAGATAAGAGGGGGAATGGGTAACATTTTTTATATATTTGTTAATATCTTTTAATTAATTTATTTTAAAATATGAAAAAATATATTGGTTTTCGTCATAATGAGCCCTTTCATTTCATATATAACATGATGCGTTAGAAACAATTTTAATTTTATATTTTTCATTTAATTCTGTAATTTGTCCCCAAAATTAAAAGTAGAGGTTTCTCCTTGTTTATCCAGTAAACTTCCGGTCAGACCCTATACCTGTAATTTTTTTCAAAACTTTACGTTTTAGAGTTTCGGAGATAAGGGGGGGGATGTGTAAATTTTGGTATATTTTCGTTAATATATTTTTTACTATTTTTTTTTAATATGAAAAAAATATATTTATGTTCCTCATAATTTGACCTTTCATTTGATATATTACATGAAGTGTTTGAAATAAAAAATTTAAATTTTTATTTAATTCTATAATTTTTTCCCCCAAAATTAATATTAATGGTTTCTCCTTATTTTTCCTGTAAAGTTTGCGCAACAATTTATATTTCCTATTTTTTTCAAAATTTTAGGCTCAGTAGTTTCGGAGATCAGTGGGGAACGGTCGATTTTTTTAGTTTTTCCCCCCAGAAGTACCCCTAAAATCAAAATTTCTTCATTTACGATATGTACTCCTGATCGGGTCACCAAACTATAAATAGATACCAAATTTCAACCTCTTGCGTCCAGTAGTTTTGGAGAAAATTGCTGTGATGTGACAGAGACAGAAATCCAGACTGATATTATAAGGGTATCCGTATATTATATATACGGAACCCTAAAAATTAGCCGGCATGAAAACAACACTGACAGTAAAAGGTAGAAAGCATGACAATTAGATATTGTAAACAAAAAAATATTATAAGTATTATAAAACTGTGTTTAAAGTTTGATAATGGGATGCAATTATCAGTAATAGGTGATTAAAGTTGTTTCATGACAAATTTCGATATTGCTAAAAACTGGTTTACTGTTGAAAAAAGTAATATGTGTTGATTTCATTTTAAGGATCAGGTCTTGTAGATATTTTTATGAAAAATATATTGTTTAATGTTAATATTAATACAATTTTCCATATGATTGCAACATAAGTCACCACACTGTATATTAACATTTTTTTATGTATAATATACATTTATTATCCATTAATTGACTCTTAGAATTCTAATAGCGGTAATTACTTTTTATTTAATATTTTCTCCTCTGCTAAATGATACCGAAAAATAGTATCTTACTTTTATCAAATTTCATATTTTTTGACAAATCTCGTATACAATTGAAATGAGGGACATGTGATAATTACATTTTAGGTTTCAAACCATGCAGATTTTTTATTGACAATAGATTTTCCCTTAATAATAATAAGAAGAAAGCTTTTAGCTTAAATAGACACACTATATGAACAGACGAATTCAAATAACGTTAATTACATTGAATTAATACTCTCCCCTTCTCAAATTGATAAAGTTTTTCCCATTATCTAATAAAGTTTAATGTGTGATATCATCCACGTCTTAAAAATATCTGGCAATCTGGAAATATATTCATTTAAATAATTTAAAAAAAATTTACAATTAACGGAGTTCTGGGGTTACAAAAAAAAGTTGAAAACCTTTGTTTGAATTCGATTAAAAAGAGAAGGTTCTCAATTCGTCCGTATATATTATTTATGTGTGTTTGCTATACTGATTTGGATAGCTTAAATTGTGTTCTATTAAGAAGATGTCGAAGTGGTGGCATATTTTTTTAACAGCTGAAGAAATCAGAAAATTGGAGACACTGGGACTTTGCGATAACATTTGTTTCAGGCGCTTTCGCCAGTAAATATTATTAATGACGTGTGAATTAAAAGGAATTAACTGAATTATTTTCAGTTAATTCCATCTCATTTCACAAGAGAAGTTCTGAATTCGTTTGCATATACACGGTGTCTCCATAAGTTGAAACCACATGGAAAACTTATTATTGAAAATAAAAATAAACGTTTTTTCTTATTATGATTAATAAAAAAGTTCATAAAAAGATCTGCGTGGTGTGAAAGTTAAAATAAAATCTTTTGCAACCGTATTCAAGGTTTGTCTAAAATTAAGAATTTTACTAATAAGGAAAGTATTTTTATTATTGGCAATATTGAAAATTAATATTAATTAGAATTGCAAACAACTACTAACGCAACTATATCCATTAACTATAAAAATCTGGTTTTGACTTTTTTTGCTTTAGTTCATATTTTTCTAAAAATTGGCTTTTAGCCAAAATTGCTGTAATTTATTGTATGATGTTGTTTTTGGTGTTTAGAACAAAAGTTCTCATGCTTACCGAATTATAAATTTCGTCTTTCAATAGATACGAGTGGTCAAAGTGTTGTAACGTGTTCAGTTTTGCTCTGTATAGCTCCAAGATCTGATGTATATGTCATTGATATTGGACTTTGAATTTCGAAGATACAGACTAACCTCCTCTCTAATTCATGGCTCAATGACTCACAAATTAAGCAGGATATTCATCAAATTCATTTGTTAAATCATCGTCCATCATTGTGGTCTCGATTTTCCTGACTTCGTTTCTTAATTTATTTAAAACATGAGCTTCTTACCCGAAAATTAATTTTCGCAATTCAGTGGAACAATCATAAGTATACTAATGTTTCTGGTACTTAGGTTTCTACAATTTTCGTTTTTTTATCTGTCATTTCAATTAGTCGACATTTCCCCATTGGCAACGCATTTTGTATGTCTATCAATTAATAAAATTTGTAAAATAAATTAATTTAAAAAAATCAAAAATCAGCGCAAAAAACGGCAAAGAAATTGAATTAAAAATAATTTCGAAAAGATTGTTGAGGAGGTCTTGAATTATTTTGTCTATTCATTGGGTTTTCTCTCCTCCAAATTTTTTCGTGTAACAGATAAGTATTTAAAAATTGTATATGTAGAACAAAGTGTAGTAAGGCAATTTCGTAAAATTGCCCGGATTACGGGCTGTCTGTACAGAGATTCTTCCTCACAGTTATTCTGAGAGAAAGAGATATCTATAAAATGATCAACCAGTATTCCTGTATATAAGTAATGTATTGTATATTATGTAATACTTATCTGTGTATGGAAACGTTTCAACTCCGAGTCTGGAGTCGTTGTCAATCGTTTAGTGTTGTTTTCGAGGTTTTTGCTAAAAAAAGTTTTGCTTTGATCTTGAATTTGTTGTTTGTCAAAAAATTTGACACTGATAATTTGTCGTTTGGCGATCACTTGACTCTGAGGTTACCGTTTTTTTGTTCTGTTAGCAGTAAATTCCTCCAGCCGACCTTCATTTGGACTGGGAGAAATTAGGGAAAACCACCCCACCGAGATCACACTGAAAAATCGTGCTTTACCTAAAACCTATCAAGGAAATTATGATATTAACTTTTTCCGATTTTACAAGCCACTGAAGGCAAGACAATATTCTGTTTCTCGTGGAACACTTTCATCAGATTGGAATCTCGAATAATTCACTGACAATATTAGTTTTGGTGCCAAGAGGGTATATAAAGGGTGAGTTTTTTTTGATGATCAGTATGGGGATCTCGGAAACTAGCGGAGATAGAGCAATGGTTAAATTGGAAAAGATTTGCAGTTTTACTGTCCCAATTTAATGACACTTTCGGATTTTTGTAAAAAGTCATGGCTTACTAAATATTTTGAAAAAACGAAATTCTGTCGATTTAGTCAAATCCCTCTAGTTCCTTTGTTTTTGATTTTATAAAAAAAGTGTGAATATCAAAATTGTAGAGAATTGTACCCCGAATATGATTGTCATGTCCTCGTTTGCGTGACAGCTCTCGTTTTCGAGATATGACACAAACTTATCTTTTTTTGAATGTAAACCATAGTTTGCTATGACCTCAAAAAATCGGACACTTTTAGAGCTTTTCAACGATATAATACTCGATATAGTGATTCATAAAAATAACGGAGTTATGGATGGTTTTCTCTCTTATTTTCACTTTTAACATAGGTAGCCATGAAAAAGATTGTTTTCACTTTGACGTTTCCTCATTTGAGAGTAATTCCATTAGTAGTGCTGAACTGACAGTCGATATTGACAAGTTTTCGTGATAAAATAGAATATTCTAACGAAGAAAAACTGAATTTGGTGGAATGTTATATCATATGCCATAAACATTCAATTCGTGGAGCTGAGGAATATGGATCTTTTACTAAACCACCAAAGGAACGTAATAAAATTAACAAAGCAGCACAAATAAATGTTTTGGCAATGGTAAATCAAAGTCCATCTACATCAACTCCTAAGATTGCGGCAGAAGCTGGCACATCTCAACGAACTGTAGTTAAGGTACTGAAAGCGCACAAGTTCCACCCGTACAAACTTTCAGTTTCTCAAACTTTGCATGCTGGTGACGAACACCGACGTATTTTGTTTTATACATGGATTAGAGACATGTGCCTTGACAATCCACAGTTTTCATTAAAGGTGTTATGGTCAGATGAAACTAGATTTACTAACTGCGGTATGGTCAATAGACATAATGAGCATAACTGGGCTAAAGAAAAGCCTTTCCATGTATCATAGGGTCTTCTATTCTGCGGCCTTTTATCTATGACGAATCACTTACTGGGGAGCGCTACTTGCATTTCTTGCAATACACTTTTCCAGACATGTTGCATAATTTGAATTTGAGAACTCGTTTAGAAATTGAGTGGTTCCAACATGATGGAGCACCTGCTCATTATTAGTAAGACAACACTTAGATAATATCATCCAAACTCTTGGATAGGAAGAAATGGCCCACGCGAATGGCCATCCCGGTCTCCCGATTTGGCAGACTTCTATTTATGGGGTGCACTAAAAAGCAAAGTATACAAAAGAAAGTATGAGACAGTTGGAGGCGGTATTACAAGCAATTGAAGAAATTGATAGGCGATCTCTGAGGAAAGCGGTAATGTCAATCTTTTTTCAAAATAACAATGGTGGACTTTTCGAATATAAATTGTAACCATTATTCTGTACTTTAATTTCTTAAGTTTTTAGTAAGTACCTACTTATTTAGTTTTTTCGTTATATCTCATATATCTAATAAAAAAACCGTTCAATGTTTTTTGGAATAGTTATTAATAAATCAATCTATTTCATGGCTAACTACGTTAAAAGTGAAAATAAAAGAGAAAAGCATCCATAACTCCGTTATTTTTATGAATAACTATATCGAGTTTATATTGTTTATATTGTTGAAAAGCTCTAAAAATGTCCGATTTTTTGAGGTCATAGCAAACTGTGGTTTACATTCAAAAAAAGATAAGTTTGTGTCATATCTCGAAAACGAGAGCTGTCACGCAAACGAGAACACGACAATTATATTCGGGATACAATTCCCTTTAATTTTGATATTTAAACTTTTTTTATAAAAACAAAAACAAAGGAGCTAGAGATTTGTGTCATGACTTTTTACAAAAATCCGAAAGTGTCATTAAATTGGGCCAGTAAACCTGCAAATCTTTCCTAATTTAACCATTGCTCTATCTCCGCTAGTTTCCGAGATCCCCATATTGATCATAAAAAAAACTCATCCTGTATATTTAATTTTGATCGTATACTGATTATATTAAGTGCAAAAATTTTTACTTTCAACGTGTAGTTTTCTATATTTGGTCTTTAGCAGAACAAAAACCTATGTACAAAGGAACACAGTATTTATAACATTATTATGTATATAACAAGTTTCTTTTTTGCGAGTTTCGAATTGGGTTAATCAGATTGCACGCCCTAGCAGTCTGGTAAACCCGCTCCAATCGTTGTTCGCTGTAGGTTCCAAGAATCTCTGGAAATCGCTCAAGATGACTGTGGCTTTGTTTAGAGCAGTCTGCAAAGAGACACTCATCATGTGGCTGATATTCTGAAAGCCCCATTTCGAGATTAGCGTCTTGAACATCAGAACAAGAAACAGTGTCATTTTTCGAATGAATAAATCTGGTCGTATTGTACTACTTTTTTCTTTTACTCTCAAAGTCAATTCCTCCGCAGATTCTTTAGGTAGCTCAAGATCTCTTATCAATTCATTCAGTTCTTCCTGGGTAAAATGTTTATTTATTTATTTAATTGATCACAGTGCTGATTTCATAATTGTGAAATTGAGTTTTAAAAACAAATATATCTGAGTAATACGAGAGGTCGCACATTAGAATCGGTCAAAAAATAACTGACCAATGACATGTTCAAGGTAGGTATGTTTCAACATCTTGTTGTGCAAACAAAATAGCCGTAATGACAAATTGCCAGCTGCTAAAATGATGCTAGCTAATGACGATAAACTTTGCAGAAAAAATTAACGCGATTAAAATACAGTATCTCAATATTTTTTTAGTGTAGCTTCACTCGTTCCATTAACAATCAAATCAACACCATTACATAGTTACTGCACTTTTTCCTTTTTTCGTTTAAAATGTTATATATTTGTTCTATAGATCGGAATAGATTTTCACTTATAATCCATCACCAAACTTATTGACATTGTTGGTTCGTCCCTGCCTGAAAGTTTTATTATTAAAATTCAAGTTAAATATGTATTTTTTATTATTTGATTAGTCAGTTTCTGCATGTTGACACTGAACTATTATGGGATACCATCATACATACACCAAATGTTGTTTTAAGTTGCATAATGGTAGAAAATCGGTCCCAATTAACTGTTCGTCGACAATTCCTATCCATTCGTAAAACCATTCATGCTTGTGGTGAAGTCTACCAAATAAACTGTGATGAGGAATTCTTCGGTTGGGATACTTTTCTGCATAGGAACGACAAGCCTGCGAGGATTTTCTGTTTGCACGACCAAACATGAATTGCATATCTTTCGATTCTGTATTAGTGAAATAACTCCGTTTACTTTATATCGAACGACATTCAGTTATCTAACTGCTTTTAGGAAAAATGGAGATTTTGGGATATACTATAATCTTAATACAAATTCATCATATTATTAGAAAATAAAATTGATTTTATGACATACCTGAATTAAATTACATTTTGTTTTTAAATTGGAACTGGGGGTGAAATTTCTAAATTATTCTGTTAATTGTCTTTATTGATGTCCAAAAAAATGTGTTTTATTAAGAGTAATATTTATTTATACTTTAAAATTTTCACTCTATTCATTTCTGAAAAAAAATAACACGAATAATATTTTTTTGATGTATTAAGTATTAATAGCTGAATTAAATATTTTATAGCAAAAGAAATTTCGACATCTAGGATATCAGGAAAAACCAAATTGGAAGTCGTACTGTATGTATCGCCGTTTTCTGTGATTCCAAGGATACAAATCACAAGAAAGAATTCATAGATTAACTAAAACCTTTCAAAGAAATTACGATACTATCTTCCTGGGATTTTTGAAATCCATAATAATTTATCGCGAAATGAATTTCTAAATCTAGGAATCTCTGTTTTTCTGAAGCTGCTAGATGTCGAATTTGATAAAATATTTAAAAACCACATCAACGACTGTCATTTCTGCTGTGTTAATTTGTGCGGCATTAACGCTATGAAAATGATTTAGAATTGGCTAAAAGACCTTTGCCACATTCAGAGGAAGTACCTGTTCCAGCATCCTATGTATGAATCATAGTTTGAATAAATCTGATAAAAGTGAGTAGTGACAGTGTTTTCGAAGGCGTTACATCTCTCGTATTACTCAGATATATTTGTTTTTAAAACTCAATTTCACAATTATGAAGTCAGCACTGTGATCAATTAAATAAATAAATAGACCTTTGTTCAACATTTAACGTCAATGTATTTCAAAAAAATTCAAATAATCTTACAAATACAAATTATTTATTTGCCTTGTCAAACAATTACCACAAGCGTAACTTAGCATCTTACAAAAAAATCCTTATACGAGTAATATGCTTTTGTGGATAGGTATGTATAGAGTTCATTTCCAAACTTCACTATATTTTTCTCATTCCCCCTAATTCGCATGTATTTGTTAAAACTCATGGTCTCACTAGAGATAGGGTAATTTTGTCCAACAGACAGCCTAGGAAATGGCTGACTTAGTCATTGCTGCTACATGTTGAATAATTGTGTACGGACTTGATCATTTCTAGTAAGTGAACTTGCTTCTTAATATTCATTATTAATTGGTAAATAAATAATGAACTGACCGTCATAACATTAAACTCAATGAAAAATTCCTTGCAACTAGTTAATGGGGGAACACCAGCTATACATCGTAAGAGGTTTTTTTTGTGATTTTGTCAATATGACCTGAACAGCCCCAAAATAATAAGGTCACATGACAAAATCGACTCCGCTAGGCCGAAATATGCTAATTTAAGAACATTGAAACTTAACACAGTAAATTTTAATTGGCGTATTCGATATTTTGTCAAAATGTTCAGGTGTAGAAATAATTGAATATCAGAGGTGTCCGATTCACAGGAGGCTATAATTGGAAGAAACTATTGACCACTCTCTATTACCAAGAGGCAGAATAACAATGATAAACTCTTTTTTACCATATATAGTAATTCAATTGTGACTTGTTTTCATTCAAGAACGAGGTCACCATTTTGAACATTTCCTTTGATGCCGGGTCAACACTTTCACCAGGCACCTCCTGGCTCTCAATACGAGTCTTAGTCAGTGAGTAAATATAGTTACTCACTGGTCTTAGCGAGTGGAGTCTGCAGGAGTACTAGCCATCCACACTCTCGATTTATTAAGTGGCCCACTCGTTACATCTAGATGTTTAAAAAATTCTGAATAAATTGAATCAACCATATCAATCATGCTAAAAAACAATTCAACGTCGTCACCTCTTAAGGCTTTCTCGGTAGCAAAATAAATATCTTCTAATCTTTTAAACTCCGATTGTCGATGATTTTTAAATTTAGGTAAATTTTCAGCGGTTTTTGATATCTTAACAATAAATTAAAAACACTGTAACGCCACTGAACAAATCTAACACGATATAACGAAAACAAAATACTATTCCAAACATGTACATTTTTTTACTGTTGAAGTCGAAAATATCTGACCAAATGTCAAATAAATTCAAAACAATTTAGCAAAATAACCAAACAAACAAAACGAGCTCTTGTAAGTTTTTAAGGCGGCAAAAAAATTGCGTTTTATTTCCAACGGAATGAGTGAATATCCCGAACTTGCTTTCTCTTCTAACAAATAAAGAAACGAAAATTCAATGCGGTTTTCAACAATAATTGCAACGAAAAATCAATGTTTTGATCATTAAACTTTGCACGAAATTAACTCAAATGTATCCGGCCCGGAGTTGGACCAAATTATGTAATTTATTCGATAAACTTTGCACTAAATTAACTCGAATTGCATCCGGCTCGAAGTTGGACCAAAATTCTGGAATGTCTTCGATGCACATTCCATAGGGAATATTCAAAAAAATGTATGAATTAGATGTTGCGGTTTTAGTTCAATGCTGGTTCAGTGCAAGTATATAATTGACGAAGGACCTTTAGCGGAACAATCAATAAACACGTGCGGTCACATAAACGAATCACCAAATAAAAGTTATCACTAACCTTTTACGTCCGGAAGCTCTGGTGTTTTCTTGGTTCTTCTTTCTTCTGAGGCTAGCCCCGTAATAGCAGGAACAGTTTCTTAGAGCTTCGTCTGGACAACACGTTACACAAAACACAAAACACGCATACAAAAAATGCGGGTTTAACAACAAATGATGCGCTTTTGTAAACACAAAAGAAACAAAATGAAAGCGGTTTAGCGGTCGTTAAGAACGAAGCTACTAACTCGCGAAATCGTAACGCAAACAACAACAATAAGCGTCGTCTCTTCAGACGGAATCAAAAAAGTGTCCGAATAATTCGGAGCATAATACACGAAACTCCCAAGCGTCTAAACAGCTAGGGAAGCGAACCACGAATGTCAATACAGTCTATATTTTATACGCAAAAAAAACACTTAAAATTAGCATTAGCGCGACGGAATGTTTTAGAAAAGGTGCAGAAGTTTAAAAATCAATGAAGTAATTCAATCAAATTGAACACAATACACTAAACAAATTGCGGGAACGCACCAAAGGTGTTTGTTACATTCCTCTAAGTCCTTCTTTTGCACCGCAAGTGCCAGATCATTGGCATATAGGAGGCATGCCTCACACCTCGTTAGTATAAATATTAATAAGAAGCGGGACAAGCACATATCCCTGTGTGGAAGACCATTCTTGATTGTTACTTCTTTGCTCTTCTCGCCATTTAGCTCGACAAATATTCTACGATTACTCAGCATGTTTTGTAAAATATATGTTGTTTTAGCACAGGTATACTTTGTTGTAATTTGTAGATCAATCCTTTTGCCCCACAGAGTATCGAATGATGAAGTGAAGTGAAATCTACAAAGGCGATAGCTGTTTTCAAATCTTTCTGAAATCCTGCTTCGATATGTGTTGTACGTGCCAACACTTGATCACAGCAACTTGAATTACACCCTGAAGCCAGCTTGTTCGATATTGGGAATCTCTTGTGCTGTTGTAATGATTATATTTGTTCATTTACTACAATTTATTGATTTTCTATAAACGAACAAATTATTAATTCATAACCTGGTCCCTGGTTCTTACACAAAAAACTCGGTTGTACGGGTAGTTCAAGGTCAAAGAAGTGTCGGGTCGGAACCAAGTGTCTAATTTTTGCATTTCGCTACCATAATGATCCGGGCCCGATGTTTTATTAAACCTTAAAGTATTGCGCTTTTTTATATCACAAACAATGCATGAACGTCCGATCGTCACCGTACTATTATTCATTTAACGCCATAAACTACTCTTTATCGGTGGACACGTGAGTTACGGGGCATTTAACTTGTAATAAAGGCATGTAACGTCAAACAATATATCCACCATGGCGGGCGAGAAGGCTTTTGTTGAAGACTTCAGCGTGGGTGTTCCGATATCAAAAACATTATTAAAACCTCTCCGCAGGTATAAATTTCAACGTGTAGACATCCCAATTTTATTTTCCCTAACAAGAAATTTATGGTCCGCAGGAAAATTATTAGGTATGCTTCCGGGGACCAGATAATTATGGAATATTACACTAAGGAAATGAGGAAGATGTGAGAGAGAACTCGTCGTTGGGGAAATGATATATTTTTACCGTTCGAATTTGCACGCCGGTAGGTTTGGAAATTTACTCTGAGGCAACTGGGTTAATGGCTAATATTAATTAAAAGGTGTTGCAGAACTGCAGGAAATGTGTCTGAGTGAACGGAGAAAATTGAAAACTCTACGTTTCAATATCGTTTATGAGAATTTATGACTTTTCGTTTTTGCACAGTTGGTAACACTTTCAATAGCTATGAAATATTACTGGTTGCATCCTAAATTTCTTCTTTCCAAACATAAAAAAGAGCGCTAGTCATTTGAGACTGAACGCTGGAAGCAAAATCTATTTGCGAAATATATTTTCCATCTCTGTTATGCCTCTGTCTCTGTTTCTCTTTCTTTGTGTCCTTCCTAGTAATGGATATAAATGTCAGAACACTTAAAATAATTGCCTTAGTATCACTCAAGTATTACTCCCGATCTTTAATTTAAGTCAATTTGAATACATTTTTTAATTAAAATCTAAAATTTGTTGCATTATAATATTTCACCTATTTAATAGTCTGGCAATATATAACTGCTCACTTTAATTATAACTAATTAAAATGTTAGAACATATTCTTTCATATCAGAACATCTCCAGACTTTACTTCAAAATGGCTGTTGTATGATAGTTTAATCCTGTACATATTTATGAATGTCCGTCAAAATGCATTAAACAAGGGTGGCGCTGATGTAGCAAGAGGGTGAATTTTAAACAGACCGCTAAAAGTTTTTAGCATAGCTACAAGACAATTAGACAAAATATACATATTTTTTACATATCTTTGTTCAACAAAGACAAAACCAGTGGCTTAACCCTTAGCTACCGACATGTTTTTTTACACTAGTACTGACGTAGTGCCTAAGAGGCCGCAAGTATAATAATGAATTTTATGGAAAATAAGTATAATATTTATAAAATGATAATTTCTATTGTTAATTCGGGATCTTATAAAATAAAAAACAATAATAATAATCAACTTTATTAAACTTTGTAATTATATGCCTTAACATCTTAGGCTATGTTTTTTAACTAAAAATGACTACTGGACGAAATAAAAATCTTAAAAATAATTTGAGTTTTTAGGAAGCACACAAAATACTTTTCCCTATGCTTTAGGGTTAAATCTACTGGAAAAAAAAAATAAACCGCATTTGGAATGCTTAAAAAAAACAACTCCACGAACAAAGTTACACGCAATCTGGGCACGTTTGTTTAGCGCACTGTAAACAAGGCAAGCTAAAAGTGCCTTTAGGGGAAAATTCACTAAACCCCAGATATACTAGATATCAAAAGGGTTTAGCTCTGTGGGAGCCCTTGCTAGGTTTGGATGGAGTCGTGGCGGCAGTTTCCCATACATTTCCTGACCGTCCGGGCTGTTACTAACAGGACAGCTTTTTGCATTTGTTTGTAAAGATGTTCGTCCAGACCTAGGTATTTTAAATTGTTTAATAGATGTCGTTGACATAATAATTGGTACAGTTCGTGTGTTGCCCATGTCTTTATTTGAAATTCCAAATCTCTATATTTGGTTATTTTCTCAGCCTGCTTGACATTTATATTATTGTTGTTAGGAATTGCTATGTCAATTAAAGTTGTTTTCCGAGCGACTTTATCTACCAAAACTATATCTGGTCTATTGTGAGCAACAGTCCGATCAGTCAGTTTCGTGCGGTCCCAGTACAGCTTGTAGTTGTTATTTTCTAAAACAGATTCTGGTTTGTATTTATAGTATGGTAATCTTACTGACTGTGATAGTTCAAGTTTCAGTGCTAATACAACTGACTCTGGAGTTATAGGAGATTGTTGTGGAAAGCTGTGTTTTCCAGAATTCCTCGATGTCTGTTTTACTGGGATAACTTGGAGTTTCATTATTATTGAAAATCCTAGATGTCGGTCTTACATCTCGCGTCTTCAAATTATTGATGTTGTTGTGTTTTCTAAAAAACCCTTTTTCTGATTTTCGGAACAGTGTGTTGTCTAGTTTCCGTTGGTTACTGGTTTTGTACCTTCTCAATCGACTTGTGTAGACGGAAAGTTTTTGTCGTAGACTGTCCAGACACTGCTGAGATGTGATGTTTTCTCCATCCCTCTGGGAGTCTATTCGGTTATTGTCTATGATAGTCTTGACAAGTATTTCTATTCTGTTGTTCCTGACCCCTGGTTGGTACTCGGTCAGTCCTTTACGAAGAGAATTAATTTTCCCTTCTAGCCTTCTTTGCCAAGGTGGTATTCGAGGTGTTTGTCTAAATTGAGGAGGGTCTTTCTTTGGTCTTATTGCCACCCCAATTGTTCTGCAGATGGAAATTGCAGCACAGTAGATGATTGTGTGTATCGACTCTAACGTTTTAGCACCTAAAACATAGTTTGGCAAGATAAATTTGTTCATGGCCTGCAAGATGATATCCAGTTTCTTAGAAGATCTTAGTTTTGGAAGAGTTGGTCTATTCAATGGATCTGTTCCACTATACTCTATAAGAGCTCTATCCATATTCTCAAGCAGGTCATCGTTGGCTGGCTGTTCTTGATGAAGTTCTTGAGTCTCGTCCGCTCTTTGAGCCAAAGGTGTTTCAGGCTCTGGATCTGTTGTATTTCTACCAAATAATTCGAGCTCAACTTCGCTCTTTATTCTATCCAGTTGATCAGGCGAAATAAGGCGATTTCTCAAGATGATACGATATTGATCTGCGACTCTCTGTTCGGTAACTTGAAGCTCTGCATTCTTATATTAATATTATTTTATATTTAGCAATCCACATCAAACCCTCTTTCTACACCAACGCTATAATAGACACTTCTTGAACTTTTTATTTACTGCTGAACTCATTTTCAGTTTAATCCTCGTATAAATTTGGCATCATTATCTCTACCACCCATAAATCTGAGCTTTTTTGCGGAGGTTTACTTTGTCATGCTTGTCTCTACCAAAACTAGAAGTCCTATGGAAAAAAGTTAAGTGACAAAGTTGTAGGTAATATCTACAACTTTTCTGTTTATATTTTTTTTACATAACCTCAAAATTTATGTGAAGAATTCAAAAAAGCAAGTTTTTTGTTTTTTTATTTTTATGTTGTACAAAAATAAATTCGCGAAATTTGGTGAAAACTTACATTTTTATGTCCCAAACACACTGTATTTTTTTATTTAAAATATTTATTATTTATTTATTTTGACTTAATATCGAAAAAGAACCCTAATTTTCAATCGAAAATTCTCACGTGAAAATATTTGCTTTTTAAAAAAAGTTTTTGGGCTTTTTGTTCGTTGAAATCTCTACTTTCTGATGGTGTAAAAATATATATAGATTACTATGGTAAATGTTTTCAGAAAATTAATTTAATAAAGTTTATATTTAGGAAGACATCTATAATATTTTGTGAAAGTTTTAGAATCTCCTTTATATTATAAGCGTATATGCCTATTTATTTCTATTTTAAGATTTTACTTACTTACCTCAGTGACCTACAGAAAATTTTAGCCCATGAAAAGGTATTTCATAGAGAAACTGAAAAAGGGCTAGAAGGCTTACTACTACTTAATTTTCGGATTCGAATTTCTTTCGTTTCTTTGCATTTTCTGAGAACATTTACCATAGTAATGTATATATTTTTTCACATCGTCAGAAAGTAGAGATTTCAACGAACAAAAAACTTATCGACGTTTTTTAAAAAAGCAGATATTTTGACGTGAGAATTTTCGAATGAAAACAAGGTGCTTTTTCGATATAAAGTCAAAATAAGGTGAATAAATAATTATCAAAAAAATTACAGTGTCCTTGGGACACCAAATTTCGCTAATTTTTTTTTAAAGATAAAAATTAAAAACCAAAAACTTGTTTTTTTTAATTTTTTGTTTCAAAAATTATCGACCCTGGTCTATTTTGAAGATCGTTTGCAATTATATGTCGCTCTCGACGGAGGCCATTTTGAACATTTATTGTAAAATCAACGATTTGTTGTTTTTGTTGAGTGTCTACATTGTTTTACATTTAATTTTATTCGTTATACTTTAATTTTAAACTTACTTCACTTTTCGTTTATTTAAAAGATAATAATGATCAATATGTAGCACGATATCACTTAATTTCTTCCTTATGTTTGGTCTTGAGCCCTAGCTCATAGTAACCAGGTACCAGTTTATTTATCGAAAACAATATGTTCGTATATAAGATGGCATATTCTTTATTTAGGTTTATTTGTTTGCAAAAGACTTTTTTCTTTGTTCATGAAAAATGAACAGATGCTACGGTAATCCGAATTGAACTAAGAACTAAATTCATTAACACTAATCTGGATGACGAGTTTAAAATGGTGTTAAATCGACATACTAATGCTAAAAATATGTGTTATGGCTCATTCGATAGGAAATAATGTCTAAATAATTGTCCATGAAAAGTACATTAGCACATTAAAAATTTCAAAAGTTATAAACAATTAAAGATGTTGAAAAAGTAGTGCTTGGTTTTTCGCTTGTAATTCATAAACAAATATTTTTTTTTGGATTTTGGAAAAAAGATCCTTAAAGAGGAGGAAATTTCCTACAAATAATTTCGGATCACCGAAACTGTACCTCCATTATTTATAATTTTAATTTAACGTTGAAAATTGCCGTCCGCGCGCCATTCTTAGGTTGCGCGCATGCTGTAGCAAGTCCGTAAGTTATAATAAAAAAATTATTTCGGATACTTAGAGTACATTAAAAAATCTAAATAAATTATGACATCATCTAAACACTTCAAAGAACTAATTCCCGTTGAAATTTTTCATTAAATTAAATTTTCCAATAAACTAGACAATTGTTAATTAACAACATTTTACGGGATTTCTCTGATCATTAAAAATTAAATAAAAATTGCAATAATTGTTCTAAAATTATTTCCTTTCGTGGGGTCCTTTCAATTTACACAATAAAAAAGAATACATAATGAAAGTTTAGAAAAGTTCAATAGTTTGTTTATAATACATTTTTTTAATTAACAAATAAAGAAAATTCCCGGCAAAGTTGTAAAATTTTTTTTTCTATGTATCATAAGCTTATCGTTTTTATGTCAATAAGAGGCATTTATTAACTTTAAAAAAATTATATACATTTGTTTATAACAAATTTATAAACAAATGGACTATTTCAATATTTAAAAAAAAATTTTTGCAACTTTATAAAGAATTGTTATTCATGATTTTTAAAAAAAGGTTTTTTCTTAATAATAATTTTCAATTGTTTATAAACGTTTTTTTCATATAACTATTGTTTGAGTAATTAGTTAAGAAACCTTTTTTTTCTTAAATATCATAATTGTCAATTCTCTATATCTTCCAAAAAAAAAAAATTTAAATACTCACACGAATATTTTATTAATAATCACGATTAGCCTTTATTACCCAACAGTAAAAACCATTTACAGAGATCACGATTTTATATTGTATTTGCAAATAAAGAATTAGTTATTACTCATTAAAATGTGAAGTTGAATCAAAATTATAATTCGAACCTTTGATACTTTTATTTATAAACATTTAAATAGTCTTCAGTCGAAACATTAATTTGATTAATCTGAACAATAATGTAGCTGATCAATAATAAGTATTTTTAAGAATAAATAATTGCAATTGTTAATAAGGAAATTAATAAAATAGCGTAATTGTTACATAATTTTTAACAGAACAAAGTTATCTTAGAGTGAAACAACCAAATTAAACTTATTTATGGAGCTAGAAGGCAAAAAAGTACGAAAATTACGAAAGAAAACAGAAATGTTTATAAACAAATGCATATGACAACAGATAAACAATAGATAAAAAATCAAAAAATGGGTTATCTAAAAGACAATTTTATAATGAACAAAAATGATCTGAATGTTTATTGTCGTATCTCTAATAGTTTAAAAGTTATATAAGATTTTAGATAAACAAATTGATCAGCAGCTGCAACTTTTGTTCTACGTATTTTTTCAAAATCCAATAAAAAATCGTAATAATTTTTTTCATATTTTAATCTACAGGGTCATTATTGTAATTTTTATTACTTTCAGGAAAAAAAAATTGACAATTTGTTTATAACAAATTGTAAACATGGTAAACAATGTAATTGTTTACCATGTTTAATTTTTTTAAAGTTTATAGAGAATTGTGAACTATGATTTTTAAGAAAAAAAAGGTTTCTTAACTAATTACTCAAACAATAGTTATATGAAAAAAACGTTTATTAACAATTGAAAATTAGTATTAAGAAAAAATTTAAAAAAAAAAATCATGATTAACAATTCTTTATAAAGTTGCAAACAAAATTTTTTTAATATTGAAATAGTCCATTTATTTATAAATGTGTTATAAACAAATGTATATAAACATTTATTTAAGTTAATAAATGCCTCTTATTGACATAAAAACGATAAGCTTATGATAAATAGAAAAAAAAAATTTACAACATTACGGCGACTTTTCTTTATTTGTTAATTAAAAAAAACTATTATAAACAAACTATTGAACTTTTCTAAACTTTCATTACGTATTCTTTTTTATTGTGTAAATTGAAGGACTCCACGAAAGGAAATAATTTTAGAACAATTATTGCCATTTTTATTTAATTTTTAATGATCAGAGAAATCCCGTAAAATGATGTTAATTAACAATTGTCTAGTTTATTGGAAAATTTAATTTAATGAAAAATTCCAACGGGAATTAGTTCTTAGAAGTGTTTTGATGATATCATAATTTATTTAGATTTTTCAATTTACTCTAAGTATCCGAAATATTTTTTTTATTATAACTTACGGACTTGCTACAGCATGCGCGCAACCTAAGAATGGCGCGCGGACGGCAATTTTCAACGTTAAATTAAAATTATTAATAATGGAGGTACAGTTTCGGTGATCCGAAGTTATCCTCTTTAAGGATCTTTTTTTCAAAATTCAAAAAAATTATTTGTTTACGAATTACAAGCGAAAAACCAAGCACTACTTTTTCAACATCTTTAATTGTTTATAACTTTTGAAATTTTTAATGTGCTAATCCACTTTTCATGGACAATTATCTAGACATGATTCCCTATCGAATGAGCCATAACACATATTTTTAGCATTAGTATGTCGATTTAAGACCATTTTAAACTCTTCATCCAGACTATAACAATTTATATCTGGAAAATGTTCGTTCATTATCAAAATGATTCCCGGTTGAACACTAAAATTTACATCCAGACCTTCCAAAATACCATTTCCAATCTCAAACCTTAATGAAGGTTCTCTAATACTTCAAAAAATTTTAATTAAGCTTTGACAAATGTATTTACAGGTTGGCTGCCTAGCCATTTTTATTATTTATGTCTTAATTTTTAATAAACTTAACCAGTTTAAAACAACTCGTTATATATAAAAATAAACTAAACGATAACTTATTTGCACATAATTTTGAAACATTTTCAGTAAAAATATTGATCTTGTTTCGCTGGCTTACACGTTAATTCTATTTGTTTCAGATTCCTCCGGGCCATCATGAACACGCTACCAGAGAGACATCCTTCAATGTAGTGCCTCACTATTACGACGGTATACGTGGCTACAACCACTGTCAACCCTACGATTTCCATGGCTCCATCGAATCGTGTTCGTGCAGTTCGGGAAGCGAATCCTCACGAGGCTCCTTTCGAGGACCCTGGTGCATCTGCATCGTAGTATGTGTTGTCGTGGCGACCCTGTCAGCCGGTCTAGGTCTTCCGCTTGCTTTGAACCACCACTCCCAACTCGAAACCCCAGAGGAACGTCTAGAAGTAGTGCGAAAGCTTCTCAGAGAAACACCCCTCATCGACGGCCACAATGACCTGCCGTGGAACTTGAGGAAATTCGTCCACAATAAATTGTTTAAGCTAAATTTGAGCGCTATAGATCAAGAAGAACCGTGGTCGAAGAGTCGTTGGTCCCACACTGACATACCAAGATTGAAAGAGGGTCAAATCGGAGCACAGTTCTGGTCAGCTTACGTGCCTTGCAAAGCACAGCACTTAGATGCAGTGCAAGTTACTTTAGAGCAGATAGATGTCATCAAAAGACTAGTCGATCACAATTCAAAGCACCTGGCGTTGGTGCGGTCGACTAACGAGATAAAGGACATTCACAAAGAAGGTAGAATAGCTTCGCTCATTGGAGTCGAGGGAGGGCACGCCCTGGGTAATTCTCTGGCAGTTTTGCGAACCTTTTACAATTTGGGAGCAAGATACCTCACAATCACTCACAACTGTGATACCCCCTGGGCGACAGGCATCAATACCAAAACCGATGACGGACTGTCCGATTTTGGTAGGAGCGTCATCAAAGAAATGAACCGTTTAGGTATGATCATCGATTTATCTCATACATCAATGAACACTGCCAAAGCTGCGTTGAACGTTTCACACGCACCAGTTATTTTTTCCCACTCAAGCGCCTTTTCACTATGCAATGCGTCTCGGAACGTACCCGATAACATTTTGAAGTTAATAGCCCATAACGGAGGTGTCATCATGGTAAACTTTTACACGTATCACATCACCTGTAACGAAACTGCCACCATTCAGGACGTCATAAATCACATCAATCACATTAGAGCTGTGGCTGGAGTGGAGCACGTCGGAATAGGTGCGGGATATGACGGAATCAACGTCACTCCTAGCGGTTTGGAGGACGTCTCCAGGTATCCTCACTTGCTGGCGGAACTTCTAGCCGATCCATCGTGGACCGAGAAGGATATCGTTGCCTTGGCGGGTCTTAATTTGCTGAGGGTGTTCGAAAAAGTTGAGGAAATCAGAGACAAATGGAAGTTGGCCGATGTACTGCCTGTTGAAGATTCCGCACCTCCAATGCACAATCCATGTTCGTCGTTGTACTCCTGACCCCGGCTGCTCCTCGTGTTTGTAGATGGAAAATTTAGATTGGTTTCTGTATATTCAGGGCGGTATCTCCTTTTAGTGTAATTAAAATAAAATTAATTCCCCACTGCCATTACCAAGGAAATGGGTATACTGAAAACTGCTTATGCCGAATAATTTTCTTTTTGATGTTGAATATCGAAGAAAATTCTAACCGTTGGAACTATTCATTTTCAAACGAGAAAAAGTTCTTATGCTTCTATACTAACATGAGGCTGACTATAATCATTCTTTCTATGTGTTTAGTGTCATGAAATTCAAGAATACTTGATTTTTGATGATAACTTTGAATTGAACAATGAGTCTTTACCTAAAATGATTGTTTGTGTCAGTAATATTTGGGTTTTCCTCTGTCTGTTTCTATGACCTGCTCTATCATTTTTGTATGCGCATCTCGTTTCTTCCCAGGTAAATAAAATGATTGTGTTTTTCATCAGGAAATTTAACTGTCCTGTTATAGTTATCTTAACGAAAAGGGGTGAGGGGAGAAATCCCCTCTCAGTAGGAAATATTGTCAATAGTTTGTGTAATTATACCTCTGCTTCTTTTATATCGGTTTTAGTATATTATGTCTTGTTGCTATTTGCATTTTTAGTGGTATTGTTTTCTATGGTTCTAGCACGTCAAACGCCTTAGCTCGGTTTAAAAATGGCTGAATATATCTAAGTGTCTTAAAAATACAATAGATATGATCTATAGTGTAATCACTCAATTGGATGTAATCTAAAAATGGAGCTGATTTATACTACCAAACTCACTCATCAAAACCTGAAGGGATATTTCTCACTGGCATAGAATCATGAAATTGTCAAAAAGCACGATTAAGTTTATATACAACACTGCAGATTCCAGACTTAAATTTTCTGTGACCTTTTTTATTTCCTCTATTGGCATATTTTGAATTACTTCTAAGCCCACTTTTCGTATTACTCCTACTTCTGTGAGTTTTGGATTTCGTTATATTAATGTATATAGGTTTTGGTTGATCCATTGTATTTGCAATAATTTCAGTGTTGGGGTGGCAACTGTAAACCTGAGCGCCCTAGTATCACATGAAGAAAAGTTTCCTGGGTTTTCATTAAATATGTACTTATGTCACAAAAATCTCCATGATGACGATGATGTCCTGTGAGTTATCACTAAATTATTTGTAGGACACTCATCGAGTCCCTTTAGGCGTACCTCTCTGTGATAGTTATTCTAATGTTTTATTATCTGCTTCTTTTAAGAACCCGCTGCATAGTAACTATCCATCTGGGGTGTCTGCCGGGTTGCCTAGCAAATTATGGCAGCAAATTTGCTTAATAACACGAATTAATTATTTTTTAACAATTCCACTCATAACGTATTTTAATCAATCATGTGTTAATTAAAGCTAATTTTCTTAATTCTCTTTAAGATGGATGGAATGTGTTTGCCTATCCAAGAGTGGTTGCAAATAGGAGTAATAGACATAAACATATGTCATTCCTAATTCAAGAGTTGTTATGGATTCCATTAATTATTTTTCTGATGGAGCGGCTAATGAGGCAGATATTTGTCTCTAATTTACAATGACAAGTCGATGAACGAAGGGCTCGGATAATTTCCTGTTGCCTTCTTTTTGCCGCTGGCAGCCCCTATTTGTAAGCACCTTTAAATAGGTAAACTATTCCACCGTCTAGAACGAAAAATTACCTTAAAATTATGTATGATTCATTAAAATTATTTATTAATAACTTTAATATGTGTTAATTAAACATACTTGCAGCTATATTTTGACAGGCAACCCGAAAGAATTGATAGGATCTCAACGTGTTCAAAAAGTTGTTAAATGTGGACAGTGTTAAGAAAAATTGTTTCTTACTTTTTCATGTTGTTGAAGCACGTTGCAAGTTCTTTTTTCCTAAACATATAAAAATTGCCATTTCTTGACGAGTAGAAATAAAAAATAAAATGAATTATTTTTATCCTAGAATTCATTTTCTTTCTTCCATTCTTGTCAACACAGTTGTCAATATTGATATTCATAAAATTTTAACTTTATTTATTAGCATAATAGCGTGATTTCTTACAACATAGACGAGAACAAACATATTATTAACACAAACATTTCATTTTTGGAGTGAATGATGATGAATGATGAATCTCTGATTCTTTGTTATGCAAAATAAACAGATCAGTTACTGTAAACGGCAGAAAAAATATAAAATTCATTAAAAATAGTGAAATAATAGTTATTGTGTTCATATGAATGCGCACAATTTTTTATATTTATAAATATGCAAACTTATCGAAATTCAATCGTTGTATATATTCATAATTTTTTAACGTTTTATATGGAAGGTGCACATAAATCAATCAATTAAAATTAAATAGTTACAAGTATTATTTTAATTAAACTTTTACAATAATAATTTAAGTTAAAATTTATAACATAAAAATTCTTAATAAATCAACAAATGTAAAATAAAAATAAATGAAAAGAAAAATACAAAAACATTAATAGGACTGAAAATTCGAAAAATTTAATTTTTTATTGAAAAATAGAATTTTTATAAATTTTGTAAAAAAATAAAAATTATGGTTAAAATATTGAAATTATATTAAAAGTTAAACATATTTAAATCTGGACTTTTTGCATAAATTGTTTTATAATACGAATATTTAAAGTCTATATTATTCCAAATGGACGTAAATAAATTACACATTTAAATATTTCAAATTTACAGCTAGAATCAATAGTAATATTATTACTATTTAACATTATTATAATATGAAGCATTAAAAGTTTTTAAAATTAAAAATTTATCTAATATGCAGAAATTTAAAAAGTGCAATCGCGAACTGACGTGGTTTCTAATTTTGACTACCAATTATTTGATTATTTGAAAATTTCATTTTTGCGCCGCAGTTTCAAACAACACAAATTCACGCCATCCAATATGGGTGACGTTACATTGCCGCCGAATTAAACTTGACGTTAAACATTCAGAATATTGCCAACTATAATGCTAAAATAAACATTTTTGAGGCTGAAATTTGATTTTTTCGAACTAGGTAACTGAACTGTTCAGTTACCTAGTAACTCTTGGGGAGTAGGCAGATTGAGGCCCCGAGTTCGATCTAGACTCTGAAACTCTTTTTCATTTTTGTCTCTTGATAATGGCTCCAAAGCAGGAGTCGAAACGTCGCGTATATAATAAATTCAGGCGCAGTTGTCACCCGGAACCTAGCCTTTAAAAATGAGAAGAAAAAAATGTTCGTATAGTTGCAACCGATTTAACTATAGGTAACTCAGTTATTGTTTGTTTCTTTGTCAACTTTGTTATCATAAGTATTGCCAGATATATTTTTGCACTTTTAAAATATTGTACTCTTGCAGCCGAGTCGTAAAGAAAATAGAACCGCATTTAAAATTGTTTCTATTTAAATCACCTTAGTAAAATCATTCTAATGAAAAAAATTAATTGATAACGTATTTGTTAAAGAAAAACACATTGAGCTAAAATAAATTGAATTGTTAGTCCTTGTTTAACAAGTTCAAAAAGTGAAACAAAGAACATTAACAATTTGGTGCAGATCACCTATCTGATCCCAAGGCTTTCGCATGGTTACAAGCTTAACCAAGTAAAGGTTTCTTATGCAGAGGAGAACATACTAAAACGAGTTTCTTCATTTCAAAGGAAATCACCCAATTTTAGCAGTATTTTTAGATGCATTCCCGAAAACTATAAGGAAAACCCTTCGTATTTGGCTAAATGCATTATGAAATTGCCTACCCCTATTTCGAGCCTTGTCTAGATTTGCCCCTGCACTTTCATTTTATAACAGTCCTCAGGTTGTCAATGCATACCACAGATCAAACAACCCTCTAACAATCGTCTAACAGGACTAAAACCCCACAAATCTTTTAGAAGCTGATATAAAAATAAGAACAGGCTTTATTTCAACCAATAGGAAAAAAACAACAAAGTCAAGCTTTCCAAAACAAATCAAGCCATCAAGAAATCATCGCAACAAATCAGTTGCACTTGAAAAATTAGTTGAGTTCTCAATCGATTATAGGCAAAGGCTAAGTTTTAAAATCTCAACTCAAAACTTCAAGAGTTCAAGGCTAAACTTCAACAACAATTGCAGGAACGCAGTTTCAAATCGGACATTGACTCTTAATCAATCCTACATTTCTTCCAACAACACCCTGGAACCAAAATCTTATCAAGAATAACGTAGAAAAAATTCAAACTACTAAAGAATCCATCATTTCAAGAAAAAACAAAATTATTATTACCATAAACAACGACAAAATTTTAATCAAAATGAGTTCAGCCCAAATAAGTTAATTCCTGTGTACGGGCAACCAGAGAATAGGTACCTCGTTTGACAATGTTGAACAAGTCGGAAATTATACACGATTTTCTAATATCTTCAGATATAGACTTTTTCAATAAAAATAAGAGTTCGGATAATGTACATTTTTAAATTTCTGCTCTATATAGTAAATTATTCTAAATTTAGCTATTTAATTCTTTTTAGTTTTGATCAGCTGAATTTGTAACTCAAATATATTAAATGAAAATTAAAACTTATAGTTTTTAATATTTTAACAATTTATTCAATAATATTAAGTTTATTATGTCAAGTGTATATAAAAACCCAGAGTCCTCAATATTAGACTATGAATTGACATCCTGTAACGACAAAATATCTTTCCTGCTTAGAACCCCTTCGAATGAATTTTACTATCCCCAATTTTTTTAAAAAGAAAATTAAATTGTGGGAAATTTTTTTTATTATTTTTCTATAGCTCTGTGATGACTTCATCAAAAATTTAAAATCATTTTCAAAACACAATTTCCGTGAATTTTTCAACAAAATAGTATATTAGTCCCACTGTGGACATATGCCTTTAAGAACAATTTATTAATATTTCCATTTTTTTTTTTGTAGAATAAGCTTCACTGTATTCACGAGAAAATATGGCCAAAGCGAAATATTTTCAACATTTTTTCCGAAACCTAATTTCTTCTAGTCCTTAGCAGAACTTGTTTTTTCTGAGTTTCTTGAATAATGAATGAATAATTTGATAGGTACTTTTAATTAGCACTAATCAGAAAATTAGACAAAGTTATAATGTCTTTTTTTACATTTTCACGTCATCTTTACAACTTTTATACATTTTTTCGTTGCAGGATGTCATTTCATAATTTAAAATTGACGACTTTTGGTGTTTTTATAAATATATAAAATATGTCAATGTAAAGACCGACATCTAGGATTTTCGGGGAAACTAGCACACAGAGGTTCCGAATCTGGAACTGTTCTGTGCAATTGCTGTTCTCCCGTAATTCCTAGGTTAGAATGCCATGATAAAATTTTCAGGTTATTTCACCTGTCAAAGATATTGAATACTCTCCTCGAGGTGTTTTGTAGGCAAGACAATACATATGATCTATACTGTTTCTGGTCGGAACCTTCACCAGTTGCGCTTCTCACAATATAATGCCCTCTCGAACATTTATTTATGTATTTGATACATAACGGTAAATTTGTCGACGCGAGATGTAAAGACCGACATCTAGGATATTGTTAGGGCTTTTGCAAATGTACAAAATGAACTTGAAGAAGCACTAACAAATCGTTGAAACCTTCAAAACTATAAGTTTTCATTTTCATTGAGTATTTTTTAATATGTAAAATGTTTCATAATCAATCAACGACAACTTCAGTTGAACTTATTAAAATTATTACATTAAAATATTAAACAAAAGACTTAAAAATCCATTAAAACAAGTTGACTAGTAAATAGTTTATGATAGCTAAACAAAGGCACCTACAACCCAGCAAATAAATTAAAGTAATATTGCAGGTTAATCCAAATAGTTATTCGCCTACCATAATTTCTACTTCTTACTACTATAAAAAAATTCTAACTAGATTTTCCTACGGTTTTACTCGATGTTGAAGAACATGTTCGTATGTAAAGTACATCTCTAAGTATTTAACTGTAAATGTTCGCTTTTTATAGACACTTGTATAAATGTAAGTAGTGAATTTAAAAACAGAAAAAGAAAAATCATCAAAAGTGCTGTGTACCTTATTACGATGTAGAACTGATGTCTAACAAAAAAAACAACAACTTGAAACAAATCAATCGATTCCAATATTCCAAAAGTGGTGTTGATTGTATATATAGGCATCGGTCCCTAACGTTGATAAAGTATACCTAGTATACCAGTTGCAGTGCAACATAGACTATATATATTTGATCCTAAAAAAGGGTCGTGTGTTGCTAAAACTATTTTATTGTAAAATGTTTTTATAACATTTTTGTAATGGTTTTACAAGTAGATATATACGATGATTTCGATGATAATCTATATAGAATATATAGTAAAAACCGTAGACTTAATAGTTAACTAAGGTTGTGTGTAGAATGTGTACAAATTAATTAGTTATTTTCTTAAACAATTTTTTTGTTTTAACTAGCCGCTCACAGTTGCATGTATAAATTACAATACAGAGCCTAGCAGGTTTAGGTTCCAAAGTCATCACTAAATGACAAATGTTTTTGGGCAGAGATGCCGTCTAGATCTATAAAAATTTACACCAAATTAAAAATAAATTAAAATAGACCTTTTCATATTCGAAAATTTTTAGTGGGCATGCGTCAACTTCTGTCATTTTTTTCGGACAAAAAAACGTTGTACTTACATGCCACTGGTTTGAAAACTGTCCGAAAAACATGACAGAAGTTGACTCATGCGAACAAAAATTTTTCGAATATGCGTCAACTTCTGTCATTTTTTTCGTACAGTTTTTACACCATTGGCATGTAAATACACTGTGTTTTTGTTCGAAAGAAGTGACAGAAATTGACGTATGCCCACTAAAAATTTTGGAATATAAATATGCCTATTATTTTGACTTTGATTTTCATTGAGCACTTATTAAAGGAAAATAGGACCTTAAAGCTAGCTTGGTGAGCAGCCAGTTTGATTTTGAAATATGTACATCTTGTTGAATTTAATTTGGTAATATTTCGAAATGGTGGTGTAGACTGTCACTGGAGTAAATTCTTGCCTGAGTGTTCCCGTCTCCATAAACATTGGGACATAGGCACACAAAAATTTAAGCAGTACTTCGCATTTAGTGCAAATTTTTATAGATTTGGGCACGTCTTAAGAGTTCTGTAATTTGAAAATGGCGTAATGTTCTATGTTTAACATAACTCGAAATGAAAAATTAATTCCATGAAAAATTTGTTTAGTATCAAGAAAAACAACGCTATTTGGAAGAATATTTCTTTACAATTTTTCTGTTGTGCAACTAAAACAAATATATGTGGATGTTAATTTTTATTAATAATTGAGCATTATATTGGTTTAATAAAATGGTAGAAAAATTTTAAAAGTGAACCCTTTTAGGCTATTGACTATAAGGAAAGGAAAAGCATAACAAGGAACAAATTCGAAACAGCCATTTTATGATTGAATCTGATTTTTTGATACCAGAATCTATATTGCCTCAAACAAGTTGTGAGCAATAATTTAAATTAAATAATTAAAGTTAACCCGTTATTGAAACTACCAGCAGTTTTATGATATACACCATATTTAATCAAAGAATCAGTACGAATTTGTTTCTTATTATTTTACTCTTTTATGTATATCGAAAAATGCTTTCTGTTATTAAATAAGCAAATCAACCAATACATTTTATACAAATTTCAGATTGTCTTCTCCCCAACTTATGGTTGAAGTGTGATGCAATTCGGATTGGCATGTGAAAAAACTTTTTGAAAAAATTAAGGGCGGTCCACAATTGCAAAATGCAATGTTGATGTTCTGAAATTTAGAAAACTTTAAAGGGTCCTTAAAGAGCACGATATGTTCTAAATAAAAGTTCCAACTCCCAAAATCCTGCGACCAATATTTACCTACCTACCACTGTTCTCATTGCCACATTCAATACCTCTGACTTAACATGTCTAGAATGTTGAAGCAATTTAACTTTGGTTGTTGTTTACGCTCTGAGCAAATCTTGCTAGCTCTATTTCTATCTGAAGAGCTCAAACTTGTCATCGCAGAATATTCTAAGCCAAAACCAAGTAGCTCTCCTCTATGACGTCTAAAATTGTTTGTGGGTCATGGTCACAATCTTTTCCTCATTTTCGGATCCTCACTCATATCTTCCTTAGGTAAATCCTCATGAGTGCATTTCGTAAATTACTCTATGCAACTGCTGCTGCCCCTTCAAATGTGAATCCTTGAAGACAGTTTCGCCGAAAGTCTCACTGAAATTCATTAGGGAAATTCATGGGGGAACTACCTTATTTTAGTTTCGGGCTGTTCCTTTTTCACCAGTAAATTTGAAAATTTCAAACTCCTTTTCTGAACAACTCTTTCGCAAACTTTTGTTACACTTTATCCATGTTTTCTTTACTAACTTAATCCCACTTCTGACACCACTTGTACTATGCTGGAGTTCAGTTAAATAACACTTAAAATCAGATCACTTTAACCACTTACAATTCCGAAATATCCATTCACGTTCTCAAAACAGTACCACTATTTAAAAAACGAAAATAGTCTTTATATAGCTAACATACGAAAAAACTTTACATATAATCATTTTCTTCTTTTTCTATCAGCATCCGAGTATCTGCGTAGACTACTCCAATTCTTCGCGCTTGCCATTCATCTATTTAGCTGAAGTATTTAACAATATTTAGAAAAAAATAATAACACATTTATTATGAATATCAATGGTGAAAAAATTCAGGTATCCTTTTAGGTACATAACTACTGAACATTATGTTCATATTTTATTAATAACATAAGCAATTGTTTACAATTGTAAAGTAATCAAAGTTAATTAAAGAATTAGCGATTTTGAAGGCTTTCATATCAGTACAACGTCTTAACATTTGCCAATTTCTTCCTTAGAGGAATTCCAAAACCAAAATTTTGCACTTATTTCTTAAATACTTTTACGATTTTCAGTAATTCCCACGTTACTGAACTCTTAGGGCTCTTCACACGAAGTGCTCCCAGGCAACGCTACTTTTTGAAAAAAAAAAAACTTTTGGGAGCATAAACTATCGATCTCAGGCTTATTGAACTTATCGATTTTCCTTCCCCCATCTTAGGTCAAAACCAAATACCCTTTGACAAACTAACTTTGGTCGGTTAAAGGTTCACAAATTTTGACCATGGTGACTGTGAGTCTTAAAGCAAAGTTATTTCAAAATAAAGATATATTCTCCTGCTAAAAACAGGTTAAATTTTCGTTTCGCTACTATACTCTCTGAATATTTTCCTCAAATATTAAAACATACCGTCCTATAAGAAACAACACATAAACCCCATTGTTATTACTTTTAAGAATAAGTAACTCACTAGGAAGCATTTTTTAAGTTCTTAGATAATCCAATGATTAAGAATAATATTATAAACTCGATTTTTTTTATATTTCATATATATGATCCTGCCATACTCCCAACGTCCCAACATAAAGGTAAATAAAAGCAAAACAACAAATAATTTGTTTCACAAATAAATATATTCAGAATTTACTATGCTTGAAATGGTTTATATTAATCGTTATATGTATGTATCAAAGGACATAGATCAGTATATCAAAAAAGTATATGTTGTTATGTTTATAAAAATTATAGAATTGTATTTATGTAGATATAATATATTTGACCAATTTTATTTTCATAGTTTATATATTAAACATGGGACTATATGACGTATTTTTATTTCTGATTTCCCCAAAGTATTTTATTATCGTAATAGCTGTAATCTACGACTTCATCCACATAGATTTACAAACAAAAATGTTGATAGCATACTGTTTTCCTCAAATACAGTGTTGTCTATCTATGTATTTACGAAAACTCTGTAAAATCTTTCGAGTCTAATTGTAAAGAAATGATATTATTTTTAACTGACTTTAATTAATGTCAAATTATTTTCTTTCCCCAACATCTAGAAAAAATTTCGAGGACTCAGCACCACCTGATGGTGCCCTCAAGTATATTTCACATGGAATTTTTTAATATGTATTTAAAGAACTGATCACGAACTGATAGGTTCAAATACGAGTTAATTTCATCTGCTCTGTACCCTTACCCTTAGTCAATTACACCGTGCCCTTAGTAACAAGTAATGTTTGCTAAAAACTAACAAACATGTTACTCCCACAAATTATGTCATCTTTTTCATTTTCATTTGTACCGATTATACTGTCATGAACTCAAACCACTCGAGATTATTTAAAATTAAGAAATTACCAACTATAGCAATAACTTTCTGTACTGTACTAAAAATACTTCCCGACCTGCAGGGTTCGCCAAATTATACATTCCCCAATATTTATGACTATCTAGCTGGTAGCTGTGTCAATAAGGAAAGCTGGAGGTGACATAGCTATCTAGTATCTACATATATATGAGATGTAAAATCAAGCTTCGTTATTTGAAACGTTTTTATATTTTGCGATAACAATCTTTTGGGAGAGAAAGAGCGTACAGTAATACACGTATACGGATTTGCGTGGGTTATACAGATTTTTATTGGCCGTGGTCAAGGTGTAATAATGAGGTAGTTCGTCACCTATCTAACGCCACGGTTACGACCATTAGGACGAAAAGGTCGCTCTTTGTACTAATAAACGGCAGGGGGCCCTGCCTGTCTAGTCCCACTTGCTATTTTCTCTTTTGATTAGTGATATTTTAGTGTTTTTTGGTTGTGTTGGTCACAAATTATTCACCAGATTTGTGGCGTTAGTTTAAGGCGTGTTCCTACCTGAAGTAAAACCGATAAGCAACCGGTAATTGTATTGCGCGTAACAACATTGTAAACGGTAACCGCGCACGAAGATTATCGGTTGTGTATTGGTAATTCGGTCTGTTGGAACTAACTTTTAATATAATAACATCGTGGTCGTGGCCAAATCCTGCTTCGCCCTTGATCACCCCAGCCTATAGACTTAACTAATTTATAATAAATAACATATCAATGGATAGCTGTTGATTTCCACCCCGAGAATAGGCAATTTGTTTAATTTACACCACCTTAGTTATTGTAAAAAAAACGTTGGAAGTTTTGAAGGTTCATTGCTCTCCTTTTTTGGTATTGGTATTGCAGGATAATTCCAAAAGTATATGCTCTAAGCTATATTGAATGTAACGTATTGTTATATTCAAATAATTTGGTCAAGTGCGAGTTGGACTCGCATACTAAGGGTTCCGTACCACCTTCAAGATTCTAATATTCCAGTTTCAGACAAGCATGGAATGAGTGCATTTTCTTATATTTGCCCTAATATAAAAAGGAAGCGTTTTGCATTTATAAAAAATATACACTTCCATTTTCCACACAGACTTTTTATTTTATCTTCTTCAGGATTCGCTTGATTTTTATAAGAATACATAAGTATTTAATTTTCTAATTTGGCTCCCAAAAATTAACATTAGAGTTTTATCTTACTAATAAACTTTCAGGGAAGCCTTTTATAATCTACTGTCTCAATTTTGAGGCTCTGTAAATTGGAAGATATAGGGCAAAATAGGTCAAATTTTAAATTATAAATTATTAAGTATATTATTCAAATTATTTATAAATACAAATCAAATATATATTTCAAAATTTTAATAGTGTAGTTTCTAAAGTGGGAATTAAGTCGATGTTTAATATCTTTGCTAATATATTTTAAACAAATGATTTAAAAATATGATATATTTTTAGTTTTTCTCCCCAGAAGTACCCCTAAAATCAAAATTTCTTTTTTTGCGATATGTACTCCTGATCGGGTCACCAAACTATACCTTCATACCAACATTCAACCTCTTCCGTCCAGTAGTTTAGGAGAAAATTGCTGTTATGTGACAGAGGCAGAAATCCTGAGTGATACTATAAGGGTATCCGTATATGGTATATACGGCACCCTAAAAACACCTGTATATTTAGCAAATTTTAAATTGTTGGTAATTAAATGAGTCCTGGTGCTAATTGCCCGCACAAAAAAAAAACCCTAACTTCAATGTAATTAGGGAGATATGGATCATTGAAATTTCAAAAATTTCAAAACTTTAAAAGTCTTATCTTTCAATAACTATGGTGGCGTAAATTCAACAAATAACATATTCAAGTGGTGTAAATTAATAACTATCCCGTCTATTGTTATTTTTTACAAAATAGTGAAGTATGCACCACAGAGTCGGGTTGGTGGATTCCCATTGTCTGGAGTTTTAATAAGGCAGTAATTATATAATGTGATCTGTTTCGAATGTTTTAACCGGTCTAAACTAGTTGATCATTAATATATTATTACTAATTATTATTTATTATTAATAACTATTTTTATTTTTTTATTCTAACAAACAATTTTTGAAGTAGTTAATTATTTTTTTATTCAAAATTTGACAAAACCCTTTCTTATTAAAAATAACTAAAATGAAACTAAAATGTTAAATATTAAGAAGTTAAAGGTGGTATGTCTTTTACAATTTTGTTAAAATACAAGCCAATATCTGAGCATAATTAGGCTGAACCTGATAAGCCGTACGCAAAATTAAGTTGTTACAGTCTCAACCACGTCTCAACTAACCCCCAAACTTCAAATGAGTATTTTGCGGCCAAAAATTTGTCTAAAATCTACCTCCATGTGGTGCCGCCAGTCGCTTAACAATTCCCTCTCTTTATTGTATGATCTGTGTTCCTCTGTCTCCCTCTCTCTCTCTCTGCATAACTCTGTCTGTCTCTCTCTCTGTATAATCTATGATGTACGTCACAGAGGTACGTGTTTTTGTAGGTTAAGGAAACAATTTAAAAACTAATATATAAATTATATTGTAGAATAATAAGACATTCATTTTTCTACTACTAAGTTAGTAAAATGTCCACTTCGCTAGAACTGAAGCCTAACAGACAATTACTAGATTCAAATTTTGATGGATACAAATTGTCTTTAAGAGAAATTCCAATTAAGAAAAGAGAATTTGTCAATGTAGTTGACCATGTTTTGTTAAGTTCAAATCAATATTCCGTACTGCACGCAAAATTATTTGGCCTGCATAATCATTTGATAGGTGATGACTATGATGAAAGCCATTCAGTTTATTTCATTGACAAAGATTGGAATGTCAACAAAGTCTATGTAGATCTAAGCGATGAATTGACTGAACCTATTAGAGTTTGGCAGATACCAAAAATAAAGGAGAGAACAACAGGCGATTATAATGTGACATTAAAATTTGTATCACCTGATTTGGCAATAGTTGGTGATGGTACTGGGTTCCTATACATCTTAAACACAGGTTGCAGAGATAATGATGACATGTTTACAGGGTCTTTTTCAGATGAAGTGGCAGGGCCAAATGAAGCTTTTGTGATAGTAGATGCTATTTATGATCAGACATCATCTGATCATAAATTGGATCTTCTGTTATTGAGTATAAAGCAAGAAAATCCAAATGAACGGTATGTTTCTTTATTACATTGGATAACTTTAACATTAAAAAATAATACCTGGTCCCAAACATCTTTGAAACAGTTAAAAGCAAAAAGTAATGTACAATATGCTGCATTGGAAAAAGAAGCAGTTTATATTGTTACTGACAGTGGTTGCACAATGGTTTCGAATTCTGATTATCCAGTTACAAAGGGCAACAGTGTGGAGGGAGATGTCTCAAAGTGTTTGTATGAATGGTCTCAAACAATAGAAGATATTTCTGTATACATTGAATTACCAGAAGTTACTGATGAGAAACTAATAAGTGTAGTTTCTGATCCAACGAAAATTGAGATTAAATGTGACAGTAATAATTTACTATCTGGTTCTCTGTATCAAAGAATAGATTCAGAAATGACTACATGGACAATAAATTCAAATAAGTTAGAAATTTTGTTTGTTAAACAAGAAACAGGACTGATGTGGCCAGAATTAATCATCAATGATGTAAATGGCAAACAAATTTTAAACTCATGTATAGTAGAGCAAGTACATGAAAAGCTTGAACATCTTACTAGTGAAGTTGAGGTATGCTGTTTAACTGTTTGATTATGTACTTCTCCATTAAAACAAAAATGGTATTTATTATATTTTAATATAATATATACCACTCAGTTGGCATTTTGCTATATCATCCAAAAATAGACAAGTAGTCTAGTATAACACTGCATTCAATGGCATTTTATGTTGACACCTTTTTGTGTGTCATTGGTAGTGAAACTGCATTCATGAATATAATGACACCAACACACTCTTAGATCATAGCATCAACATCATTGTATGAATCAGTACCAAGTTTTGTCAGATGGGCTGGTGTGTTATGATTCTATTCATCCATACATTCATTTAGTTTCAAAATCAAAATTTACTTATGGTTTGTAGTATAACATCCTTAAAATTAAATCAGTTGTACAATATTATATGTTGTTCATGAAATTAACTTAAACAATTACCAACAATCTACTCTTGATTTTAATTTGTTAGTGGAATACCCACATAATATAACAGTAATAATTATATACATAAGTTTAGCAATCAACCAAACATAAATCTGAATGGCCAGTTAAATTTTAAAATTATTTCATTGGCACATGAACTCACAGTCATTAAGTATTTCCATGTGAAAGGTGCTTGCCTGCAGCATGGACTCAGACACAACACTTGTTGCTGGGAACAAACCCAGTGCATTTCAAACAATTTGGCTATTGCATCATGAGACAATTGTGCTGGCACACTGTATTTACATGGAAAGCACTAGTAGTGATGTTGTTAGCACAGAAAAATTCAGTGTTACCCATGACTATAGACAAATCAGAGGATTGTATTATTTCTTTGTACCTTTTAAAATGCTGATGGGAATTGGCCATTACTTAATGGAAGTTGAAACTCATAAGGAATGAATACACCATATTACTGATTTCCACTTTAATTAAAAACAGTTGTTACAAATGTTTTTAACTAAAGTGGAAATCAGGAATACTGTGTATTAATTTATTTAATTAATTAATGTTTTTACTAAGTTAATATAATCTAAATGTATTCTCTCTTAATATGTGATGTTTGCTTTCATATGATCATATATATATCTTTCTAGAGCTCTATCATTCATAATTTCTGTTTCTTTTCATTATATTTTAGCAATAAATTGTTTGCAAATCTTGATTAACATGTTTCATGGTATCTTACCTTTGTAAGCTGTTCCTTTGGAAGGGTATTATCATTTTCCAATTTATTTTTGGTTTTCTTGCCAAATTAATTAATAATAATACTGCAATAGATTCCCTGGGTTCAAAATTAAATTTTAACAGATATTCACTTTTCCTTTCAGTTTCTTTATTTAAACAAAAATAAATAATACTACAGCGGATTGACTTTTATCAATTCAATTCACACAGCATAATAAAATTAAACTAAACTACTCAACATGAACAACTGTCCTATTTATAGTCAGTGCCAAAAAGACTGGAATGCCCAGATTATTTCTTGTTGGCGAAGAACTTTCTCGACGTCGCTGCTATTTACACCAATCGAAATTTCAGGATAGTCCTTTTTTATCTCAGCCCGTTTTATGTTTACATTTTGTTTTTATCGGAACGATTAATTTAAAAGGTTTCTTAGTTTTTCCTTTGGAGGCGTAAAAGTGAAGTTTATAACAATACTTTTAATGGTATATAGTAATAATACTTTTAAAGGTATATAATATCAGTGTTAGATCATCCAGGGGGCATAAAGGCATGCATCCCTCCCTGAAACTGAAAAAAATGAATAACAGTAAATAGGAAACCTAGTAAACTGAAGAATTAGGATCAATAACAGTAAATACAAGGCAAAAGACAATAACTTAGTAATCAAAAGGAGTGTAGTTTTAAGTACCTGTTAACACTTGGTAACTTATTATCACAATTTGTATATGCTCCCCTCTTCAAGAAAACCATAGAGCTGCCCCTGGTTATAGTTCTGTTTTCAAAGTGATCATTTTTGTAGTTTTTTTCTGTGTGCAATATATTCTCCTTATTGAATCATTTTAAGAATCACATTTTTTCTGTTATTATTGTATTATCATCACTTTGCTATAGTTTGATTCCCATCTTTGTTTATTTTTTTGTATTCCAGGCTTAATTTGTTCATTATATTTTTTCCTTCATGCATTTTCAGTTACATTTCTATTTGATAATCTCTGTAGTTATTTTAACTTTATCCATGCTTCCACTTTTTTAATTTTTTTAAATTCAATTTTAAGGTTTTATGTTTGATACTTAAGAATATTTATTATATTCTCCTCTTCAATTAATATTTTCTTTATTATTTTAAAGGTTTTATGATTTCTAATATTCGCAAAACGTTTATTAAAATAAAATTATAATACAAATTTTAGGAAATACCACAAGCTGGTGCAACTTTCAGCACTCAACCAATAGAGGAGTGTGACTTTGAAAATGACAAAAATACAATATTTGAAAGAGTCAGTGGAGTATCTAATGCAACTACACACAAAATAAATTTAGGGTCTCATCAGATTCTTATGACAACACAATTGAGCAGAAATTTACCACCTGCATTTGGTGTTAGACATGATGTAGATATATGCATATGGCAACCTGATGGTAGTCAAGATAATTTCTCTGTAACCCATGAAGGAACTCTGTTGGCACTTGGCTATGTTCAAGTATGAATTATTGATACTACAGTGTTTATTTTACTGAATCATTTATTTTAGGCATCAAAACAAAATCGAAAATTCCTAGTAAGCCCACCAAATATGGAGTATTCAGTTATTTGTGAATCGTCAGGACACATTTTCATTTATAGACAAAAAAGGCCGATTTCTTCCAGCGAACTTCGACACCGTACTACAGGGAAGAGAATTCAAAACATTGCCGAGCAACAAGTATTGAATATTACAAACAACGAAATTTTAGGGATTTATCCTTTTAATAATAAATTATTCCTGTTAAGTAACAATTGTATAATGTTGTTGAAACTATAACTATTTTGTACAAGGAATTTAATAATAGAAATGATTTTATAATAAACATATCACAGTTATTTAACAACAGCTTTACAAGCGGAGTATATGTCGGGATATTTGTACTCAAAACCGACGGACAGGGTTTTTTGAGGCAATACCTTTTGTCCTTCTGTAATCATGACGGCCCTCTCTTTGTTCATAACAGCGTTGAGTACGAAACTGGGCAACGGTACTACTGCGGGACGTCGTAAAGCCTTCCCAAATGCCTGTAAATATAAATTTATCATATTAACAGTGCCTACACAATTTTTGATGCATGATTTGTTATATTGACAATATTTTTATATTTGTTTCTATATAATTTGGACTGCTAGTTATTGATTATTGAAAACAATGAATTCAGGTCAGATTGCATCAAGTTTGTTGATTTAATGATCAGTATAAAAGAAATAAATATTTTGAGTCCTGAACCCAACATTTATTAATTAGTGAATTCTCAAAAGAAATTTATCTTTATAAGTTTTTCACAATTATAAATCTATATTGTACACACATGGTCTTAAAATGTACCTGTTTTATATTATTTTATTTTATATCAGCCACTTACATTTGAATTTCGGCTATTGTAGTGAAAATTTCTTTAGGCGCGCCAGGCACTATATGGGACGGGGAAAAACATTGATTTCACTTAATGTAAGGTAAGGTCACTGCAAGATATATTAAAATTGGAAAGACTATCTACTTATCACGTAAGCTTACATGCTATTACGGCATGTCACGGCAGGCTTGATATATCTGCAATACAATTTACGCATGCTTTTAAATCAGCTAGAAGTACACTATGGTCACCTTATGCAGCTCACGGCAAGTTATACGTGACAGCGTGAGTTCGTTTCTGCAAATATACATTTTCGGAACGCGTGATATAGAGAAGCTAGTGTCGCCTCTTTCGGTAATTTTGTAAGTGAAGTATTTATGACTCATTATAATTGAACAAATTTTATATTTCTATTAAAAATTAACTGCGTGATATGTTCCTTTGCAATTATATTGTAATTAAGAATTAAATGACACATTAGGACTAATACTTGAGTCATAACAAAATAGTGGCATTTAATTCTCCTGAAATTTATATTCATTGCTAAGAATAGTACTAAGAAAACGAAACCGAGACAGGGAGATAACGAGAGAATGAAAGTATGATTGTCTTTCTTTTTCTTTACAATATTGACATGTTTAATGCATAAATATTAAAGTAAACATTAAAATAAGAACTTGTAATAATTAGGTGATAATGACTATAAGCAAAGTTAAAAACAGGTCTGACACCATAGATTGGTTTGTCCTATTGCCACAATTCTTATTTCTGTCAAAATTTATTTCTTTCCATCAAAACCACATTTATTCAAACGTCCGCAAAGATCAATAAAAACAGTAAATCGCATTAGGTGAATTTATAAATTTTGACAACAAATGTGTAAATTCTGCACAGATTCATTATCAGTATTTACGATTTAAGTATGCATGTCTAATTAGTAACTAATAAAGAACATGAACCCAAACAAATGAAACTAAATTAAAATGTAGAGAATGATGTATTTTGTAGTGACGATTTTTAAGTCATAAAAATGTTCAATACATACAAATATAATACTAATCTCTTTTAGAAATTGATTATTTTGCTTTTTAATGTCTTCTTTAATAAGTATGTTAAATTAAATTAATGTTTAGTCATCTGATTATTATTAACAGAAATTTAGCTATGTGTTCTAACACAAAGTAAGGTAACAAATCTGACGTGAGTATAGTCTGTTTCTAAGGCATGACAGCATGTGCGTTTTCGCCGATGTGACAACGCATGAGCTTTGTTGTTGTTTGTTTACACTGCCAGTATCTGGCAACCTAAAAACTTTCATGATGTTTAAATGCAAATTATGGCTGACTATTTATTGGTTTAGGAAAACATATGAAAATGTTCTTGTATTCAGCCATATCTATTTTAGATACTTTTTACCTCAATATAATGAAAAAAATTTAAATCTCAATAACTCTGACTTCGGAGATTTCAAAACACAGAATCACCCAGTACAGTAATGAAAGTCTTGGAATTGCAATGAGTCACTTTGACAATAGAGCTGCAATAACTACTGAATGATATAGTATTCAAGCTACTTTACTTGAGTAAATGCTAAAAAAACTTAGTTACCTAACTCAAAACACTTGTAGGGTAGTAAATTTGTTCTTTTTTTAATTTTCGTTACATATTTTCGAATTTGTAAATATTTAATTTTGTTGGAAATAATTCCTTTTTGTTGATATATATTAAAGGTTTATTTAAAGAAAAAAATTGTGTCCTTGTGAGAAAATATTTCCATGGTGGCCAATGACTAGTTGAATACAGAATGAATGTGTTCTTGAAGATTCCAGGAAATTCGAAGAATTTGTGCTAGCACCAGCCATTACAATACCTAATGTACTAGTAGAGTTTTTCAAAAATATTGATTTTACCTTCACATAATGTAGTAGAAAAACAGATTTTATTTTTTTTATGCTTCCCATAATTGTCAAAGTTAACTTTCTTTCTTGCTTTTCTAAGGGAAAATATTTATTCACTAAAAATGTGCTTTAAAGATTTTAAAGTGTACAACCAAAAAACAATTTATTAGCATGATCAGTTTATAGTTAAAGTACTCTCAAAGAATTATAAAATCTGAAAAAAAAATTCTTTCTTTTGTCTACTTTTTTAATAATCAAGGTTTTATGTTTTTGTTTACTTTTGCTATATCTTTGTATTTATATTGCATTTATTTACTTCACATTTCTTTTTTTGCAAATTATAACATACCTTTGAAAATTCCTTATTTGTACAAGGGATCGGGGCTACTCCATTGAATATACCTTCAACTTTAGAATTTTCAATGGCATACACCATCAAAGCTGTCAAATCATCAACATGAATCCAAGGCATGTATTGTGCTCCATTTCCAACAGGACCCCCCATTCCCAGGCAGAAAGGCAGATACAACTGCTTAATCATACCACCATCTTTACCTAGTACTACTCCACTTCGAATTGTGACTGTTCTACAATGTTTTTGTGATTCAAGATTGAGTTTAGCTGCTTGTTCCCAATGTTTACACAATTTTGAAAAGAAATCAAACTCATCACAATGTGGATCTTCTGTATACTGCTTTTCACTGTCTGGTTTATAAGCACCTACCCCTGACATTGTTACAAATACAGATGGTTTATTTGGGGATGCTTCATTAATTTTATCAGCTAACAACTTCGTTGTATTGATTCTAGAATTGAAAACGTTTTGTTTGAAGCCAGCTGTCCATCTTCTAGTAACATCCATTACATTTTGGCCAGCTAAGTTAACAATGGCTGTAGTTTCTTTGGGTAAGCCTTTGGCTTGCAAATCATTCCAGGATATTCTTTGAGGTCCTGGCATACGAGAGACCACTGTTATCCCATATCCCTTGGTTTTTAAGAGATTGCATAGTGCAGTGCCTATAAATCCGGTTCCACCACCTAAAAATTTACCGGTATGTAAAAAACTGTACCTACTGAAAAATGTTAAAATAGACTAACCAACTAAAACGTGGCCAACACCAGGTGACATATTTTTATTGAGAATGAAAATACATTTATTTATATTATGCAAAATCTATTTTATTTATATAAATTTCAAATCAATGTCATTAATTGTCAAAATAAAGTTAACAACACAGATTGCCAAGACTGCTATTTCGTTTTATAATAATGCAGTGCTCCCTCTTATTGATGGTCAAAGTATGACAGTTTGGAAATATACGCCATGTTATTGTTAGTACGAACATTCACATCATATTAGAAAGGTGTGTGGGAATGATTTTTTAAAGAAGTTCGTTATGTAAATGTGATAAGCATAAAACACGACAGAAAAATTTAATATAAACCATTCTTTCAGGATACATACATTCATACGACATTTTCTCGGCATGAAAAATGTAAATACGTATAATAGCTCTATGTGTAAATATATTTGAAAGAGAATTTACAAGCACTGTATAAAAGCAAATCAAGGAGAAAACAAATAGAATCAGGAATTACTTGATCCTTTCCTGATAATCAAAGTAAGAATTATTTATCTGTTACAATATTGAAATAATTACTACAAAATATTTCCTAATAATTATAGTCGTGTAAAATTTCATTTTTACAGCCCTATAACACTCTATCATAACTAACCCACAACATTCAAACGAATATTTTACCAACAAGGATATTTCTCAAACCAATCGCCACTAGTCGCTTAACAGGTTCCAAGTATTCTAGCGTAGGGAGTCTATATGGTTAACATATGTCTTGTAGAAACAAACTGTTTCAAGTGTGACGGGTTGACGGTTCTGTGGTGACGGTTCTTAACCTTAAAAATATATTGTTTGAACTTGTCAAGGAGACAAATATTTTGAGCTTATTATTGAATTATTATACATGGATTTAAAAACATTTCTGAATTAACTTCCGAACACAGAATGACCGAGCAAGTGGAGCTACTATTTTTCGATACATTTGCTCATGATAATTCTGAAGTAAGAAAACTGTTACCTAAAGTTATAGTGTTTACAACTGCCTTTTTTAGGAAATAAATCTTGATTTGGTGCAGTTTCCGCAACCTGTTTATGTTACCGAAGTAAGAATTATTCCTCTTGGAGCAAGAGTACAGGCAGATTTCCCCGGTGGGGTACGTCTAGGGGCCACTAATCCAAGCCAATTTCAAATTGAATTTTTTGTAAATGATTTGGGCAAACGTGGAGCTAGTACTTTTGAAACATTGGGAGGATTTGAATATGACCAGAATGGGTGCATCAATTTGGAATGTGCTCTTGATGAAACTGTTCGGAAGATCCCCACAGATGGATTGGTATTGAAAGGTATGTGTTTAAGACAACTATTTCACTATAATTTAACATTGGCTTATCTATAACAAACATTGATTATAAAATTAAATGATTTCATAGATGTTTTTGAAGTAGTATGTGTAGTTAATGGTTTCGGGTATATTATGGAAAATGTAAAATAAAATTTAGTAACTTTTGAAAAGGATGATGAAAGTATGGTTTTCAACAAGCATATTGCCATAAAGATAGAAAAAATAAAATAAATAATAAATAAAAACATTAATGTGGGAAACAAATAAAAACTAGTTGCTATATATCATTGCAGATTAATTTTCCTTAAATTGAACAGCTTAAACTACTTTTGTTTAGCCAGCAGAGTCATCAGACCTTATCATATTTTCCTTTTCCAAGTTTTGAGTGTTGTGTTTTTTATGAATAAATAATAATCTGTACTGAATAAAACTTGGAACAGAGAAAGTTAATTAAGCCTACTTAGACCAATTTTTACTGTATGCGGCATGAGGGCTGAAACTGAGCAGATAAAGCTCCAGAAACAGAGTGTGACCATTATGTAGTACTGTTGCTACTGCATCTTCACGACCAAAAATGTCATTACTGAATACTTCTTTCTAAGATTTAATATAACCTTAAAATAACTTTTAATTTTTTCCACTTTTCATTATAGCAATTACTGAAGAGTTGCTGTCTTTATTGATCTGTAGACCTTAGACTACATGTCAGTATGAGATACTGCTAAAAAAATGTTCTAGGGATTATTGTTAAAACAAATTTTATTACATTTTGATAGAATGTTACTGACACAATCTTTAACAAAATATGTTAATAAATATAAATTAATAAAATCTTTTCTTAATTTAAGATAATTATAAATTATTAGCAGCCTCAATAAAAATTTCAATTATTTAAAGACATTTACAAATCTAAGTTATATCTGATATTCAAAACTAACTAATGTGTTTTTTAACAGTATTGCCTATAGTAAATAACTATATACTGAAAAGTGTTATGTAAAACTATATTCATCACAATTAGCTTGTGGTGTAAAAATATACTTGAAATATAGTATACCCATAGCTTTGACAGTAATAAAATATATTATAAAGCACAAGTGTGAAGTTGAGAATGTCATTATGTAATGTCTCATTGAATGAAACAAATTAATTCCTCAATTTTTTCAATAGGATGGTATACCACAATCACATTAGCTGTATATGGAACTCTAACAAATAACATAACTGAGCAAATCATACCACCTGTGCCCAATCCAGCATTGCCAGCTCAGTCCAATGCCATTGTTGAGGCCCAACAAATTTGTGCTAATGCAACAATTGAACCAGAATGGCATCCACAAGAAGTTGTACCACCAACTCCTTTGGATTACAGTGCCCAACAAGCCACTGCAAATTACAACTACAATGCTAATGAGCAGTATACTCAAGAATTTGGTGAATACTATAATGGGGTACCAAAAGATCCAAGAAGCTATCATCATCCACCTGAGGGTGAGTGGGATAATAAAGCCAGGCCTAGAGCTGCTGAAACTGACAGAGACAGGGATAGAGATAGAGACAGGAATAGAGATTCACAGTATCAGGTTAGTAATTGTTCTCTAAAGTATCTTCATTCCAAATCATTGTGAAGTATTCTAAACCATTATCCTTAACACATTCAGCTATTTTATGGTATTCATTTCTGTTAGCTATTTGGGTCCAGGTCTTTTCTGTTAGTTTTGTAATGCATTGTTCATCTTAGAGGGTTTCATTGGCCTTTTAATATCCTTTGGTTTCCACTGTTTTTTTCTTTAACCATTTATGTCCTATCCTCCTGCTAAATGTCTAGATTATTGCCATTTCAGATATTTTAGTGTTACTTATTAGCTCTACTTTTAGACTCTTATTATTTTGATAATGCACCTCCCCATAGACTTCTATGTAACATTGTTTTTAAAATATCTATTACCTTGATCTTTTTCCTTATCTACTGTACTTGAAGGCTTCTTTAGTTTTTATATAATTTCAATTTTCAAAACTGCATGTATGTTTTGTTTTTTTAAGGTGGACCAACCATCTGTACTTTTAAGATTATTGAATTTCTTCTGAATGGCATTCTTGACAGATTTATCTTATTTGGTTGTAGTAATACTGAAGTTGTAATTTAGGTTAATTGATCCAGGTATATTCATCTACTATTTCCAGTATTATTTTAATAACTGGAGTGTCTACTAGTTTGTTATAATTTATCTATATTTTCTTAGTATTTATTTTTAAGCCAATTTGACTGCTTCCTGTGTTAAATTCAATCATTTATTTTGGCCATTCATGTGAATGTTTGACAACTAAGAGAATGTCATCAGTATATCTCAGATGGTTGATCCATATTTTTTAATTCTGGTGTTCTGAAAGATACTTTCTGATGCTGGTGTCAATAGCTTCAGTAATAATGCTTTAATTCCTCTGTAAGTGGGAAATTGAAGTTGATATATATTTTGGTAAGGCTTTCTTGTTTGCAGTTTTTTCTACAGTTCAACAATTACTATATGATGTTATGACTATATGGTGTTATGATATTTTTTATGTTCTTATCTCTATCTCAAGAATTTTGGATATTGCTCTATAGAGTGCTTGTACAATATGCTGATGAACTCCATTATTGTTTTGTAGATTAATTACTTATTATTTATTTTATTTATGTATTTAAACACATAAAAGTTACAAAGTAACTGAAAGTAATTACATATGTCTACATAATTCTTGTCTATTTATAAATAGAAAAATTAAGTAAGGAGGTATATATTAATAATATAATCAATCTGTTTATCCCATGTCAAAAACCACTAAATTTATATGGTTTTCAATGCACAAATTTCAGTAAAACTGTTGTAATAATTACCAAAAATATACATACAAAAATACAATGAAAATGAAAACTTCTGGCTTTTTAATGTTTCACCAGTTTATAACATATGTTTTGCCTTTCTAAAGGTAGTTTATGGAATACCTAGAACAAATTAGAATAAATCTTTGAACTAGATATTACAGGAAATCACAATCTTTAGTATACCCATTATTGATATTGTCACTTGTCATTATTTAGTTTGCCATACTTGTAAATTCTTGTATTTAGCATAGTATACTTGAAGAAGTTCTAGCAAGGCAAAACATTTGTTAATTTATCAATTAAACTGCTGAAACATTAAAAAACTAAGTTTTCATTTTAATTGTAATTTTTCATAAACAATCCACTGCAACATCAGTTGAACTTAATATAGACACAGTTATCAGCATTGAGTGGTTAAGTCTAAACATACTGCTATTTTATCAGGGTTCCTATTCAGTGTACCACTTTTAACTCAAATATCTTCATTACCTTTATCGTCAGTGTATGAAATCCATATAATATATGTTTGAGATACATCATTTAAAAAGTAATTGATATAGAAAATAGTGAACTAAGAATATCTTGAGTCACAGCACTATTAATAAACATAGTTATTAAGTACATCATTGCATTTGACTTTTAAATTCAAAAATTAATTTTCTAGGAAATTATAAGAAATTCCTCTCTTTTTCAGAGCTATGTAACTTTTTCTTGTAGGAGTTTATTGTTGACAGATTTGAGAGCTTTGGCCAAGTCCAAGAGCATTATAATGATAGATTTGTTTAAATTAGTTAAATAAATCAAAGCATCTGTGGTTTCCATATATTGTTAAAGTATTTAACCAAAATTTGAAAATTTGATTATAAAGATTTTCCTAATAAGTCATACAATATTAACGAGCATTTTTCCTTCATGAGTGAGTACAATATTCTTTTTATTATTTAAGAAATCTGGAAACCTGGAACGCGACCACAGCAGATCAGAAGTCGATCGCAGGGATAAAGAAAGAAGGTATTCCAGATCTGAAAGCAGAGACAGAGAAAGACAGACGCGAGAATATAGAGAAGCGGACGTTAGAGAACAGGAACAATGGGCTGATGTCGAACAACAAGACTACCACAATGAACGCAACGACCCAGACTGGAATGAACGAGATAGAACTCACGAAAGGGACCGTAGCGAACGTTTCAAATATGATGATAACTACAGGAGAGGCTACAGCAGAAGTGATGATCGAGAAAGAGACGAAAGGAAACGTCCTCGAACGCCCCCGATACAATCGCCGAAGCGCCCACATACCCCTTTCGGGCAAGAACACAAAGAACACCCGGTTGCTGAAAGAGAAATCGTGCCAGAACAAGATGTCGATGTTCAAACTAAAGAGAAGGAAGAAGAACCTGCTACAAAGAGTCCTGTGAAGGACAGTCCACCTGAGGAAAATTTGAAAATGGATGTGGAAGAATTCGAACCAATTTTAAGTGACGAGGATATATTGGATGACGCTGATCACTATCAAGACATAGATTATGACTACAGCTCGTACACAAATAATGATGACATTATTAAAATATTTACCCCTGGTGTGACTGAACTGAAGAAGTTCCCCAAAAAGAAATGGTTCTCGATTAAAGATAATCTTGTGGAAATTGATGAATCCTTAAAAAACGTAATCGGCATCGCTGATGACTATTTTAAATCAAGCATTACGAAATATGAAGAATCCACATTTGAAAAACTAAACACAGAAATTAAAGAAGAATTCATTCATTTGTGCGAAAAATTAATTAGTACAGTTGGCGACTCCGATGTGTTTTGCAATATTGTTCACTTTTACGTTTTAATTAAATCGATGAACCCAGAGAACATGAACTCTACAGACAAGGAATTGTTCGAACAAGTTACAACGATAGTAGAAACTGTAATGGAGTGGCTTAAAATTGCTTTAAATTACGATTTAGCGAACATTCAGGATCAACCTGTGTACAAGATTCGACACATCAAATGCGGCGTCAAACTTGCAGACTGGAGTTGCACTAGTGCTGAGTTTATTACAATCTTATTCCAAAATAATTTCAATGTTCATAAAGATTTGCTGGAATTGTACAGTCAAGAATTCATGGCGCTATCCATAAAGCTGATGATTTTGAAAGCGTTGGACACGTACCTCAAGAATAAAATTGCTATTGAAAAATTCCTTCTTGGGAATACTCACGATTCTGGTAGAGAAAACGGATTTTGTGAAATTGCCCCTACGGGGGATACGAACGGTTACAAAACCCTGGTAGGATTCTTGCAAAAAAATCCTTCTGTTCGTCTCAAATTTGCTTTACAATCGATACTAAAAAAGTTAAATTTCTACGAAATTCTTCACAAAACCTACAGCATCCTTGTCCAATTCAGGAACATTGCCCACGATATTTCAGCTGAAGAAATGAATCTGATAACGAAATCTTTGAATCAGATTTATTCGTACTGTCAAACCGGACCGTTTATTCTTTCTCAGCCTAAAAGGTTTCTCCCGGTAGCGTCTCAGTTTGAAATTCAACGAACCAATGATTACGTGATCCTGGTTGAATACTTTAAAATGTTCAACGCATTGCAATGCTTTGTGTTATTGCTAACGCACCCTAGTACGTTGAATTTGCCGCTGATAAAGAACCCCATCTATGAAATCGTTTTAATACTATTGAAGACACCAGAAGGGCTGCAGTATCTTTCTGAAAACACTGAAACTATTGACGTTTTGCTTAAATGCTTGTTACATCCCGCGGAGGAGTTGCAGTATCAGAATGATATGGAAATGCAATCACATCAGTTGGGTTTGAGAATTGCCTACAAATTGCAAGCTTTGTACCACATCGAATTTTTAATGAGTGAAGGACAGAAAAACAATTTCGATTGTGATGTTCCCGAGATCATTGACCAACTACACGGATTGTACTGTTTGACGTTCACGTTCACTGGGAAAATATCAGTGGCTGAAACGCTAGGAATGGGTCGCAACGTCAGCAGTCTGTTACAGTTTGTCGAGCACATGTTTCTAAAGGAGAAATCCGAAACGTTTATGATAAAATTCAGGAAATCAAACGGTATCTCCTATATTATTGACTTAATAACTTTTACGATTTCTTCAGTACCCAATATTACTTTATTGGAAAAACACTCGAAATTGTTGCTGTATCTGGCAAATCAACACGATACGTTTGAAGAAAACACAAGCAATCGACTTAACGAGTTGAAACAATATTTGGTTCCGTTTGAAACGGTCGCCGTATTAAGTTACGATAACATCTCCCCTTATCTGGAAATTATCGATAAATTTTCTGATAGCTTTTTATACAACGTTGAATCAATTACAACTAGTTTGAGGATATTACAGCACTTTGGAATTTCCACGCACGATCAGTCAGTACTTTCCGAAAATCCCCTTAACAATTTCGTTGAACTGAAATACAAGCACGTTATATTACAATTATATTCCTTAGATGGGACATCTATTTTAATAAAATTGCTGCAAAAGGTTTGCGAATATTACGAACAACCGGGATTGCATTCTTTCATTCTAGTTTCAAATCGGGGTGTAAATTTGCTAAATATAATCCATCCCGCAATTTTATTGATTCAAAAAATGCTGTCGTATGTTATCCAGTGTCGAAATACGAACTTCACCGATCTGACCTCTATTCCTGTGTTTTTGCAGACGTACAATTTGTTGAATAGTTTCCCGAATACGGCCAACGGATTTATGCTAGCGCAAGATATTAAGTCGTTAATTATAGATACTTTATTAGTGTATACACAGCCTATTTCTGAAGAAGTTACCGAAAAAGACACTCTGAACAAAACCCTTTGGACGCAAATGAGCGGGGAAGTCGTTAAATACATTACGTTGTCACCGCATACGTTTATCTCGGGTCTTCTAATATTTTCCGAACTGCTCCCTCTGCCGTTACCAATACAAACTAGAGATGAGTTGTCGAAAGATGAAATTTCGTGGATAACGAATTTGAGAAAACTCTGGTCTGCACATTTACACCCACACGGCGTCATGATTCAAGATATGGTAAACAAGTTGTGTATTTCCACCCAACCACAACTGCTGAATTTGTTACGTCGGATTTGCGTTCAGATCTCTGATTTGGCAGCCAATTCTGCCATAATGATCGCTAGGGGTATTCTGGATAACATTTACGATGCCGTTGTTCAAAAAGAGGAAACACAATCAGGACCGTGCAGCAACTACGCGGCTAGATTGTTGAATTTCTTAGCGTGTTTGGTGACTCATAACACCATCAAATGTGCGGTGCTTCACCTCATTCACACGAACTCTACGGTGACGTTGAAAACCGATGAAAAGTACGTGTCACTCATACCAGCTTTTGCGCAAATCGTGAAGAACACCAACTCAACTAATAGTCACATCCAGGCCCAAGAATGCATTTTGAGTATCATTCAAAGTTTCTGTGACTGTGAGATCGCTCTGTTACAAACGTCCCCGACCGGAAATAAAATATCGTCAGATGAATACTTAGCAAACGCTTTGCCGATGAAAGAGCACCTCTTGGGATTCATGCAAATGATGTTGGAACATCTTGTCGTGGAGAATTCTTTCGTAACGTATCTGCCTATTGTGAGGACGTTCTTGTTATTGACGGAGCATGATTATGGTTTTTTTCACTTGAAAGATTGTCTCCTTAAAAAGAATGACGTCTTCACGGCCTTACTCAATAAACTGTCGACTGAGTTTTCTGTTGAAAATGCAGAATGTTTGTCAACTCTCAATACGTTCGTGGAATTTTTGAGGCTTTGTGTTACGGTGGAAGAGGAAATAGAGCCGAATTTGCTTTACAGTCCAAGAACAATCAAACTATCTCTTCAAGAAATGAAAACACTCATCGGTTGGCCAGCAGGGAGTGAGAAACCGGAAAGCCATCCGCTGATAACTCTAGAAGAAATACTAAAGGTGAGTAATTAACATCTATTTTTACATTTCTGTGTATATACAAGTATACAAAAATAGAACGTCAAGCAGTGTTAATTAATTTTACATAAATGTCACTGATGTTTCATGTTATAGGTATAATTATGAAAATGTTGAAAATCGCCCACATTTTCAGGTCCTATGAGCAAAATTTTCCTAATTTTGATCGTCACTAACGTTACATATTAAGGAGAGTGACAGAAAGATGGCGAAGTTATTTGAAAAATTAAAGAATTCACTTCTAATGACTTGATAGATAGGTTGTGTTTTTTTTTTCATTAAATTAAAATTACAATGTTCAACAACATTTAAAAAACACCGTTTTACTAGTCGTGATTCTGGCAGCTGGATCATGATTTCATTAAAAGTCATCCATTTTATCTCAATAAAAGTAATTTATGTGGTTCAGGTCTGGGAAACGAGGTGGCCGCAAAATACTCTTGAATTAGGTACTCTGCCAAGTACATCGTCTGGGTAAGCATGTGGTCTGTAATAATGTTCAGTGGCACATATTTTAGTAGATTAGGTAACTTGACTAGGAATTCTAATTAAATTTTTGCATAAAATTCAAAAGGCCCAATGGTTTGGCTGGTTAGAATACTGATCCCTAGATTAATTTTAAACGTATAGTTGGACCGATCGTCATGTGTATGATTTCGATTTTTCGTACTCAAACTATGCAATTTGCGGAGGTCGCATAAACCTCGAAAAATTACCGAGTTCTTACTGCCTCTCTGCAAAGTAAAATGCGACTGTGGTAGTTGCAAGGCTCTAAGCATTGAACACATTGAACGTGGATTACGTAGTTATCGCAGAACTTTACAGTGTTCGAGTCTGCTTGGATTTCATCTAAACACTCTAGCTTTAGCTTTTGTCACAACTGAATTGTCCATAAATCCATATACATGTTAGCATACTCTAAAACCATGTATGGAGACGGTATAGTGAGAATAAAAAGTCAAACAATACCAGAAGAATTTCTAAATAACAATTTTTAAATTGTCTCCTACCGTCATATCTGCTTTTGCCTGATTTCCGTTTGATATCCATTTTTGTTGTTTGCCGTTAAGTTTTCGAGAATACTAAAGGTTTTGTTTAATTTTCGAGTATTCATTAACATAGTTTATGACTGATCCCGCTGTGATCGTTTGTACAATACGACGTTTCGGTAGACTCATTTGCTGTCTTCAGATCTATTCGCCATATCCTCGAAATCGCCTTAATTGTGTAACAAAAAGTGTAAGCAGACAAATACGAGGACAATGCAACTCTGAGGTCAATGTTTTTTTATTAATCTACCTCAGTACTTGATTGTTTTGCGGTTACATTGTTTGTTAAATTGACAGCAACAATTCTTGGTATTTGAAATGGAATGGGGGTTTAACTGTGATATGTTTGTAACAATTTAAAGAACGATCATGCCAGAGTACTTATGTGTCTTTGTCTTGCTCTGCTAACCGTTGTGTAGTGTTGAAGTGGACTGTATTTTGAGGAGCTGACCCCGCACTGCCTTTTAGTGGATTTTACTGTGTCTATTTCACGTCCGGTCTGATTTCACTTAAAACTACAACAATGAAGAACTAGAGAGATTAGTTCTTTTTACGAGCGAGAGTGTCTCAACTGTCCGGTGGATCAAGCGACTCTGGCAATGAGTATGCGCGTAAAATTCACCAACAAAAACAACAAAAAAATACAAAAGAAAAGATTCGGAATTACACTGCTAATCCAAAACTTTTGTTCCAATTATATACTAATCTACTAATAATTGTTAATGAATCCTCAACAGTATTTATTCTATAATTCATTAATCTGTTTTTGTTTTCTATAAAGTTTAAGTTTTTGTTTTTGATTACTTTTTCTCATATATTCTTTTTTGTTTGTCAGGGTGTATAAAAGTAATTTATTTTTCTAGAAAGCAGTCGAAGAAACTAAAACCTTTGAAAGTTTCCTGGAAAGTGTTACTGCTTTGCTGAAAGTTTTGGAAGAAGACGCAACTGAAGGAAACAAAAAACAACCTTATCAAGAAACTATACTTCCAGCTCCCGAAGTTCTCTTAACTCAGTATGCACACCGGACAATTTTCAGTTCGGCAGATGCCTGTGATGAACGGCTGACCACAAGATACTGGCTAGCAACACCGGCTGATGATGGGGAAAATGACTTAGAAAATGTAAGTACTCTATGTGATTTTGTTGTCTTGAAGAACATTACAACATCAAAGAGACTTGGTTTTCTATAAAGGCTATTCTCTTTTTTTCATATTTAGATTATAATCGCAATAAAAGAATTATTCAAAAATGTCACAATTTATTGCTCTAGCTTGGTGTACCCATGAGTGACTTCACCTGCCCACAAATACCACCCCAAACATTTTCAAGGCACTATTGTAGTTCTGGCATTGTATTTCCTTCTCTATGGTGATAAACTAAGCGATTTAACAGAAAAAATCGCCTCTCAGGTTTAGGGTGCTTGTTTATGGTGAGTCCCTTAGTCTCTCACATTTAAGTCGAAGTTTCTTCCATTGTCTTGAGGACACAAAACCACTCACATTCCTGAGCACAGTTTTTGAATAATTCTTCAGAATTTGACTGTAGTATAACTAAGTAAATCAGTGTCAGAAATAGGATTCGGTGGATCCAGGCGATGGAGGCCGTCGCCCCCTCTGACAGCTTCAAATTTAGCAAATTTAAAATTAAAATGAGGTAATCTTAACTCCAAGAGCCTAGAAGAAGGTCACTACTATGGGTTTAATCTCCATAACAACCATTTTAATGTAATTAATGTAGTAGTCAAAGAAAAATCTGAGTTTAAAATTATATTTAGGTAAATTTAGTACAGGATCCCCCCCCCGGAAGCACGTGTTTGCATCCGTCCCTGGTAGCGTTTCGATTTCTAAATTACTTTGTCCTTTTGAGCTAGGAACTCAATCTGATGGTCAAACCTAACGTGACAGGAAGATAGGTCCTCATGTCCTGAACACAGTGTATAGCAACTTTGTTGCTCAGACTCAATAAATATTTCCACTGAATTAATGTTATCCCTGAAGCAATGTGCTATGTTAGTATTTGTTTTATAACTATTTTTTTAGGTTACCTGCGATTTAATGGAATTATGTCGACAAACTTTGCCTCTGGATTTCAATCTTGTCCGAGAAGCTGAAAAATTGTGCCGAATATCCAGTTCCGACAGCGGCAGCGAAAAAGAGAAAAGGATGAATGATGAAAATAGCAAAATGAAAAAACCTTTTGGTATGTCTTAAATTGTTTCAACAATTAAATGTAATAATTTAATTTCTGTATATTTTTAGTAACTCCGATGAGGGCTCGAGGGTTCGCGAGACCGGCTCCTCAAAGACCAGACTTGTTTAGATCAAGACCACCTAATACTTCTAGACCGCCGTCACTTCATGTAGACGATTTCGTAGCTCTCGAAACCTGCGGTGCTCAACCCACAGGACCGACTGGTTATAACAAGATAAGTAGGGAATTATTGGCGTCTACTAGGATTGCTAGGGGAACTAGAGGAAGGGCATTTGTAACGTCTGAACGCTCAGTGCAATACAGACAAATGTGAGTACAACTCCAATTGCTTGATTTCCAAACAATGGAATTAATGTAGATTTGATTCGACAGTTGAAGGATGATTTCTAACCCAGAAATTATCGGAAGACAAATCCCAAAGTATACATTCAAAGATATAACCTATATCAAATTGTATTAGTGATTGCAATTCTAAATATATTTTTCTTTTCAGGCCATGGTGGGGTGCTGGAATGGGAAGAGGTCCCTATCAGATGTAATTACTTTTAAAATAAGATATTATAAATTCAATATAAAGTTATTTATTTCACTCATTGTTTTATTAATGTATAAACAGTAAATATCCCCAAACTTCCTATGAAAACCAATCCAAATATTCCACAAATATTGAGAATAACAACTGAAGGAGTATATTTTTCTATGTAGTTTTCTTCAATAGGCAGTATGGGTAATATTATTAACATTATAAATAGGTAAAGTAGTATCACAAGACTTATTACAATTTGAATTGTACCAAAAATCTTATCAGAGACTCGCATCATTCACCAAAGTATTCTTCTTCAAACTTCTTGAAATCTTCCTCAGTGAATACTGTCTTCTTGCCTTTGGACTTTTTGTTACGTCTTCTGATTGGTCTTTTTGTCACAGCTCTCTCAATAATCTGAAACAGTTGTAGAAAATGAAGATAAATTAATAATTAATTCTGATGATTTTAAGAAATAAAGACATATGCAAATAGTGACCTAGTTAAAGTGGGATTGTAGACATAGGAAAGGAAATGGTAATTATTGAAATACAAACATCATACAATAAAGATCTTGAATGGTAGGAAAATCCAGAGCAAGCTCAACAATAGATAGTACGATAACATTTAATGGATTGCAGCACTGATAAAAACCCAACAATGAGAGAACTGGAGAGGTTGAGGGAGGTTGCTCAGCAATGGGCAAAATTTTGAAAGCATCAAAGGAATTTGATGCTTAACAATGGGCAAAATAAGGCTGAAAGAACACAAAATTTTGAAAGCGATCAAATACAGCTTCAAATATGCAAAACATTAAGTAAATGGTACTCTAATACAAAATTTCTCAAAGGCAACCCAGTCCAGACTTTGATATATTTTTTTTGTAGCCATTGAAATCTCAAATGATTATGTATCTAATATGTTTGTATTTTGTACATATAACTAATCACATGGAAATGGCATTACACACAGTAGGACTCCCGATTTGGAGTCTCTGTGAGCTAGTTTCTCCTGAAACTCCTAAATGTAGAAATCCATTTTATTATACAATGCTACTGAACTACTGCCATCAAATGAAATGTTTTCCAAAATTAATTGTGCTAATTGCATTTGCTTTATTTTTAGGCATAAATGATTTATTAAAACTGATTATGGCAAACTTCATTCAATAACAAACAAATTTTACTAACCTTATTTACAGCGTCCTTACCAAGATTTACTTTATTTACTTTCTTTATTAGCTCTAACTTCTTAATATTCTCTTTCAAGATTTCCTCTTTGCTTTTAAACTTTTTTCTTGCTTCAGATACAGTTAATTTTCTCTCTAAAAGTGGTAAAAATATTAATGAATATTTAATATCAATTCTAGTTTAATTATGTGAGTATTTAGTTATAACTAACAGAGTAAAGTTCTCGGTTAAACACACCTTTTGGTTTTGCTAAAGCATTTTTAAGCTTTCCACCAAATCCGTCCTTTTTTGGTAGCTTTTTACATTCTGCAAACATATCATGAAATTAACAAGGCAAGAATATTTAACTTTACCATTTATTAAAATTCTGAACATAAAAGATTGTAAAGTTATTAATTACACTAACCTTTTGCTGATGAATCAACAAGAAGTAAACCTTTACGAACAAGAGAGGCACTCATATTTAATTAATTGGAAAGTTGAAAATTAGAAAATTGTACAAAAACATCAATAGCAGTATAAATTAACATAACTTTGTAATTTTGTATGATCTGTGAACATAACCTCCAAAATGTTTAACTCAGGTTAGAGTGCGTATAAAACGAGTGGGCCCAGCACAGATCATATACAAGGTCCCAATCCCGGAAGCACAGCCATTTTTTGCTCATTTCCACCATTTTTAGTAGGCATGCGTCAACTTCTGTCATTTTTTTCGGACAAAAGACATGTATTTACATGCCAATGGTGTGAAAACTGTCCAAAGCATTGTGTATTAAGCAACCGTGAAAGGAAGTGCAGAGTTCTACAGCCATTACTCAAAACGTAGTGATTATGCCAGATTGTACTCTAAAGAGAAAAACCTGACAAAAGTGCAACTGGAAAACAGCAATGTATTCCTGGTGTGACTGTCCAAAGCATTCTGTCGCTACTATCAAAACAGGTTGTTATAAAAAGCAATAATATTCGCTTTTGTTTACAGCTAGCCTACGCATTGAGTAATATAAGTGAATAAATTTAAAATTTTCTGTATTGCAAAAAAATACCACCATAGGTAAGGAAAAAATGTCAAAATGAATTAATATTAAAGAGTTAGAAATATAATACTGCAGTTCGTAACAACGCTCAATTAAAAGATGATCCAACTCAATATGCTCTACTTGGTCTGGCTACTGACTGATTAGTAAATTTATTCATTCATTATTAACAAAATATGTTTAGGTACACAGTTCACTTGAGATGTGGGAGAAACTTAGGCAGGATGGCAGTAAAAATTAAAATGAATAACTATTCCAACAGGTTTTAAATTAAAAGTAAATTTATCTATTTTGCTTATGTTGTCAACATTTTGTAATTTAGACGAATTTTACGGACAAAAATGCTACCTACAATTATGTTGAATCCTGAGATTTAGTTAAATCGTCAGATTTGGCAGAAAGGAAATATCGTGTATCGCGTCTTACGTTTTAATAACATAGAACACATGTTTAGAACTGTAAACTACAGGGCGTCACATCAAAATCCACAAAATATAACAATTGGTTGAAATAAAATTTTCTAAAATTAACAGTACTTTTGTATAAATAGCCCAATAACTGATTTCCGAAAAAAAAATATATATATATATATATATATATATATATATATATATATATATATATGTAGCAAACAAAGCAATTCAAAAGGTGCTCCAGAGATAATTAGATCAAAATTATACTCTGAGCATTTAACTTTTTGTAACAATAAAAGGGTAAAGAGTCGTTTTATTTGCTCAAATTATGTAAAGTAGCTGATATCTGATCCGTTAAGTTGCCAATTTCCTGAATTTTGTGTAATTTGGATAGTCCTGTTTAAAGTTTGTTTCTTATTTACAGTAGGTATTGTCTGAAATTATGTGTGGAAAAAAACTACTGCTACATCAGAGATGATAAGACATTATAATTTTAAGTATGGTAGTTTTAGTTTGTCCAAGATTCTTGTTACCGCAACCACCGACAATATATGTCTAGAATTCTTATTCATGGATTCTGGTCGGCATTAATATGCTACATTTGTACAGGTAGATTTACCTTAAGTAACTTAAATCTGTCTTGACTAAGTTAGTGGAAACTTTTCTTATATTGCCGAAGTGTTTAAAATATGCTTTGCCACACCCTATGAATAAGCATGGATCAGTTCCTACTGCCTATTACAGGAGGAGCAGGAAACACATCTCCTATATTGGTTAAAGCTCAAGTGCTACAATCCAAGTGGACGAAATATGTTGACTAAAGCTGTAATTTTTATTTTATCAACAAATAGGCTAAAAAAATTTTAGTGGTTTCACTGTGTGTGTGATACAAAAGTAATCGATTGAAACATACTGATCTAAAAAAAAAATTTTTCCTTTCCTACATATGTTTGGTAATTTACATTACTTATTTCTTATGTGTGGTTGAAATTTGTTCCAATTGTAGTTTTTTTAAAACCAATCATACACCAAGATTTAAACAACAAATATTTATTAACATCTTTTTATTTAATCTAACTTCGTGTTCAAAATACATTATCTTGGGTGGTGTTTATATTCTTTTTGAAATAGATATAAATGGATGCTCATTATCGAAAATAATTGCATAGTGTTAAAAAAATACATTTATTCAAAGAAAATAATGCCATTAATTTAAACACTCCAACAAATTATTGTCAGTAAAGATTTTAAACTGGTTTTATCACCAAACATGAATACTATAATTTCTCAGAAAAAAATACTACAGAACAATAAATAAGCTAAACAAAAATAACGACAGCAATATAACAATCTGAATATTTCAATATATCAGTTTCTATCAGCCTACTAAATATCTTAATACTTCCTCAGTCTTCTTCTTCTCCTCTTCGCCTTTGCCTGAAACGAGCACCCCGCCTGATTTGGTTTAAACAAGCGAGCATTCTAATCATAAAGGCCGCAGGAACTGTTATGGTGTCTCTAGTTTCTTCTAGCATGATGGCGTTGCGGTTAATTAACTGCAAAAACAGGTAGGTGGCACAATAAACTTTATTATAACACCAAACATTTCTGAACTGTATATAACATATGAGGCCCATTCAAATTTAAATTACATTGTGTCATTTAGTTATGATCGTCTCAATTAAATTCGATACAAATCTAGAATTGTTATTATAGGTATTGCTATTATGAATCGAGACATGTTATAGTAGCTCACAAGCAAGCTGCTGTTCTACTCGAAATGACAGTTATTCGCATGATACCTTCGCAAAATCACAGTGGCTGTTCTACAGCTACTGTCAATAGGTACAGTGTAAACCAGCCTTTAGGGAATGGTTACGCAATGCGACTTGCTGACTTGACTGTCGACAGCTACTGCGATTGTGTACTCGTAACAGTAGTTCGCCTTGCAATGTCCCATATGTGCAAGCAAGTGGTGTAGAAGTAGGCAGCTACTATTGACGTAAAATACACGAGTGATCACAGTTACACCGTAATAAAATCGGTTAAAAATTCTTTGCTTTGAAATACTTCGAGGTGCAAATACAGCCAAATAGAGCCAGATAAAACATAATTTTGTAGTAATTCGTATTCGATGTTCTAACCTACTCACACATGACAGTAACTCGTATGATAAAATCAACACGGTACGAGCTAGCACCCAAATGGGCCTAGTGAGTCACGACTCGAAAGTATGCTTTAGTTTCTGAACTATAGCCTTGAACCTGTAACTTAAATTTGAACACTCTTTGCAATATCTACACAATTCAACAAACAATAAAACATTTCTTTCACATCTAACTAATTTATACAATATATTTTTTTTATTTATTAAAAATTTTAGTAATGATTTTAGTAATATAATGTTTAATTTGAAATATGAACCTTCATTGTAAGGAATGATGATAATAATGTGAGTATGAATGAATGAATCTTTATTGGCTCAGAAGATCCCAATTTTTGTTAGAATGTTTCATCTTAACTATTATTATTTCATATTAATCAGATCATTTTGGGTACATACTGTACTTTAAACATATTTAGATTACGAAAATGCAGAGTCTTAATGTAGTAAATGTTCTCATATATGTCAGCAGTTTTGTCCAATTAAACAGTGAATACTTTTTATTCAAAACTCATAATTTGTCAAAATGATCACATATTATACACCATAATTGCTTTTAGTACCTGATTAAGCAAGTATTTTGATCTATTTGGATGCGAGTTTTACATTTCCTTCATAAAAACTTATGCAAATATGCAATTATATCCAGTTCTTGAAACTTATTGTAGTTTTCTCAAACTGTCACAACACGTTGTAAATTAAAAAACAATAAAATTGTGGAATTTTAGTGGAAATTTGTATCAGTTAATTGTCATAATAAATTTCTACCGCGTATCAGTCGATTCAATTCCGTATTAGAGGAAGATAAGTAGAAAAGGCGTGGAACAAGAACAAGAATTTGGCAGGAAGTTAGGTAAGCATACCCCAAAATAGCACCCACAAAGATATTCAGTATGTATTTAATATGACTTTTAGAACATTAAACATTTTAAAGAGGACAAAACTTCTGACACCAACTGTTAAGTCACAAAAAAATTTAACACCTTTAAAATCTAATGAACTAAATGTAATACATCAAATACAACCAGCTTTGCCTTGATGAAGCAAATTGTTTGAAAAAAAGTCATAAATATACAAAATCACGATACTCCACCTACAGGCTAAGCTGGGTAACAACATGGTACAACATGTACATTGTTAAAATAGTTGGCATAGCATACAAGAATTTTTAAATTATACTCACCAGATCTGTATGGTTTAAATTGTCTTTTAGTGTTCTGAAACATGCATTAATTGCTGAAAGCTCCAAATGATAAATTAGCTACAAATATGAACATAACACAAGGGTGCATAATATCAAATGAGTGAACATGAGTAACAACTAACTGTTATTGTTTCTTGTTCAGTCACCAAAAATTTGTAATTTACATCAAATCTTTGCAATAGCAGTGCTTATATTATTTTATTAAAGTTAAGCTGGCATAGCAATGAGAACAAACTAAATGCCTATAATCAGGTTTGTGAAGAAACTAACAAGTATGAATTAGACTTGTATAACTCTAGATTCTAGGTTTCAACCCTCATGATAATTAGTAATTATGTAAATATTGTAATAGTCCGCTACTGAATATTCAGTATCTTGTTTGTATTCGACATATCAAATTGTAATTTGAGAAAGCATTAGATAAATACCAATCATCGTATACTTATGGTCTCGAGTATATTCAATCTAAGCCGGATGATATTGGGTACCTGCCTGGAATCATCTAATTTTAAAGAGTGTTCGGAAAGTAGTAATTGCCACAGTAAACGTGTATGCATATACCCGAACTGGCATTAAAATCAGGCACTATAAAATGTTAACTAAATTCAAAGTACAATATTTTTTTGTTTTTGGCTCAGTTTTAAAGATTTGAAAATGATTCTTTAACAAGATGTAACTTTTTATATCGTTTTTTATGCAAATTTACTTATTTAGAAAGACAATTGTAAATGTTTAAGGTTAGCATTTAGCTGCAGAGCATCAAAGTGGCCATGGAGTACTAGAGACAATAACAGACAAACAGTATTAATGTTCATGACATCATGACAGTTGTCATAAATTTGGGCAAAAATGGATTTGAGTTCAGAAGTTATAGTGGGAACGTAGGTGCAACGTGTCTATTGGCGATTGTTACAAACAGATTTTTATGGCCGGCGTCTGCGTCTAGATTTAGCTCGGCCCAAAAAATCGTCAAATCGGGTTTATAACCAACTTATTTATTCGAAATCGACCTCTGTGGAAATTCGCAATGAATTATAGCAGAAACGTCAATGTACGTAAACGAACGGTAAGAATACGGTTAAATGAAAAGAATTTGTTTTACCAAAGACTTGCAAGCGAACTGGACCTTACCAGAGAGTTCGAGTAGCGCGTCTGCAAGTTACTAGAGAACATTGAAAATGGACCGAAAATGAATGGGCAAAAGTTTTGTTCACTGATCAATGAAGATTCTGTCTCAGATTTCCAGATGATTGAGAAGGAGAAATGTATGCCGAATGTGGGGTTCTGTTATTTTATGGAGTGATATTTTGACCCAAACACGTATCCAGCAGCAAGTACTTCGCAGCGGTACTCTTGATACCGAAAGATATTTGCTTGAAATTTTGGAACAAATTTTATTCTCGCCAAACGCCAAACCTCATGCTGTACAAGTATTACGGAAATACTTGGACAAAGAAATTATAGAATGGTTTGAATGCCCAGTTCGCAGTCCGGATCTTAGTCCGATTGAGCAACTGTGAGATAGGCTTGGAAGAAGTATTCGACCCTGGAAGAATTAGGTACAGCGCTTTTCGAACAAAGGGCGGCTGTCCCTGAAGAAGACATGTCGTTTGGTTGCCAGAATGCCAAGAAGAATGGAGGCTGTTAAACAAGTTGTAGTTAAGGTTCTCATTTGGTTTGTTTGTGTAGGGCAATTTTGGAAATTAGAATAAAATGTATGATCCCTGATTCAAATAAGCCTATTCAGTTGCCCTCCTGGACCTGAAAAACCTACCCCTACTCCAAAAATATTTCTGATTTGTTCCTATTTCTAGGACAATTTTTTTCCGATTTGCCCCTTTCTAGGACAATTTTGTTTTCTAATTTACTCCCCTCTAAACCAAAAGCTGGATACGCCCTAAAAATGAAGCAATTGAGTTGAACAAAAATTATATACGATTTAAAAAAGATGCATCTTGTTAAGAAATACATTTTCAAATCTCCTAAACTGCTAGATAACTCTATAGGACGATTCAAAAGTTGGACATAAAACATATTCGCGATTCTCCTGGTAAAAAGCACCCTCTGCAGGGTTATTTCATTCACTAAAGAATGTTTTAAAACGTGGAATGTTTTATCTTTATTTTACTAAGAGAGTCAGTAAAATAAACACAAAAAATTGGACTCAAAATTTAATCAATATTGTAAAGTGCCTGACTTAAATTTACAGAGTATTCATTATGTGATTCCTGCTACATAATATATGTAGTAAATCTAATGTTCATGTGTTAATCTTTTCAAAAAAACAGAAGATTCTACATTTTCAAATCACATCTGTTTTAGGTCACATATAGTCGAAATTTTTAAGATAAAATATCTACATTGAAAATGTCAAATTTACCGCGGATTATTCCTTCACAAGAATCCCGAACTTATATTTTTCCGAGTTGTTATTAAACTTCTTCCTACTTAATGTCCACCATTATCCCATTTTCACTATAATTTATTCAAATAACTGTTTAAATATGTTTACCAATTTGCTTGTAAGCTTTCTACAGATGACTATTCATATCTCTTCAAGTCACAGATGAAAAACAAGGTAAGTAACTTGTATTTGGTTATCATATAAAGAACTTAAATTTTAATATGAACCCAAAACTAATCAAAGAGTTCTGGTTTCAATTAAGACAACAGATTTGATGAGTACCATTAAACATTATACATGCTTTCTGGATACAAATAACACCTAGTCTACATACAATGTCGATCACACGGTAATATGTTCTTGTAACGCTTTCTTTGGCGTACCTAGGAAGAAAGCGTCCATTCAGTAAGAGAATATGAGGTAAATCTCTGACCAATGATGAAATAGTAATAGTTTTCAACGCTAAACTAAAAAAAAAGATTAACAGATACTCACATCCTCAGCCAATTTGCTATCGAAGGAAGCTTCTTCTAAAACCGGAGCCCACAATTTAATATCGTGATCAATGCCGCTAGTCGCTAACAGAGGTAGTGTCGGATGGGGTTGCAAACAATTGACTACGTGTTGATCGGCTTGCAAAAGCATCTTCAATTTGGCGTCGTGACGATTCCAAATGAACACGTGACCACAATCTGAACCGGACATGACGTAATCTTCACCCCAGAAAGTGGCTTCTTTTATCATAGTTCTGAAAAATGAAAACAAAATGCAGTATACCATCATGACATTGAAGCATGTATTTATACCTTGCGTTTCTATGGCCGACGTATTTCATCTTCATTTCGGCTTCGTAGACGTTTACTGCTTCTTCCTCACTCTTTTTCTCAACTGCTGCTTCGCTCGTTACTAGTTCCTCTTCCTCAACTTCTTCCTCTTCGTATTCGAAATCATCTTCGGTATTCTAGTAAGAATTTGATGTATCAGTCATTACATTTTAAAATTACTTCAGATAAATAAACACTGACATATTGCGGTATAAGGACAAGTGATAGACACCATCTATTCGCAAATACAAACGAGTTTCTTATTGGGCAGAGCAAAACTTTTAATTCATTCAATTCAATTTAACTAAAATCAAAACACTTTAAAAATTCATTTTGTTCACCAGCATTGTATGTTAATTTCCTGATACCAATCGCATCAGTCGAGTCCGTTTTACCCATGTTTCTCCAAAATATGCTAATTCTCATTTAAAACATGACTTTATACATACATAAATACATCTTTTAGCAGCTGACAATATATATTAAATTGTGTTTCTGTTATATGCTAATATCGGTACATAAGTAAATTATATGCTCGTATTTCACGCAATCTCATACAGAATGGCAGACGACTAACAAATTAGGCACTTGACCAGGGACCACCCATGCAAAGGTGGCAAACACAAAGGATTCAGTTTTTTCCTAAGGTCTTCTAAATTTTCCTACGGTCCGCGAAACTTTCCCACAGTCCTCTAAATTTTCCCACCGTTTTCCCATCTCCAAATGTCACATATCCTATGCTCACAGAAAATTATAAAATAATATTCATCCAAAAATAAGACACGTTTTTAAGATACAGGATATTTAACAATATGTACACCACAGATTTATATTCAATGTTCTAACATTGTTTATCTTAATAAACATACGGTGCTCGTTGGATTGAACTTGGGGAGAGGGGGTGGGGCTGTTGGTTGGCCACCTCGATCACCTCAAATAAATCGTCTGGAGGTTTGTTTATTTCAGGGGGTATTTTACGAAAATTGTTTAAAAATGTGCTCTTACAAAAAATTAACTAAACTGGTGAATAATGAAGGATTTTCGAGAATTAAAGAAATTCACAAGGTTTTTAACTGACTCCGAGAATACTTACATTGTAGGCTATATGCCTGTAATGAAGCTGATTATTGAGTTTCCTAATTGTGTATTTTTTAATTCGTGATCATGAAAATATGTTTTGATGTTTCTCCAAAACATTTATTAAAAAAGTTCAACAACTCATACCTTGGAGTCTGTATAAACATTTTGTTCATATTTTTGGATGACAAATCTCCTACCGAGTGCTGATGCATGTTTTTTAAACATTTTCACATCATATACTAAGTTTATTCTTGTTTTTAGTCATACTTTACAATACAAATGGTTGTAAGTTGAAAATTCCTAAGTTTTATATTTCTTTAACATTTTTGAGTTTCAACAAAAGGTAGCATTTTTCTAAACAACGTATTCATAAACATGAAAATTTAGCTCTAGAACTATACATGAAGATTTAGCTCTAGAACTATAAACTGTTCAATTTATCATTATCAAATTTTAAAGATCAAATATAAGCATCATCTAGAAGTACCTATAAAATTGTTGGTTGTACAAATATTTTAACTAAAAATATACTACTGATAGATTTGTAACCTAATGTGCATAAAGGCTAAGTAAAACAACATCATGTAAAAAATTACTTAAAGAGTGGATACCTACTAAAGAATCACTATTTTTGTAGTAAGCTTTTACAATTTTAACTTGTTCAGCAGTTGTTAAACAATCTATATTGTAAAAGAGCAAACCCCTAAATAAACATTTGGATGACAATTCTATTTGATATATGTAATTGAAACAGGGCTAACTCATTATAATTTATTTTATTTTTTCACGTTTTTATTTAGTTTTTAACTTGTTATACAAACAGGCGATGGTGTTGTTAGCACTGTAGGTTCTTACTATTTAAAATAATGGTTTAAGTATAAATAAATACTTACCATAGGTTCATCTGAAGCTGTTCCTGCATTAGAACCCTCGTTATTGGACGTGGAAGGCACATTTTCATTGTCTTGTGGGTTAGTCTGATTGTTACCAACTCTTAAACATATTGTGGAATTGGAAGTACTTTGTTGCGAATATCGAAAACTAACCGATGGTTCGGAACCGTGCTGTTCGATGAAACCCTCACGAAGGTTTCTCAAGGCAGTTAAGTGACTGTGAAGATGGGACGTAATCGTCGACTGGTTGGTACTAGAACTTTCAGTACCACTACATAAATACATCAAAAATAGGCATAAAAAAACTTATTTTCACTTATAATCATACCTTAAATTCTGTCCTTGTTCACCCTGAGCTGCTGCATTACCTGCTTCACCAGATGCTTCTTGTGACGGATTTTCCCCCTCTCTGTTCTCCAAGTCTTGTTCGTTGGGGTCTACAGAGTCTTCACCACCTGCGCTGAGTGCTGCTCTGGTCATAGGATCGTTTAGCATACGCGACAAAACATCTGTCATGCGCTGCATCAAGGTTGCTTGCAGTTGGGGCCTAGCCTGTCCTAAATCTTTAAAATAAAAATGATAATATTCACTGAGAGTTATTTACTTGCTAGTTAAGTCATAAAAAAATTGCAGAAGAACCTCCCATATAGCCACAAAAAGACTACAATAAATCCAATGCATTGAAACAAAAGTGATGGTGTTGCCCATTAATTATCGTCTGAGTGGAGAGAATTTTTCAGGCTCGAGTTGAAGGCGTGGTAGACCGTTCTCTCTTCTCGTTTTGATGTAGTTAAGCAAAGGTCGTACCTTAACGCGGTGTGCGATTTTTTTTGGTAATAGTGGTGTTCTGCTAGAGAGAATCTGCCGTACAATATTTTGAAAGGTACGGAGAAGACGATTGTTGTTATATATTCCATGGCGTTTAAACTAATTTAGAAGAAATGCCGATGGTTCAGGAAGTTTTAGATTAAAGTCAACCCCTTTCACGAAAAGGTAAGCACGGCCATTTTGTGTCTAAATAAAGTCGGCATGTGAAATATTATATTAGGATCCTTCTTTCACGTTTTACGTTGGGATTTTGCTTTTATATTGTAATCTTTCCCTTAAGATAAAACGGGGCATGTTGTTTGGAATGTACTTTTACTGGAGTTGGTCGCATTTATTTAGAAGTATTTCGGTGCAACCGGAAGTTATATATTTCGAGTTAATCTGACCCGTTTTTTTAAATATGTCACGACAGGACCTGTGAAATTTACATTTTTGCCGTTTACCTCTTGGATTTTTGAAAAGTTTAGCTGTTCATCAAATGGCTATTTAGCAGTCAACCTCAGGAGATTCCTTTACTGTACAGCTATTGGTGGACGAAGTACAGTCTCTTTGATGGCAGACGATTTGTGAAATATTTGGCTTTTAGTTTTTTTCTTTTGGTTTATTATTTAGTATATTCAAGAAATATAGTTTAAATAGTAGTTTTAATGCATTTATGGTAATAAGAATTTTTTCATCAAGATTATAAAAAGTTAGATAAATCTGTCGATAGTTTATACCAGTATCTTTTTCTGCATAGATCATTTTGATTATAGAATGAGAGTTGAGCACATTTTGTTTTCGATTTCACTTTTGTAATATTAGTAAATATATGAATTTTTCTCTATTACAGTTATAATAGGTTTTCGAAATTTAATCATTATAAAGAGTGTTGCATTTCTTTTGATCATTTTTTTGTACAACATATTTTACTATATTTTTTTATTAAACTCCTCTGAGCTTATCGATTTGTTATAGAGTTTTTTAAAGTGTGCACAAGTGAAAATTTTGAACAGAAATATTCTTTTTGAGAAAACAAAACAGTTCTTTCAGAAGGGTCACATCAATTATCAATATAGCTGGTGTGAAATAATATAACAACTTCATACTGTTTTTTGTTTTTTAAGGTATGTTCACTTACAGGTTTTTAAACAAATGGCGCACTTAATAAAAATACCACGTCAGTGTCACAAGTTTCTCAACTAGAAGACATATTGGAATGATTCTCTTAAGCTCTTAAGCTGAAACCCAGTATTCTTTAGACTGCAGAAAATCTGAACAGATAGAGAATGAAAACCTCAGTGGGATAGCCAACTAGAAATAGAGAACGAAGTCAAGATGAAAACGACAGCAAGACCAGACACCAAAAAATATGTTTCCTCTATCAGGAAGTATTGAGACAGAACAAAATTTGAAGTGTGCCTAATCACAAATTACCAGTCTCTAGAATTACCTTACTTTGCAGTTAAAGAACCCTAATAATTACTAAACTGTTATGTTCAATACTAAACTGTGAAAAATACCAACATCAAACTAGCTCTACCTCAGCAAACAATGTAAGTTCCAGCTATAGAGGACTCTGGTGCATACAAGTGAAATTCATTATTTGTTTTTCATGCAGCCCTATGAGGAGCTGTATATGTCACAACAAAACAACCCATTCAGTGACAAAAGAAGACTAGTCAAAAACAATAAACATGAAAGAAATATGCTCAAAAAATAACTATAGAACCGATAGTCACTCGCTGATAATGAAATCAGTCCGAAGAAAAATGCATTAGCATGATGAATGAACAAATACTAATACTGTATCTTCTGCTAGTACCAAACCATTCTCTCAATATGCACTTCTTATAAACTCAACACTCATGTTCTGAAGCTATTATAAAAGTGATCACTTACTGACACTGGAGTTGGTATCCCTTTCTGGACGAGCATCAGGACCTGTGTCTGACCAGTCACCTCTCAATCTTAACCTTCTAACTGGAGGTGGTGACAAGCGATCTCTCTTTGCCCTAGCAGCTTTGATCTTGCTTATTGGTGACACATTTAGATTCTTCTTCAATTCTACATTTGTGTTATCCTAAAAATAATATTAACATAAATTATTTAGATATTACACTGGACAAAAAAAAAAAACAAAAATAACCCCTACTATCACAATAATAATCTCTTCTGAGTTTGATTTAGGGTTCTTGGAAGATTTGGTATTGAATATTGTAGATATTTCACTTCTTAGTAAGTTAATTAAATAATTTCAGTAGGTAATCCAGATTCATTAGCATTATTAGTAACAATAAGTGAGTGTTATTAATATATTTTTTGGCATAAATAGCAGGATGATGGACTTCATTGTTAATTATATATTTTATTTTTGAAATTTCACACTATTATTTCCTTCTTCATTCATACAATCTTTTGCTTTGCTACTATGAACAATGGAAAAGCTGTGGAATCTTTGGTGTGTCACAAATGTAAAAACACAGTTTTGCACCTTAACACCAAACGTTGATTTTAAACACTCAACGCCGTTTCAACAACTCTAAGTTGTCATCTTCAAAGGAGTAAACCAAACTTTTGGTTTGGTTTAGTTTAAAATCAAGGTTTGGTGTTAGGGTGCAAAACTGTGTTTATACAACTATGAACAATGCAACTACAATTAAAACATAACAATATTCATGACATCCAGTAATTTCAGCATTTGTATTAGTAACACTGCGCCGTGCCGCACTTTCGCGTCAACACCTTAATATGTGTCCAAGGGTACTGACACGATCCCAATAACACATAGCACTTTATGACACTCTGTGTCAAGCCTCAACTCGAGTGTCGGCATTAACGAAATATAAAAAGTGTACTTGCTCGCTTTTGCTCGACACCATTTAAATTAATAATATTTTTTATTTAGTATTAAATAATGTATTCATAAATTTAAAAATTAAACATTGTAAACAATCAATTATTTCTTGTTTATATATAGTCATATAGTGCGTCTGGTACGGCGAATAAAATTGAGTTATGTGTATCGCCAACTATCAACTCCAGCTCGCTTACGTGTTATATGACACCTGTGCCGGCACCGAAACGTGCGTGTGTTACTGTGTTGAGTGTTGTAACGTTATACAGCGTACTGCAAGCTGCAAGTGCTAGCCGAAAGGAACGATCGAGATGGAGCGCCTTAAAAGAAACACCACACTGTGGGTCTCAAGCTTTATCAGCGTGGCTCGATATTCTATTGTTATCTAGGATATTTGGTTACACCAGAAAACAGTTTAAATTTATTTGACAAATCTATACGCTATTATACTCGAACAATAACGAAAGTATTTTATAAATATAACATCAGCAAGAAAATTGAAAATTAATCATTACGCAAATTTATTCCCTTTCATTTGCATTAACTACTTTTTTCAAAAATGTTAGTAATAAAATAAATAAATCAATAATAATAATGAATGTTTTATCTTGAATTTCTAATGTAAAATTTAAATTTCAATGACTAGCAAATATGTTTGTTCGCATTGCCTACACACGGAAGATAATTTTTATATTTAGTTTGTTAATCAACATGTGGAGAGTAAGTAACAGTGATTTAAATTTATTAGCAGTGGTATGTGTATGCATAATAAAGAAGAAACAAAACCGATTATTGAAAAAAACAATAGCCACGAAGTATATGGGTAAAGAACTGGTTGTTGGAGCGAGATCGATTTTCACATGTAAATCTAGTGGAAGAACTCCGATTAGAACCCGATGATTTTCGAAATTATCTTCGTATGGATGGAGATTGCCGTATTTTCTACTTCTTTCCACTTTTCCACAAATATTTTATAGGCTTCAGTTTTTTATTCCTAATCATGTAGTCACTGGATTTAGTTTTCCATAAACAGGGGTGACATTTATGTATAAAGCTGAATAAACCCTGTTAAGAACTCTTTTGGATAATTTCTACTATCAACCATGGCTTCACATAATTAAAAAGTAATAAACCACAGTTAACACAAACCGCACTGATATCCCTTATATGTAAATGTGTGTTGCTTACACAGGGAGAGATGTGTATGTGTAACTTGTATGGGTGTATAAAAATTCAAGCAGCACCTGAATATATTTTTCACAGATATTTTAGGCAGATACTGTCTACACACTGTCGAATATGTATGGGCGTAGTTGTACGTGCGTGCATATCTCAAGGTATGTTTGTGTGTCTGTAGGTGCCTTTACCCATCACTAATTTGTATTCAATGTATTTAGTATCTGGATAAGTAAAACGGTTTGTAATCTTTGATTGTAGATGCAGCAATAATGTCATATTCATTACTCTATTCCTCAATAAGGTAATCATTAAGTTCATCCAAATCAATTGGAATACTGTCTCCTAGATTTTTGTGTAGGTACATACCTTGATAATTTTGTTGTTATATTAATTTCACTTGTAAATATATGTGTGTTTTCAGGGGGCAAAATTTATTTGGAAGAAATGATAATCTAAAAAGTTGTGGACCCACACAGCATTCTATTTTGCTGAAACATCCTGAAGATATGCCCAGTCTTGTAATTGCTCAAAATCCATGATCAGGATTTTTTCCTTGTATTTAACTTAGAGGCTAGGTACATTGACTATTTATCAATAGCAATAACTTTGTGGTTCTGTTGTCTACAATGGTGTAATAATTCCCTTAATAATTTGTTACTTTCATTAATTTATTTATTGGTTGGTTATGTGAGTTCAAAGTCAGAGTGTTCATCCTACACCATTCTTGAATTCTATCAATATTCTTTTAAAATTTTCACAATTTTGACAGTTTTGCTCAAATGGGAAAAGCTTGAGATTATCTGCACATATTAAATTCTGTACATTAATGATATCACTGATGTTATTGATAAATATTAGGAACATTAGTGAGTGGCCTCAGATTTGATCTTTGAGACACCTCTATGTGGATATGTAATGAACAGTATAATGGTTATTGTAACAAACAAAATGTGTTCAGTATACTAGTAAATAATTATTCAGCAGATAGCAGTGTTTTATTATGATGATCCTTTTTAGTATTATGATTTAATAATTCTATAAAAAAATACAAAATTATTACCTGTATAGTAAACAAATATAAATAATCTGAAGAGTAACTGACAAGCATGTCTCTACCATCATTGCTGTAACTAAGAGAAGTGATTCTGTAAAACCTGTCAAAATGTGGAGCAACAAATGTACAAAATGGTTGTGCTACAAGACTATCTGAAAAAATATATTTATTTAAGAATACATAGAAATGAACACTGGCATCAACTGATTACCTGGAGCATGAGTACTCAGGTACCTCGTATCATATATTCTCACTGTAGAATCAGCACAGCCTACACCTAATTGATATGAATTTGTTGGACTTATAGCTAAAGCAGTTATGGCCCTTTGACATGAGATCACAATATCTTCTTTGCACCTTGGTTTTCCACAGCTGCAACATTTTTTTGCTAAACCCACAAAAACAGATCCTACAGATCAAGTTTTACCTTTGTTTAGTTCTTAAATCAAACCATCGAACTGTCCCATCTTCACCACAGCTAAGGAATATGTGAGGATTGTTAGGAATTGTAATAACTTCATATGTGGTAGTTCCAGCATGGCAAGTAAATGAGTTATGATAGGATTCCTTAGGTCGATTGAGATCTGTAATAAAAATGGAAAAATATAATCAGTGGTATACAAAAAATGCAATAGTTAATTATAATCAAGAATAACATAAATTTTTAAGGTAGTGGTAATCGAGTCAGGTTTGAACATTTTTCTTTTTAACTGATTTCCAAAAATGAGGAAGTTCTCAATTAGGCATGCATTTTGTTGTTACTGTGTTGGAATAATTTTATGTTTGCATTTAAATTGGAAACAAACGTTAACTTTTTACAGTTATAAATTTAATATTAAAATTATATTTATTTGATATATAGAAATAATACTAAATTCATTAAATTTTTAGGTAATATGCAGAAATTAATGTTATTTCCCACATTTTTTATTCTAGATACTTGAATGAAATATAAAATTAGTTACATACTGCAAAAATTTATTTCATTTTATTGATACATTTCCATTTTACTTAAGAATCAGACCTTGAATAAAACTGCTTACATTAAATGCTAGTTTAGTCTGCATAAAATTTATTTCTATATAAAAAGTATGTAATTTGTAAAAAATTATTCCTCAATTTTGTTAATAAATTGAAGAAGTATGAAGTTGTTGTTTTTTAATATAACAAATATAATATAATTACAGAAATTGTCATATATATTATTTCTTTTGTATGAAAATATAATACTATATTTGGTTTATACAAATCAAATAAAATATTACAGCTAGTTAAAATTCATGGATCAATTTTAATTAAAATTATCTTCAATGTGTATTTATATAAAAATATGTTTTTATTAACCTGTATGTATAATTACTCCATCTCCTGAGCAGGAAACAATTTGAGTATCATTGGTACAAGGCATAAATTTTGCACTAAAAATATTGGCATGATGACTAGTACAGTAATTTGCTTTGACTTTATAATCATAACCACTAGTGACTATTAAATGTTGATCATCTGACCCTGACAAAATGTATTCCCCAGTGCTATTCCAACATATTGAATTTACACATCCTTGATGTATTGCTAGTTTCTTAAGGAGACCCAATCTTTGGACTAGACATTCATCATCTGCAATCAAAGGATACAAACAAATATCTAAATTTTACACTTTCATAATACCTTTCGCAATATTTGGTAATTTCGCAATTTTACTTTTAAATTCTCTCTCTAATATATTTCTAAAAACTGATTTCCTTTTGCTCATTTTGCGAATTTGTTTTTTGCTGAGATCTCTTTGTGTACCTAATGATTTCAAACATCACTTATCTGAACTATAAATAGTCCAGATTTCTAACAGTTTATTTTTATTTTTAACATTGCTGCTTCGAACGCAATTAACAGATAAATCCCCAACTGACAGTTAACGTTATTTTCAATATGAATAAAAATAAAATTCACATTTTTAATTCTAGCCAAGGAAACAATTTTTCCATTCTTTGGTTGACAGCTTTTGACGCATTGGAAATGGTAGTGGCAACTATGGCAAGTTAACTGACACGAAACATAAAAATTAGTTAAAGCTAGTTTTGCGCTGGTTGTTCAGATATATATAGTATGTCCTTATTTTAAAAGCGATTTCAATTTCTTTTTTAATAATAAAATTTACGAAAATATAGCATTTCAGAAATTTTGGAGAACTTTATATTGTGCCAATTGTTTGTTTTCAGTTTATTAATGTATTTTATAAACTCCTTTCTTCTGAATAATATACATTCAACACAGCCGTCTTAATGTTCAGTCATTCCCACTGATGTGATTAGGGCGGGCAGTCTGACGCATAACAAACAATTAGATAATTTGATTTTATGGATTCATAGAAAGAAGGCGGATCCGCAGGCGGATCTTGGTAACCAATAAACTGCAGTTGAATGTAGAATCAGTACTGCTGTTTGCATAATAAACAGATAATTTTGTGACTTTTATGTTTGTAGATATTTATATAATGGGACAAGCTAAACTAAAAAAATATGTTTACTTACTAGTTATATATTTCTATAGGGGGAGGGAGGGTGTGTGAAATCCAATTAAACGAAAATACATAAGTAAGTGACAGGTCAATGTGTCAAAATGGTAGGTACTTTTCCTCTAATGATGAAACTTAGGAAAAAATTCTAATAAATAATAATAGACATATTTAATCGTATATTGCATTTCGATTATTTTGCTACTTTAGACTTTTCTAATCTTTTTGTTGTTATATACATTTTTCGCATCATTTGGTCACTTTTTAAAATATGTTTTAAAGCCACTGACAACGAAGTCCGAATCGATTTTGAAACGTTTGGTTTTTTATTTCAATACACAGCTTTTTATTTCAATTGTGGTGTTATTTCAAAGAAAACAAAAATAATCGACAATTGTTTATCTTGAAGATTTTCGTCATTTAAAAAAAATCATATTTTCTTGAATGTTTTTTGTAACCAGTTTTTCATGTGAAAAATACAGATAACCACTTTCGATACTTTCTATAAATTTCGACAAATACAATATTGTTTAAATTGTAGTTAGAAATTTTGTTATCTTTTCTTCACAGCACCTTAGTAAACTTTTTCCTCAGTATCCATGAGTCCGCTATTTCGACTTTCAAAAATGTTTAAACGAAACACAATTTATCAAATTATTAACCTGCCTAAATGCAATTTCTATGTCTAGTAAGTAAGTAGTCTTTGAGTAGAAGACAAAGTGTTTTGTTTTGGTGTGATTTTCTTGATTGGTGATTGTACATTGATCGTGATCTTTTACTTCCGCCATATCAAATTGGCTAGTGGGCGTTGATTGTTCCTGACCAATGAATGATCTTATTTCTTTAAAAACATATTTTTAGTGAATCACTTACCTATGTAGTGGTTGCATTTTGTCGCTGAAATGTGGATGGGACGGGGTGGTGGGTATCTGGGGGTTCAAACCTCCTGAAATTTTGGAATTTTTTGTTTCAAGATTCAATTTTAACCAATTAATCATGTTTTTCATAAGAATAAATTTTATATTTAAGTATACAATTTTATATATCCTGGATATACATGAACAAACATATACATTTTGCAGTCCTAATCAGCCCTTCACCAATTAAAAAATCCAACACTCCCCGGCTATGGCCTTGGATGAATTGATAATAAGTGGACATGATTTTTTCTTGTGATTTTAACGGACAAGTTAGACATTTGGGATGGAAGAACTCTTATATCAGTTTCGTCCACAGTGCAAATTTTGTATGGAGAGAACGGGTAGTGATCCATCAATTTCGATAAAGGTTGAAGAAAAAGTACACACTTTCCTTATTAAATCCCTTAGATTGAATAATTGAAGCTACTTTTGGGCTGCGAAAAGAAAGTTCCGCATACCTAAAAAAGATTTTAGCCAGTCTTTACCGAAGCTTTCATTTTTTGCCGAAATGTATGCGTGACATTTTTTAATGCTAGCTAAATTAACATCTTTTCGTATAAACTAAAGAAATGTCATGTAGAAAGTTTACGTTGTGTATGTCCAATAAGACCTGGTAGATTATGGGTTTGTTCATAGTAGCCAGTTGCCAACGATTCCAACGGTTTGAGAAATTCTATGCCAATCAGCGAGCTCGGTAGTTAACTCGGCGAACGCTCGATTGGAGTAGAATTTCTCAAACCGTTGGAATCGTTGGCAACTGGCTACTACGAACAAGCCTTATATTGGCGACCTACAATAATTCCATTCATACTGGTAAGTTTTTGAGATTGTACAATGTGTTTAAAAAATATTACCACACGCATTGATTGGTTTCTGAGAAAATAATATTAGCCTTGTTGGTCGACTAGGCCATAATACTCGAAATTACTCTATAATTTAAAAATGAAAAAACTATGTTAGATTATTAACGTTTAAAGTACCTAAGTTTCGCTTAATATTCAAATTAGAAAAGATGGAATGTTTACAAAGGATTTTCCACACTTTTCAGTTAAAACTAGTTCGATTAGGATTTTAGAAAAGCATTCCATAGGTTTTTTAATTAAATACAAACAAAACAATTGAAAATAACGCTATCAATTCAATATTTCCCATGACTTATTCAAAAAAACTAAACAAGTAAAACTTTTAGGTACTATTTCAATTGTTATAAAATCATAATATACAATTGGTCCTCTTAAATTGTATCATCTACCTTTTTAGGTATGATCGGTGTTTTGACTGTTGATTAAAATATTTCTACCAATAATTTTTGCATTAGGTTAGTAAATAATAATAATGTATTTGTAATAATGATTAGTTTTTTTCAAAGAGGGGAGTCCATAGAGGGCAGTGTAGATAGATTGCATAGCTACAAACCTCACATAAAACTACGTTTTTAAATGAAAAGACAAAAAATGTTATGAATGAAAATATTTTTGAGTTGAATGGATCATAGCTATACCTAACACTTATGTATTGTTACTTCAAACGATTAGTAACATTATTTCATATTGTAATACATAATTATCCGTTAACGCTGTTAAACAAGCAAAAAGTTTTTGGAAAATTTTCATTATTTAATAATTAGATTTAATTTTTTAACGGGACATACTGTATACAGATGTATTTTTCTTTGTTCTGTGCTAAATGTTTCAGTGTGAACATACCTTAATACTACCCACTCTTCAACCCAACGGAATGACAGCAGTGACGTATATTGTTGTGGCTGAAGGACGAATGACGAAAGAAGACATTACCGATGTGCGAAGAGAGGTCTAGTCCAGTTTTATTTACATACCTGAGAGATTCAATTTATATTTAGAAGTGACAGTGTTGAAGTGGTATCGATAATGAATTTGGATTTTCGTTCTAAGTACTCGACAGCAATTTCGCGTTCGCGATGTGTTTATTCGGAAAATGTTTCATTTTCGTTTCGGTAAAACAACAGTGCAAATGTAGGCTAGTGGAAATCAATGGTACATAAACAATTATGACGGAAATCATAGTGTCTCGCGGGGATACTTTTCCTCGATCGTTCTTGGACACCTATCGTGCCAGTAAGACTTCTGATCAATTCTATAATGACCTGACCTCTAGTAAAAGTGACGAGTTGGTGTTGCAAAATACCGCCGATTTACCAGTGAGTGACGGTGGTATTTACCATGGCCATTCGGAGAATCTTCTGGACATAACTACTTGCCTGTCCCCCACGAAGGAGGACTTTTTGGATAAACCAGAAGTTATATTGCCGAGGAGTCACAGGAGGAGGCCCCCGGTACCTGACCGCGTCGATCCAGAGGACAGCATCAGAGATATTGTGACTGAAAATGATTTTTACAGGTAAGATTGTAAAATTTTAAGGATGCTACCTACTATTCAATATTGAAAGTTATAATAATATAATGAAAATTATATTAGTTGTGTTCAGAAAGGTTACATTTTACCTGCAAAAAACTATTCACCCGTATTTGTCCCTTCTAAAAGTTTTAATATTAATGGCAGCTATAAAATCATTCTTTATATTTTAAATAATTATATCAGTCAATAGAGCAAAATTTGAGGTATTTTTGTACAAACATACATTTTCACACTAATAAACGATAAACAATGCTTTTTATTAAAAATTCATAACTTTGTTATAATTCAAATTGGAATTAAATTGACCAAATGGTAGTTTGTATCTGTTAAGTTTCAATGGACTCCTTTAGACACTATCGGATAAGTTGTTTTCAAGAATTGTAATTTAAATAATTTAGAGATTTCGCAAAACGCACCATATTAACCGTGATCTTCCGATCAGGGTTTACGAAATATTTTGAAAGGTTGTATAATAATGCAGTTCAAAAATAGTAATGAATAGTGCATTAAACAACTGAGTGTTTATATTTCACGCCTCTGTTTTGACATGATGGATAATGGAGTGATTTAACGAATTCGAGAGCTTCATAAAGCTGGCAGTGCCAAATTGGCAACAATTACAAAGTATATCTCAGATTTTGTTGCTAATTTGTTACTAACAAATTGATATTGTTGGTCGAAACGATCTTGAGAAATCTACAACAATACTAAAGGTTGTAGAAAATATAACTAAATATGAGGTAATCATAATAAAACACATAATCATAATCTGTTGCAATTATTTTGCAAATATTAAAAATCCAACCCGCGATTATTCCAGAATAAATGAAACAGATAAGTTTGTTGGTCATGCCAGCAACGATTTTTGTACTTAAGGAGTCAGCAACAAAATATTTAACTGGAATTCGGAAGAGTTTCTGACCGGTACCCTCTCAAACCGATCTTGCTAGCTTATTTCTTGATTTTTTCAGTATAAAGGAAAAAAAATGTTGCTCATGGTAACATTGATTGTTAATACCTTAGAGTGAGGAACAAAATATTTTACTTTTTCAGCTTTTGAAAAAAATGTACAACTCACTTCACTATTAACATAATTTTTGTAATATACAAAATCACTTTTATTATTTTTTTGTGGGGTTTTTACAGTAACAAATTTTGCACTATTTTTTTTATTATCTTATATTTAGCTACTTTTTCCTGCTATCTTTAAAACAAGCATGGTTGTTGATTTCTCGAGTTCGGTTCGAGCAACAAAATCGATTTTTAACCGACTTCCAAAAAGGAGGAGGTTATCAATTCGTCCCGTATTTTTTCGCTTTTTTTTTGTATGTATGTTACCTGATTTCTTCTCCTGTGGTGCACCGTTTTGAACGAATATGGTCTTGTTTAATAGAGTATATATCCGGATTGGTGAAACTTCAAATTTTGGAAAAAATTCTATTGGTAAAGTGATAAAATTTGTAAATGAACACATGCATGCATGGAAATCGACCAATATCCCTAATATTTTAGTCGATTTTTCGATAACTCCTTATGGATGTGTATAGTTTTTTAACGTTTAATCTATTAAGGAAGATCCTTAGGTGATCTCATATACTTTTCTGCGACGTGCAACTTGCAGTTTTGCAGAAAATCGCCGAAAATTCCAAAATTCTTATCAAAAATTTCATCGAAATGACATAACGGACATTTCCTCATAAATATTTTAATTCCAACGTAATAGTGCGGTAATTTTAGGCACTGGAAGTTTTAATTGCGAATTTGAAAATTTTCTATGTACATCTCAAGCATATAGGTAGTAAAGCATAGTATTTTCGGTTCCGTAAATCAATGAGTACCAACCTCGTTTTGTTTGTATACCAGGCAAATACCTATTTAAATGCAAATTTTTCCATTTTGCGAAGACGGTGGTTTTTTAGTTGTCACATTCTCCCGGCCTAAATTAAAGTTAGTGTGTTATACAGTTGACATACAGGATTTAAAAAAACTTGTAAAATCATTATTTATTCAAAAATGTTTTCAGCTCATAATTTTCTATTATCTTCAAATTTTATGGATACCTTGCTTTATCACTGGACGTTTACTTTTGTATGTCAGTGGGTATATGTAGGCGTAAACATTAGCCAAAATTTAATAAAGATTAGCCGTCTAATACTTACCTGACGGACAGATCAATTAACTTCTCACTAATCTATTCGAAATGAGAAGCTTTGTTACAGGGTGAAAGTATCTCGTTTGTTCCTGCAACTTCCATTAAGGCTTAAACTATTAATTTAGTTTCTTAATTTAGATTGATTATTTTTTCGTTAAAGTTCTTAATTACTTCCGTTTTTTTTTTCATAGTAGTTGTAGATTATATTTGCAGTTTGCGGATTTTAAAAGCTATTCTTGTTAGAGTACATCATGATTTTGAAATTTGTCTAACTGGCGCTGGAAACTTAGAGTAAAACCACATTATCAAAATTTTTTATAATTTATAAACATTTTAAAACTACAGCGTAGTTACAAAAAGGGATCAATAAAATAAACACAGATAATGCAAGCTGCAGTCCTTCGCATCGACTGAGGCACATTTTCGAAAATTCCTGCAGTATTTCTTATGGTTTACCCAGATGCTATTATACGATTTCGTAACTCGTCTTCAATTTGAGTTGGAACGACCCAAATTGTACATTTTAGGTTCCTCTCAGAAAGAGTTGTCTAAACTATTTAAGTGTGAAAAACTAGTGGGGCACGACTGTGTCCGTTCTCTACAAGTTAGCAAATTTGCTCTGACGAACTTTAAAAGCAATTTTTATTTCAAGAAAAAACAGTTCACCATTTTTTTCTTAAAAGTTATTAATTTCAAGTTCCGGGCGGGTGCCACTGGAAGAAATAAAAAAATATGTTTTACATTACAAAATGCTTCCTGATGCATAGATGCGTACCAAATTTTATTAAGATATCTGAAATGGTATCACAGATATTCAAGAAACAATATATTTTTTAGAAAATGTTAGCATCATGAATCAGAAAAGTTAACACGATTAGGACCTATGTTTATACGAAGTTTTTTTCATAAAATCAACCAAGGATTATCACCTTTAACAATTTTCTATAAACTAAAAGACTCATAATATATAAACTGATCCCTCTTTGTTAGCAAGCTCTATCCCTTAAAAAATGTACCAAATTAACAGTTTCTGTAATTTTTATTAAAACCAGTTGTTTTCTTTTGAATAAAAAGTCGTCACTTGATCTCCATTATTGCGATTTTTGTTATATTTGACCAGAGATATTTTAAAACATTCTGCATTGAAGCATTATGTGTTGTGATTAAAATCCAGATAATGATTTTAATTAATTCAGAAATAATAAAATCCTACGCACACTTTCCATCGAATGTGGAACAGAAAACTGATTAAAGGTAAAAAACATTTCATACGTAATGTGTGAAACAAAAAGGAAAGGCAAGCAGGCAGTCGTCACCTTATTTCGCATCTTGTTTATTGTATCAGATTACATTCAAGTTTTTGTTGCCGTCGTCGTTATAAAAATGTTTACAATAGCTGATTTCCATATTACTTTCCGTATAGTTCATTTCGTCGAAATTATTCAAATGGAGCGTGTGTTTCTCGATTGCGGAATGTCAAGTTAAGGTCGACATAGGAAGTATTTTTAACCAACTTCAATTCGTCTGTATACAGGGTGTTCGAACGAGAAGAAGCCACCTGGAATATTTACCAAAATACTACTTAATTTGAAAATCGCAAAAACACGTCAAAAGATTTGCCAAGGGGGACATAATTGGCCATAGTATCTGTTAATTAAATGTCACCTTCTACACCCCAGTACCAGCTATTAAATTCTTTTAAAATGGAATCGTACCATAAGTGACAAACTAAAACGTAATTCCTAAATATTTTTCTGATTTCTTATGTTATTTACGAATAATTACACTGGTCAACAAAAAAAGTATTTTCAAATTTTTCCTCTGATGATTGAGTAGTTTTTAACTAATGCGCATACTCTGATTTCAAAGCTCACGCTGTTTTATTCGTAACACCTCTCTTGGCATAGTGAAGAACAGAGTGAATGATTTAATATAAAATTTCACAGAGACAAATTAATGGATGTTATTGGAATCAAAATATCTGATCAGTAACAGATCTAAAAAAGTTGAAAATTCGCAAATCGTCTACAATACATTGGGTCCACCAAATGGGAATTGTATGCAGATAATGTAAAAACAAGATACTCAAGATATGTAGTAGGTACTTTTATCCTGAAAACATTTGATATTAAACTGTTGGATTGCTATAATTAGATTCTTGACTTCATAGTTTTTATTATTTGCCTGAAAAATTGTCGTTTTACTATTTTTATTGAGTTCAATCTTCCAGGTGAATTCGTGAATATTTTTATGTTTGTAATATCCATTTGTCCACTTTAAGTCCTCCCCTACTTATCATTGTTATTTCTTCCACAACCTTGCTATTTGTGGCTCTTCTGTTCAGATCTACAAGAATTATAGTCTCTCTTAAATTTCTAATAGGTATGTTCCATAGTTCAGGGATTCGAAAAAGCCGTCATTTTTGGTTCTAGTAGCATCATCTGAGATTGTGTAGACCGCGAATAGCGTTACTTCGTGTTGATGTAAATTTAAATTAACGGTAACTGATTCTCTATCTGTTTTTTAGTTCTTTTCTGTGCGTGTACGTCTTTTGGAACTCCACTGAAAAGATCAATATATAATCAATATTGTTTTGGTAAAACATAGATGCTATTAGTAAGGAATGAAATATTAAAATTTGGTAAAGTTTGCTGAATATTTTTTCGTGACAACTTTTTTGTCAGTTAATATTTGCATTTTTTTAAGTTTACCAAAAAAAACTATTTCATGAGATCCAAAATTGATGTTCAGTAATGTGAAAATTCCTAAAGTACATATGTATCGCTAGTGAATTTAAAGGTTCCTTCAACCAGATAACCAATACAACACGGTCGCGTACCTGCGCACAAGAAAAATAGCGTTCCGTCAAGAAAAAAAACCGTTTAGTGAACGGTTCAGTTTAGTGTTTCAAGTGACACAGTGATCGATTCGCAACCAGTTAATGTACGGTAATTTCAATCACCGGCTTCAGGGTAGAATCGGTGGTGCAGACACCGAATGGTACATGCATCGAGTTGCGCAATAAACGGTTCATGTACCGATGCATTAACCGATTGCTGATCGGTCGACAATCGGTTGAAGGAACGAACCTTAAAAGACGTCAAATTGTTGGTTTATGAAGGCGAGTTTTTGAAAGCAACATGACAGCGCAACGTTATCTTCAGGAAGTAGTGAGAGAGTTACGGCCCCTCAGTTTCCCAAGGACTCGCCGTGTCGCAAGCGACTCAGATCCTAGTACCACCTTAAACTTTTGGTTGAAGTCGCTGGCCCGACACCTCTAACGACAGCCTCATATCCTGGTCACCGCTGTGTTTGGGTTGGTCGTCCGACGAGTCTATCCTCAAAGCTCGAGTTCACACACCACAGTATTAGCCACTGTTACAGCATTTTCTAAACCCACCTCGCCTCTCGACCTAATCAACTCGGAGACTATTTCTCTAATGTTCAGACGATATTCCCTGTCTGCTAGCGGTCCCGCTTAACCCACCACGACGAGCACGGTTTCAGAATGAAGGTGTGGACTAAGATAGGATTTGCCTCGGATCCTAGACTGGTCATACCCGCCAGGAACGGGACCCCCAGTCCGACACCTCAAACGGCCGTCTCTAACCTTCCCACGCTGCAAGGGTGAATGCATCGTACGACTGACCAACCAGGACCGGCCATCCGACCAAGGGGTACAATCTAGCTAAAGTCATTGCCCGTGCGAGGTCAACCCAGAATGGAGAGTCACCGGTAACCTCACCCAGAAGACTTCTCTCCACCCGCACTCCCCATTTTAGGTTCTTACGAACACCCCAGTTCGTTTAAGAGGTCCACGCCGATAGGTGACCCGTTCGACTTCTAACCTCTTTTACTTTTCTGAACGAGACTGACATCCTCTGTGGAGATGTAGGTGCCTCTACTTGCAGGACGCTTTGGCCCAGTTTGAGGAGTAACAGGCAAGAGGTCGGCAAATGGTTCTCGTCTCGAATACTAGGCCGCGCCTCATACAAGGGGATGACCTGACATCTCAAGCGACGGTCCCACTGTTATCCGCCAGGTTGTTTCATCACCATAATCTCGAAGGAAAGCAGGTCTGACGACTACTTGTATTAAAGGCTTAACAAGTTGGCCTCGTTCCCTTTCGCTTAATCTTGAAAGAAAGTGTGTACGGCTAACTACTTCGGTGTAAAGTTTTGACAAGTCATACTCGAGAGCTGGAGATCCTCACCTTGCTTAGTTACTAACGGGGACCGCCTTGTTGCCAGAACAGGATATGAGATGTGATGGGTAGAAGGCCCCACGGACTTTGGAGGTTCTAAGACCTGAAATACAGGTAGCTTGGGGTAGTATTCTTCAGGAAGAAATAAATCACCTTCTTGAATCATTGACAAGACGTGTTGGGGAGTGTATAGATAACTTTATAAAACAAATTTAAATTCCCAGGTATTTTTTATTCAAATTTTAATCATTTACTCCTTATCGTAGCATCAGTGTTTTATCAAAACAATATTAAATAAAAACAACTCCTTCTGGGTATTGCGATTTCTTTGTTCAGTGAGTACTTCCGCTTTTTTCTATGCTGATGCCCTTTTACTTGGTTTCTACGAGTGTTATTATTTCAAATTGGTGTTTGGTTAGGTCTTGTACAACTTCTTCCAGTTTTCGTCATTTATTGTATATTGAGTCTATTGAAATTGAAAATCCCTTTTCGTAATCTGTACCTTTATCCGTTAGTCCGTAAACTTTTTAGTTATAGGATTACCAACTCAGTCTGAACCTTACAAATAATTTATTTTCGGATTATTGAAGTCACAGGAAAACAAACTGAATTTTTTTGAAACGTTTACCCTTCAATTTTCTCAATTTAATTACGCGTACGAAGTTGCTTGTAAAATCTAGTATTTTATATTTTGATCGCGCAAAATGAGTTCCATATTTTAGTACGGAAGTCATTTCTGCATTCCTGCTCAATGATACGGATATCATTATTATTTCTTCATGCCCATTTCGTTATTTTCAATCGGTGCTTTTTTTCATTTTAAACCAAGTGATTAATGCTTGTGAAAGCACTGTGAAAGACTCCACCGTAATTAATAACGACTGCCCTAACTGTAGATGCATAAGACGAGATAAAACATCATGTTTATGGTTAATTATAATCGTATAGTTCGTCCAACCATAATTCCCTTTCATAACGTGTACACGTCCTCGAATAGAATGCGAGTACTGGGAGTTATTTCAAAGATGTAAACGACCGGGTTTGAAATAAGCTCCGCAAATTGTTAAGCTTTTAGCTTTTGAGGTATATAACGATAATATTGTGATAACTAACAATATTTACGCTTCAGTGCTGTACCTCCCTTACACACTTTTAGTGTGCTTTTTAGTAATATATATTATTTTGCCTGTTTATTAGGGTTTTCTCCCCTCAGGTTTTTTCCTGCAACAGATAAATATTAGAAAATTGTATATTCAGAACAGCAGAACAAAGTGTAGTTAGACATATAAATACAAAGATTTGTACCCTAACACCAAACCTTATTGCAAATATCTATTTCTAGTTAGATTTTCTTGGGAAATGAAGGGTCCAATCAAACGGTTGCCTAAAATACAAGAATTAAGTTTTTTGGATTTGTGAGAGTACTTAATAATCCCAGGGATTTATTCTAAATTATGTATAGGGGTTTTCTGTCCCTAAATCGGATCACCGGAGTTCACATAGTGTGTTGTTTCATGTCATCTGTAAAAATCATTTTGTGGTTAATTTCTATGGGTCAAACGGTGCGCATGAACAATCTGTAAATTTTTCGGAATTGAAAATATCTCCTGAATTTAAATTTTCAAATATTGAATGGATATCACTATATACAAATTCCTTTTCAGCATTACCGTGCAACCTCGCATACGTCGACCAAACCAACAGAAAAGCTAGTACCCGTAGAGGGGAACACAGAAATGCATTAAAGTAGAAAACAACGACGTCTGCATTGTCACAACACAATATAAATACCGGCCATCAAATAGATTTCGACCATATGCAGATACTATTAAAAAGTGAAAATTATAGCACAAGGCTCGTTAGGGAAGCGATTAAAATAGAAAAACGGAAAACAAATCTTTACAAACGGGACGATGCCCAACGCCTCCCACCCACATGGAGAACCGGACTAGCAGACCGTTACATTAAAATTAAATTTTCAGATAAAAGATCATATAACGAAAATTTACCTCCTAGTCCAGACAATAGCGCAATGACCATCGGACCGATAACCAGTCACAGCGGGAACTCTGATTAGCCAAAGCAAACAAGACCACGCCCCCTTCGGCCGATAACGACTCATTTTGTACTACGCTTAGTGAGTGACAACATGGATTATTCCGAGGAAGATAAGTGAGATCTCATCGAACATATATATATATATATATATATATATATATATATATATATGAACCAGCAATGTTAATAAACATGCTGGTGGGCTGCCATTTGTTAAAGTTGATTTCGTAACAACATAATCTGTAGATAGAAAGATATTTACAACAAAGCCAAAGCAAGTCTTTAAGTCTCTGCCACCACTCAAATTTCTGGAACTCATTTAACGGGTAAAAAACGATTTATGGAAAAAAGTTAATTTGAAGTCAGTTTCTTTTAGAGATGAAGTTAAGTTTTGGGGCTTAGAGTCGCATGAATTGGCAGAAAAAAAATTGTTATGCCGGTACATAAGTAATTTCATACATAGGATGAAATTGAATTAGTTATATAGGGTGGTTCAAAAAAAATTGTATTGGGTGCACATAAGCAGTTGCATATACAAGGTGGTTGAAATAAGAGTGGAGTATAACTATAGTTAAATAGAGTGGATATTTGCGTTATAGGACGGAGTATAATTACAGTTATACAGAAGGTTTTAAACAATGCTAGAAGCAGTTAAATATTCAGGATGGTCGAAGTATAAGGTGGAGTAGAATTACATACAAGGTGTTTGAAGTAAGGTTGGAGTAAAATTATTGGTATTCAGGGTGTATTTTAAAGATATTAGGACCGTTGTAATATTGTGTGGAGTTGAACTGTAGTTGTACAGCGGTTCGGAAAATGATAGACAAATAAGTTATATAGGTGTGACCAATACACAGAAGCATATACAGTGTGGATGCAGATGTGAATTAGACTTACAGTTACAGAAAGTGGTCCGAATAAAAAAAACAAATAAAATTTTTTTAAAAATATTCGGAAAATATAGAAAAACGAATACAAATTAGAGGGAGAAAGATAAAAAAGAAGCAAGCACGTAGCCAGCGAGGGAGGGTCTGGGGGTTCACCCCCCTCCCCGAAATTTTGGAATATTTGATTTCAAGATTCAATTTTAACCAATTACTCATGTTTTTCATAAGAATAAATTTTATATTTATGCAATTATATATATCCTGGAAATATATGAGCAAAAATATACATTTTGCAGTCCTAATCAGCCCATTATCAATCAAAAAAATTATCCACCCCGAAAAAAATTCCTGGCTACGGCCTTGAAAAGAAGATATGTCTGAAAATAGTGAATGATTGCACACGGTTTCTAAACGGTTTTTGTTTTAAGTCAGCTGAAGTTGGTTCTTTTTTAAATATAAATTATTATATAAAGGCTTCTCATTGTAGTGGGGAAAATCTAAAGGATTAGTTAAGTGGATATCTTGTAGAAACCCTTAATGCACCAAGTTTTATTAGAAAAAGATATTTAAAGATCTCAAGAGGCTTTTTTATATAAAATCATGTGTTTTGATTGAATGACGAGATTCTGAAAAAACAAGATATATTGTAAATTTAAAAATAATTTCATTTTCTTGATGAATCCACAGAATAAATTGGACTACTTAAGTTAATTGTTTCACCATTATTGTAAAATATTCGGAATATTTAATTTATATTTATTTGTCTAGAAATTGAATACTAATGACTCCACAAAAGGGTATATAGACCATAATTATAGCTAAAAAATGCTTTTCAAAATTACTGATAAATATTACTACACTGAAAGTAGCCGACATACGACAAAAAATCTGAGAGTATTTTGGTATTTGTTATACAATATTTAGCAAGCTACATGGGCTGTAAATTTAAACTTTTAGCAAATGTAATAAAATGCACATCTTTATTTTGATATAATTTAAATATTCATTTCTTTAAAATTTTGATTTTTTCATTTATTTCAAAAATATTAGGTGTTAAATTTATAGGTTCAATTTTTTTCGGTATTTGTTATACAATATTCAGCAAGCTATATGCGCTGTAAAATTAAACTTCTTGCAAATGTAATGAAATGCACATCTTTATTTTGATAAAATGTAAATGAACATTTCTTTAAAATTGCAATTATTTCATTACTTTCAAAAAATATTCTATTTCAAATTTTCAGGTAACCGACATTCAATATTTACAAACTGCATGGGCTTTCAAACTTTACATTTTGAAAATATAACCAAATGCACCTGTTTAATTTCATAAAGTCTAAATGTGCATTTTATACATTTTTTATATCACAATCACAAGCAACTATATCCGCTGTAAAATGCGACTTTGAAACGAAACTAAATCAACCTCTTTAATTTCATAAAGTAAAAATTGCCCCTTTTTCAAATTTCTGATTCACTTAAAAATATGCTGTATTAAATTCTGATATATGTGCCTTCTGATGGTTAAGGAAAATACTTATCTGAACTTAAGATTTCATTTACTTCAACTGAAAATTACCTCAACCTCTTTAGTCTAATCTTTATGTGCATATAATTATATGTGCATTTTTAAATTAGTTTGTAAACAGTTTTTTCCAATTAAAAAAGTTCTGAAAATGTAGTGGTATGCAAAGCTAAGACCTAGTTATATCCGTGTGTCTTTATTAAAAATTATAATCCTCACTATTTAGAAAATTTTAAATTGTATTATTAAAAAATATATAAATTTATAGCAAAGGATATTTTCACCCAAAGAACATGCTAAAGTATTTTAGAATAAAACATTTTTGGAAAATGTAACCGACTTCCAAGTATTACTAAAAAGTTGAAACTAAATATAACGAAATATAACTCTAGACACTAAATAACACAGTCAATGTTAGATACCTACACACAAAGTAAAAAATTTAAACATTAAAAGGTGCTCATTCTGCAAAAATTAATTACCTACCTATCTAGTTTATTTTTTATTTACGTTAAACCAGTCAACAACATATTTGAAGTTACTTAACTTGCAGCAAATCATAAAATATTATAAAACATTTCAATGATTTAATTTTGGCCATCAATTCTGCCAATTAATTTGAAAATTGTTTATTTTTGTATTTATACTTTTAAAAATCCATCAGTTCTCATCACTAAACAAACTGTAGTCCAATATCTTTGTTAATTAAAAATATTATTTATGAAAAAATACTATTTTAAGTTCTAACAGGAATTAGTAATAAAATTTGAACAATTTTATTTCTTCTACATTAAATTAAAAATAATTTACAGAAGGAATTTTGGCTATTTCCACTTATCTCCAACTGCTAAATTCAAATTCAAACGAAAGCTGCACTAAACATACTTCGATACACTTCGGACAGCCGAGTGGGTCAGAAATCAGGTCGAAGTGCATAATTCTTAGAACTTTTACTTATATATGCTCTAAGGTATGATTGAACTAAAAATCGTTGCTTCAGAGCAAGAACCATTTGAATCGATTCAGAACCAATAACTGCTTACCGCGAACACCGAACTCAAGACTACTGTAACCCAGATCACCAAATTTTATAACAATAGATTTGGTTCACAATACAATTCTAGGTTGCTATTGTTAGCGGGTGTTATCGTCTATAGGACGTTGTTTCATTTGGGATGCGTTCACTTAGTTCTATATGGGTTCATTTTCAGTGATTTTGTTCCGCGAACGGCGTTTTCGGAAAATTTCGGTAATATTACTGTTGAACCGATTCAGAACTGCTTCCGCGAAAACCCCTTATAATACCACAACACAGATTAAATTCAAATCTTATTTGCAGTCTCCTTTCTTCTAAATCATGGAGTTTTTCGGTAATCCTGTAGCGATGGTTATGTTTATTGGATGTTCCAAAATTAGTAAAGCGAGTGTCATATGTCCAAATTATTTTAAACTGAATTTATTTATAAACCAATCACAAAATGTTGTTCGTCTAATATAATCTATAATTCCCTGAAGACCGGGAAAGAGGTTTTTAAGGATGAATGCGATGTTTTTTTAAAACCAGTATATTTGGGAATTGAGTTGTTGCTTGGTTACTGCCGACACCTGTATCTATTTCTTCATTATTTTTAGTTTTGAGAAAGAAACATAGGCTAGCAAATTGGTCACTACGAACTCAGAATGTTTGTCGTTAGGTTGATGTCTTTTTAGCTTTAAAATATATTCTCAATTTGAAGATTTATTAGCTTTCATACCACTACATAAACCTTCATAATTTACGCGCAATCACAATTACACAAAAAGTTGTAAGGTAACTTGGCAAGTCAAAAAATAACAAGCAGATTTCGTATGTTTCATTATGGCAAGCCTACTATGAAAAATCAGTAATTTTGACTTTTAGAGCGTAGGTCCTTTGGTAACTTGGACTTGTTATACATTATTTGAAAGATTTTAACGAAGTCTCTCAAAAATGCAAAAATTCAATATGCCGTCCATAAGAATTTTGAAAGTTCATGAAAATACATTAAAAAAGTGCTTTAATAGTATATTATTCTTAAAAACATAGCTTCCGTGTTTAGGGAATTACAGCGAAAAGTGGAAAATGCTCGTTTTTAGTTTTTTGTGATTATTGTAAAAACTTGCTCAAGTAAATAATATCTTCGAGAAGGATAGAATTTGCAAATCTTGCCGGGTTATTATAAATGATGGACCCATTTTTAAAGATGAGTATTTATTAAAAATAAAGTAAATCCAAAATGAACAACCTTTATACCAATGGAAAGTGGAAGTTTCAAAGTTTTTTTGCAGTACATTATAAATGTTCAATTTGTCCACCGTCTTCTGCACGGCAAACATCTGTACGGTAGCCGAACTCATCCCACACGAACAAACAATATATACTGTTGCTGAGTGCACGGCAGCAGTATTATGGTCCCTCAGATCGTCCAGAGTTATTGGTAGAGATGCCCACTGTACTAGAATTTGTAACACACTTCTTGTGAATTCAAGAACGCAGAAAACCTTGTGCTCCACGGTACCCATCTCACTCACAACTGAGAGGAAAACGAGTAGCGGCCTATTGTGTCGTAAATTCTACGGACAGCTTCTGGAACCGTCATTGACCGCTGAAACTTTGGAACTTCCTCTTTCCATTGTTCTTTTTGAATTTGTTCTTTAATTACGACGAATTTTGTAAATGGGTCCATCATTTATAATAGCCCTGTATACTGTTGAGACCAAGTTGTACAAAAAACAGGTCTAGTATTCTTTTTTTTTCAAAAAAAAAAACAACAATAACGAGACCTAATCCGCCCGGAATAATAATTGAACACGCTTTATAATTTTTTTTGGTTCATCATAAACGATACGATTTTCATCGGCTTTTTCAATCTAATTGCAGTTGTTTTGTAGGAAACCAAATTACGGTCGATTATATTCATTTCTCGTTTGTTCTACAAAAAACCGCACATGGTACATATAATTAACTCGATTGTTATGCTCAGATGATCAAATCGGTTCTCGTTCGACGAACGTTTACGATTCATAAAAAAAATCCCGGCCGTGTGTAGGAAGGGCGTGCGCTCGTTTGTTTTTTGTCCAATATCTTTATGATACGTTTCATTGTGCTGTGCTATCATTTAAATTCCTTCAAGTGTGCCAATGCGATCATTAAGTTCCAGCGTTTCCGCATCTCTTTTACATTGGATTTGATCCGGTGGTCTTCATTTTGTCGATTCGGTTCAAAGACCACATCATTGTGGTTTATGTTGCATTGTATCTCTTTTATTGTCCTTTTCCTGTGTTTACTTTTGTTTTTAATGAAGCATTGTTGTTGGTTGTTGCAGCGTTATTGGTGGATCTTCGGAAAGGCTTCATATGATCTCTTTAAATGTGATGGTCATATAGAAGTTATGATACAGTGTTCAGATCGAAATCTGTGGAAATATCTCTGTTTATACCGGATGTGTCTCAAAGATGGGGTGTTAGAAGTTTCAGGCCAACCAAGATGCATGTTTATTTAAAATTTTAAATGCTAGAAGTTTTTGAAGGAGCTGTATGGATTACAATTAGTTGTAACCAGGGCACTCTCTGGATGTGGAAGAAGTAGATGTAGATTACAACTCAGTAGGGAGATTTTCTTATATTCCTCTTAAGATTATAGGAAATATTTGACTTCTCGTAATGGGCCCTTTTCTAATTTATCTCCCAAGCTTAACATTATAACTGTTGTCCTATAAATTTCTTACATTTTAAGATATTGTAATAAACACAGGCATTGGAAGATATTTAATGGGGGAGGGGTTCAGTTGGTGGAAAGAAACATACTAATGTCGGCTATGCTGACGATACTACTCTGCTGGTGAAAGACAAAAAACTCCCTATAAATAAACGTAAGTAAGATGAAAATGATGATAATAAATAGGCAGGGGCAATCCCTAACAAAACAAAATATTGCAGGTGAATTAGCAGTGACATAATTCACATACCTAGACTCACGCATATGCAAACAAGAAAAAAAAACGACTAATGGCGATTGCTCAAAATGCCATGAACAACTTGATGAAGGTAAAGATTAGCAAATCAGAAAAGGACAAAAGTCAAACTAGTTAGATTGCTTATATTTTCGATCTTCCTTTACGTTGTTTTCTGAAGGATATTTGTGTATTTTTCACAGTTTAAGCACTTTTTGGGAAATAACACCACAAGTTACGAAAATTGCTGTATATTTGCAAACGTTTCGGGGTCTAGGTCAGACCCCGTTGTCAATGGCTAAGAAACTATGAAAAAAGGCACAATTCTAAAATGTAAAATTAAAATGTTTGACAATATCTATTATTTGACTACTGTCGTAACTAAGAGTTAAACTTCCTTTATTGTAGAATCCTGTATAATCAAAGAAATCATCAGAAAAGTGATTGGGGCCTTTGAGATGTAGTGTTGGCGTCAGATGCTGCGTATTCCCTGGACAGACAGACACACTAACATATATAAACTGATAGTTCGAGTATATAATAAGTGTTAGGGATAATCTAGAAAAACTAATGGTTGAAGGAAAAGCTGAAGGCCGAAGACCCAGGGATAGGTCGCCGGCAAGATGGCTCTACTAATATTAGATCTCAGACACTCCAGTGCCAGACGTAGTTCAGGAGGTACAAGACCGCCAATTATGAACGAATAAAGTAAAAGAATGATCATAAACATGGAATCACGACTTCTAAGGCATAATACGACGCAGAAAAAATTAATTTTAAAATTATAACAAATATTTATTTGATTTCTAATATCGAGCCCCTTTTATATGTTAAGTAATATACTTGATTTTTTTCTAATTTCATTTAATTTTCTGATCACCCCCACCCCAAATTCTACCTTTATACAGGAATTAAAACAATTAAACAATAAATCTGATATTTTATTTGTACAGTAACAGTTGGTAAATCCATTATACCTGTTAGGTTTTTCTGGTCTTGTATCTCTTTACATATCACGAGTCCTCTTTCTGAAAACATTAATCGTATTCTGTATCTGTATCCCATTCTTCTGTTTGTTATGAAGCGCTTATCAAAGGCGATGGTGTCTTCCACAATGACAGAAGAGCTGTGAGTGGGGTCCTTCAAGTTCAATTCTTTGAGACACTGTTTGATTTCTTTACTTTTTGAATAAGACATTGATCCGTCACATTCAGTAGCTGTGTTTAGTTAAAGGTGGTAAAAACATGGTTTGGATTTTCCTCGATCTAAGTTCTTGTTCATTTGAATGGCAAGTTTAACCTTTTCATAAACTTTATTTTGGGAGAAACTCTTCTTGGTCACTTTTTCATTATTTCTGGTGGAAAACTAGCAACAGACAGTTTGAACTCTCTAGGATTCTTACCTTTACCAATCACCAAAAAATCGAATTTGTAAGCTTTGGAACATAGCATTAAGGTGATTTTGTATTTACCCTGTTTACGGTCTCGCCTGCTTGCTTTTTGAGAAGATGCTACTGTTATATTGGACAAGCTTTAGAAGAAACTAAGACAAAAAGAAGATCCTCCTCTTTTTCTTTAATACGTAAGAAAAATGTCAGAACGTCAGATTCGTGACTTGAGAGGTTTTTACCTGATGTAGATAACAAATAAATACCAAATTTCTCGTAAAACTGATTTTCACCTAGCATTGTCTGGAATATCTTCGTTATTGGTAATATTTTTATAAAACACGATTGCATTCTCTTTAAATATTTCTATAGATAGAGGCGACGTCCCTTGCTAGAACTTCTTCAGATGGGGCATTCTAGCACGCTTAACACGAGCTTATACATGTCGCCATTGGCAGTTTACGAGGACTGCCTTTTATATTTCAGGATTAGAGAACAAAAACAAATATTAATCATCGAAAATCGCTTTATTGTTTTTCAAAATATTCCCCATGAAGATCTATACACTTTTGTATGCGATGAACCAATTGTCGAAGCACTTTTTCCACTCTGATTGAGGTATCTCCAAAACATGCATTTTGAACGCAGCAACTACTTCTTCAGGTGTCGAAAAATGTTGACCTCTCAGTTTGTTTTCTATGTACGGGAATAAAAAGAAGTCATTTGGTGACAATTCAGGACTATACGGCGAATCACTCATCAAATCGATGTTTTGAGTGGTCAAAAATGCAGTTGTTTAAGCTGATGTGTGAGAGCTCGCATTGTTGTGGTGAAGAGTGATCCGTCTTCGGCGGTTGGTTTTCCTCATTTCTTGGAGGACAACTGGCAAACAAATGGTTGTGTACCACTCAGAATTGACTGTTCTCCGTTGTTCTAGTGGTACGGTTGCAACATGTCCAGTTTTTCCGAAAAAACAGGCGATCATTTGCTTGGACGTTGGATTCGGCTCATCTTGAAACACCCATACAGTCGACTGCTGTTTACTTTCGGGCTCATACGCGTAAATCCACGATTCATCACCTGTCACTATGTCATAAAAGCGTTTTGAAGCACCGCGATCGTATTTTTTGAGCTTTTCTTTCGACCAATCGACACGAGCCTTTTTTTAAACGATTGACAAGTTGTGTGGGATCCAACGCGAACAAATTTTTTTGACATTCAAATGTTTATGCAATATTGAATGTATGCTGGTCCCACTAATGTGTAAGGTTGAGTCAATCTCACGATAGGTCACATGACGATCTTACAATATCAGTTCGCGCACAGTATCAATGGTTTCCGGAACAACAACTGTTTTTGGACGACCTTCACGAAATTCGTCTTGGAGTGAACTAGGACCTCGATTGAATTCGCCATACCATCGATAAACAGTGGTCCATTATGGAGTTTCATCGCCAAAAATTAAATTAAGTTCATCCATGCACTCTTGCTGACTTAATCCACGTCGAAAGTTGTAAAAAATAATCGCACGAAAATGTTCACGATTTTATTCCATTTTTTGGCCGAGATGAATCCTTTAAGTTTCTGTAAACAACACATAGCGTTCTGAGTACGTATAACCTCAAAAATGTCAACTTTACGATAGAGCTGTCAGTTGTCAGATTGCAACACTAGGGTTGTCCAATCCCGAAATATAAAAGGCAGCCCTCGTATTTAAAATTTCCATTTGGTTATGTGACTAAGTTTTGAACAGAATAACCAAAAATGCAAAAATATGCAGGGTTTTCTATATAAGATAAGAAAGGCTAGCGAAACTAAAAATATTTTACAGAGAAAGTTCATAATAATCGATAATTTTTTAATCCATTATTCTTTTGTTAATAGCCTACTCAGTTGAAACACCCAGTATAATTAACACTGGAACAGAAATAGTACTCCGTATGGGATTAAAAAAGCGTGTTTTTTAGATTTGGGGAGGTGTTAATTAAAGTGATGGACTGAATGTATCGATGAAACCCTTATACCTGAGAATCCTAAAAAGCCCAAAGATTCTGAAAAATACTGTTAAATTATTAAATGGCAAACTTTTAAAATTCCAAAGCTCCAGTAATGACACTAAATGTATGTACGTGAGAGAATGTAAACATGTTCCTAACGTATTGTATTTTTAAAGCAAATACGAAATTCGATAATAGCACTAAATTGGTGCAATTTGTTTTCGTTTGCTTTGTACTTTTAACTAAATTAAAAACGGTTGTTTATCTTTAATTTAAAAAAAAAACAGTTAAATTGTTTTATATGGAACAAACAATTTCAACCACAAATTAGTTAATTATCAGGGTCGTTAAATACCTACGTTAGTTACAGTAGGCATTCGTGACATTAAATGTTTTATATACCTACTAATCATCTTTAAATTATGTCATTGAAGTCAAGGTGAGACAATTTATATCAGGTTTGTTTACAGTTACTATTTATTAAACGGGAAAAAACAAAGAGCAGATTCTCAATTCGTCTGTATTTACTTTCCTTTTTTAAGAGTGTTAAGCGAATACTCGAAATCGCTTAAGTAATTTGGGTAGTTTAAACTGTATTCAATTAAAGAGTGTATTACATGGGATACATCTTTCTTCTGAAAATCTGAAAAATATGTTGTTTTACAACATAATTTGGCGAAGGCAAGAGGATTAAATAAAAGTAATTATCTTTCTTTGAAATCTGGGATGAAATTATTTCAAAATAGATTAGAATTAAATCAAAATAAATGTCAAGTAATCGACTTCTGGATCGCGGTTCTCAATTTGTCGTCATATATAGTGTGTCTGCATAAATTGGAATCAAAAATAAAAAAATCTTATTAATAATATTTAGAAAACAACTTATTCATCATCAAAAGATCAGCGTCTACTGAAGCCTAAACTATAATTAACACATGCGACTTTTTTTAAAATGTATATGAGGTTTGTCAAATGATATGAATATTGCTTAAGAAAGAAGTAAGTGGTAATATGTTGTTTTTTGATAAATAATCGTTAACATAGTAAGTAAATAGGAATTAAAAAACTGCATCCACTATTTTTTCTTTAATTAGGAAAACTGCTTTTACGATAAAAATATAAATGGATATAACTGGAATTTAATCATAACGATAACCAACATACGTATAAAAAGATGGAGATTCTCAGTTCGTCTGCATACACAGTGTGTCCACTAAAGTCGAACTCATATGCAAAACATTCTTATTACATTACTAATATTTTAAAGTAAGTAAGTTATTTTATATAAAAAATGAATAAATAAAAAGAAATTACCATATGTCATTTTATTGAAACTGCATCCAATTATGCCAAAATTTCACTAAAAATTGTCAAATATAGTATAAGTTAGAAAAGCGAAAAATAATAAAATAATTATTTTGATGTTGATGCCAAATAATACATAAAATATATGAGTTTTCAATAATTATAAAGGTATATTTTATAAATTCTACCTTGCGCAAGTTAAAAAATAAGTATTTAGTCGGTTGTTTTTTTAAATTTACTTACTCCTAAAAAAATTTTATTTTTTGAAAAAAAGTGGGAAATTATTGTAACTAACCAATGTAAGCGAAAGCTTTTCACAAAATGTATTCACCGACAAAAAAATCGCAACACCCATAAGGAGATGTTTAGATTTAATATGGATTTGGTGAAACATAGAATATGTTATAGTAAGGAATAAATGATTAATGATGTCAGTAAAAAATACCAAGAAGTATAAACAATTTTAATTAAGTTTGTTAATAATGTGTTTGTCCACCGCTGTTATCTATACACTCCCCAACACGTCTTGGCATTGCTTCAAAAAGATGGTCTATTTTTTCCTGAGGGGGCTGCCTATATGCCATGTTTTAGAGCCTCCAAAACTCCATGGGGGCTGGGATAAATTTCCGAGCCTTCTACCCATCATATCCCAAACATGTTCAATGGGCGAAAGATCGGGGTATCTGGGCGGCCATGCCAAAAGATTCACACTGTTCTCTTCAAGAAAGTTTAAACTAACTACTGTTCGGTGTACATGTCGCTCAACATCAAATTGAAGTTGACTTCTTTCTCTTCGTCGTCGTCTAATCCTTCTTCGGCCATCATGTCCACTCATGCAGAATCGAAATGTATCAACGTTTCAATGTTGTCGTTCTCTGCACCACTGTAGTCGTTACCATCGATGCTCAGCCGTCAGAGGTAGCACAAGACGGGGTCGATAATGCTGCAGTCCAAAAGACCCTATACGGCGGTAAACCGTTCGGGCACTTACAAGGTGGTCTTATTGTCCTAACTACTCATCAGCCAAATTTCGGGTTGTCGAATATCGGTCTCTAAGGTCATAATTCTTAGACATCGATCGAGAACTTCATTCATGCCCCTTCGACCTGTTCGTGCGGTTAGCGATTTCTCGAAATCTTAAAGAAACTCAAAATTACGACTACAATATTAATTAATAAAAAAAGTTTTGTACCTTAACACCAAACTTTTATTGTTGTACGTTTCAACAGTGGAGGTGTCATCATCATGGAGTAAACCAAAACTGAGAATATTTACAATTATGCCTTAATATATAAAACTTAAAAAATATCAGTAAATTTTTAATTATGCTTTCGTACAAGTCCAGTTCCTTACAATTATTGACTTGTCTAACTAATCGTAATGACTTTAAATCTATGGTGACTATTTTCCAACACATATTGTGCTACACTAGATTTATCAAATCTCCCGTATTTAATATGTGCAAAATGTTCTTTAAATCGAGTTCTGATATATCTACGTTTTTGACCATATTTCAGATCACAGTCATTACATTTGACCTCACATATTCCCGACTTTTCGAAACCGCTAAGTTTATCTTTGGGATTGCCCAATAGTTTTTGTAAAGTTTTCGTTGTTCTATGTATACTACCGCTATAGCAAGTTCCCTAAAAATTCTTTTAAAGCATTTAGTTTAATGATTAAATGGACAGAGATAAACTTGTGTATTCGTGTTTGGCTGATTCTGCTTTTTCCGGATTTGGACCTTATCATTTTTTCTCGAATTTAAATAAATTAATTCGAGAAAAAATGACTCGGACCAAATCCGGAAAAAGCAGAATCAGCTATGACTCTGGCCACGAAAACCTCCGTTCTCATGTATTCCTGTTTCTCGTTTCGAAAAGTTGTTCTTAACCTAAGTTTTTCCTTTCTAATTAGCTTTTCTGCAATATTTCCTGGATAACCATTAATGTAGCTATTTCCCTAATTGTTTTCTTTTCTCTCTCAAACCTCTCTTTGGAAAGATTAAATGTCAACAAACGATTTACTTACAAGGAAATTGATCCCCACCATTTTGTGTTGTTGACAGTGAAAAGAATTATTAGATAAATATCTAAATGTGCTGGTTGGTGTCCTTCCTTCTAAACGGTTAATAGCATTTTTTATAACAAGTACATGTAAAATGGGATACTACCTTTATTTTCTAATTCATACGTATATTTAATAGTAGGAAATTTATTATTGTCCACGTACCTTAGCCATACCCTAGGAAAGTATTGGGAGTTCTTCTCAAGGAATTCCCCATTGCCGTTCCCTCTTTCTGATTATAAAAGCAGCCCCCAAATTGTAAACAATTTTGGCTCATGCATAATTTTGTGAGGGAAATAAAATCATTTATTTCAGACCCACAAAAAGAGTTTTCATGCAATAAATCCTCAAGGTATTTCCTAGTTTGTGGAATGGGTACACTAGGAAACAAAGCGGTAACATCAAAGGATACTAAAATTTCCCCTGGTTGTAGTGAAACATGTTGTACTGATTTAATGAAATCTAAAGAGATTTTAACACTAAAGTTTTTTGTGGGCAAGGTAAATTTTCGAATTGTTTTGCTAACCACTTTGCTAACTTATATGTGGAGGGCGTCGATCGCTGAAACGATAGGATGTACTGTTTTTCCCGGTTTGTGAATTTTTAGCAGACCATACAATTTCGGGATCGTTGGATTAGAAACATGTAACCTACGCTTCAGCTCAGGACCTACAATGTTTTAAGGACGTTATTTACTTCTGTTGTGATTTTTAATTTTGAATAGGGACCTTTTCTAATCACCTTATTAATTCTATCAACATCATCAGATTTGTCCAGGATCACTAACTACTTTGTTGCATTTATCGGTTTTTAGGTAAAAAGTGTCCTTGTTTCTCAATCGTTTAATAACTTTAGTTTGCATCTTGCTTTTCTCTGTTGTTTATTATTCAATGACAAATTTTTTGTCTTTTGATTTCGAACCTGTTCACGGCTCAATCCTTTCGAAGTTTTAACAATTTTAATTCTTCGTTGTTAAAAGATTGAGAGGAATATTTTTCCACAGTAGATGAAGTTTTCAGAGGGACTTTTGTTGTTTTATATTTTGAACATAACTGATGGAGATTTTTTTATTAAGCTTTCTCATTTTATTTTTATGCTTTGCATTAATCATGCAAAACATATGTCTCTGAAACTCCATCCAATATGTGAATTCGTTATTATTTAATTTATGTGGAAGTTTTTTGTACAATGAATAACTATCAATTTCTAATAAACTACGTTTAGTGTAGTACAAATGTTTGATTTCTAAATCTAACCACTGTAATTTTGCATATTTTTTCAAAATTTTTTGAATTTTGGAAAACTGATTTGTGTTTACACGATTTTAGAAACCAAATATCTGCCCCAATTAATTTAATTTTAGTGGAATATTTACAATATAAATTTAGTTCCTTTGACCTGGTAGCTACATGAAAAAACATTCACCAAAATTTACCAAATCTTAATCATTCACTGCTTACTATAGCATCTATGTTTTACCAAAACAATATTAAATTTAAACATCTCCTAATGGGTGTTAAGATTTCTTTGTCAGTGAGTATATATATATATATATATCTCATTCTTATAACTAAAATATTGAGAATAATTCTTATTCGAATACGCTAGTAAAGTATCTTTGACAATAGATATTTGCGCCATCTCGTGTTTTATTTCTGGAACGCTGGTTCTGTCAAGGCCGTAATTTTTATTTGCTGTGTAATTTAGTTATCCCATAAAATGGAAAGGAAAACATCAAACTGAAAGTGCGGTGTAGTTGATTGTGAAAATACACTAAGAAAAAACCCAAAATTACGGTTATACCACTTTTATGGCTTTCCATATCAATTAGAAAATGAAGAAAAAATGAATTGCAGCAGTTCGACATCATGGGTAAATAAATTTAATTTGCACGTTGTTAGTCATTATTGTATGTATACAATTAATCATAATTGTTGTTCTATTAACAAAACTGAGATTTTTTTATTACAGCAGTGGGGCAATTCATCTCAACCGGAAACAAATTCAATGATTTGCAGTGGTCAAATTGTTTGGGACAAAAGTAAACAATGTACATAACAAAAGTTACAATCCAACTATATTTCCTGCAATATGTATTTAAAAAAGCAAAATCTTCATGCTGGTTTGTGGGCTGAAAGATTACGAGTACCTAAGACAAGAAAAAATTGTATCTTCAGGAGTCGATAGAGCCCCAATTGAGATTAACAATAATAAGTAAATATATATAAGAAATAAGAAAAAAACAAATGAACTTTATTCATTATATATAATTTATTAGTAGATTTTACTGACGATGAAGTTTTAATGGATCAAGATGAAAAATTTGAAGTTGGAACAAGGATAATAACGCAACAACAGATGCAAATATACATGTTAATTCACAAAGAAATGAATATTGATTATATATTATCTAAGCTAGTAATAAAGAAGCGCTCATAAAAAAATAAAAATAAGGCGAATTATTTTTATTTTTTTAAATTTAATTTGAAAGAGTATAAATATTGATATATTATAGGAAAGATAGTTGAATTGTAATTGTTATGTATCTACATTGTTTGATTTTTCTGTTCCATCGAAATGAGCACAGCAAATCCTTGAATATGTTCCTGGTTGCCATGGCTTTTCATCACTCCTGTAACTAAAAAGTTCCTTTTTTTATTCCTAAAAGAAAATAATATTAATAAAAAAATTAAAAATTATGTTAACCTTAAATTTCAATTTATTTTGAAAAGAAAAGTATTTACATGATTAACTTTTCTGATTACAAGAGTTATTGAATTGTGATTAATTTTATGTATTTAGTAATGACGAACTGCTGTAATCCATTTTTTCCTTCCTCTCCGATTGCTATAGAAATCCAGGAAAACGGTAGAATTGTAATTTTTTATTTTTCCTTGATGTATTTTCAAAATCAACTTTACCGCACTGTCGGTTTGATGTTTTTCTTTCTATTTTATGGGATAAATAATTTTTTTTTTATAACACAGCAAACATAAACTACGGCCTTGACAGAACCAGCGTTCCACAAATAAAAAACGAGATGGCGCAAATACCTAATGTCAAAGATACTTTACTAGTGTATACTCCAATATTCAATTACATTATTTAACATATTTCAAAAGTTGTGGTCTAGCTGCGTCTTGTAAGTACCAAGTCCTCTTGAATGTAATTCAACATTTAATATTTAAATGTCAGCAATTTATGGGTGTAAACGCGAAGAAATCTCAAAAGACCATAACCGTGTTCTCCTTCCATCTTCCGCATTTTAAAGAGGGCAAATACATCATTTCGTTTTTATAACGCTAGGCAAACAAACAATAGAAATCATACCTGAAATTTGCAAGTCATTTTACTGGATCAGATAAGGAGTCAAATAGATACTTATTAAGATTTATGTTATTTAACAGTGCCGAGCTCAGCATGCGATTAATCGTAAAAATTTCACAGTGAAAGTTGTTGTAAAAGGGGAAACAAACTTAACTTTGGATGCGGAATACATTATTCATCGCATAATGTAACTACGCACTATGTGTTATCTTCAAAAAATGTATATTATAGAATTTGTGCATTAATTATTATTATTAAATATTACATGAATATTTATAAACTTTTACACTTTGCTGTAACAGGTTCAAGTTCAAGATGAGATAAAATTGAGAAATATTAGTTGTAGAACATAATCTATTGCAATACCTCGCCATATTATTGATTATTACAAATAATTTATATTCAAAAAAGAACCCACTTCAGCTGACTTAAACGAAAAACCGTTTAGAAACCGTGTGGAAACAATCACTATTTTCAGACATATCTTCTTTTTATCTGATTTAAAGTACAATCTTATTGAATATGTTAGCTGATTCTTATCTCTTTCTTTTTTCCTCTCTAATTTGTATGATTTTCCTACTTTTTCCAAATATTTTTTAACTTTTTAATTTGTTTTATTATTTGGACCACTTTCTATAAGAGTAACTCTAATTCACTCTATATTGCATTCTCACTGTATATGCTTCTGTTTATTGGTCACCCCTATACTACTACTCTTCTTCTTAAAGTGCCGTCTTCTTATAGAAGGTTGGCTACAACTTCAGCAAATCGTTCTCTGTCTTGTGCTATCCTTAATAAATTTAGTGAATTCAGACCAGTCCAATCTCTTACATTTTTCAACCATGAACATTGTCTTCTACCCGGCCCTCTTCTTCCTTCGATTTTGCCTTCCATTATTAGTCGAAGGAATTCGTATTTTCTACCTCTATAGATATGTCCTAGGTAACCTGTTTTTCGTTTTTTAACAATTCCTAAGATTTCGCAGCCCACTACTACTACTATCACTACAATTTATCACCCAGTATACGCAACTGCTTCTCACATTTTTTGAACCCTTGTCTATAATTATATTATACCCCATCATGCAATTCAAATATCCTAACTGCTTATGCTTAAATAACACATTTTTGATATGCCCTGAATAAAAATAATTTGACCTTCATCCTTATTTCAAACACTTGTATAAGCAACTACTTATGTTCCAAACTATATAACTTTTTTTAACTGCCCTGTATAACTGAAATTCTACTCCACCTTATATTTCAACCATCTTATATATTCAACTGCTTCTAACATCCACTCTGTATAACTATATTTTTACTCCACTCTTATTTCAATCACCTTGTATATGTAACTACTTGTGTGCCACCTAATATCACATGCACGCACGCACACATCTACAACCTAGAAGAGTTTGCAGACAACAAATTTTCGTTTCGATAAACTAATGGAATATTTACTACCATTTCTCAGGACTATAAGCCCCGTAACTTAACTTCGTCTCTAAAAGAAACGGAATGAATCAAAATGAAAATCATTACAGACACCCTGTACGATATACTTTCATGGCATATCTTGACATTTAAACTAGATATTTATGATGAAAATTTGACATTTACATTGATGTTTACAGTTTTTTGCACACATTTATCTTATTTTCAGAAAAATGGTATGTTTTACGTTATAGAAAAATATACGGAAACAAGCTGTAACATATCTTTGTAGAATACGATTTCACTGAAATGTAGTCCCTTATTTACTTTTTTTCTGGATAATCTCATGGTATAGACAATTATATGGTACCTTCCTGTAATGTTCCTTAATATAATGCAGTTTAAATCATCAAAATTGCAGAAGCCGTTTTTGAATAATGGCTGGTTATACATAAAACAAGTGGCCGACGAATTGAAACCTCGTCCTTTTTGGAAGTCTGTTAAAAAGTATATTTTTTGTGTGATTAGTTACATAGTCTAAAATGCAATTGGTTTATTATTGTTTATTTAACAATATAAAACTGGACCCAAAGTTTGTCTTACAACAATTTGATCGCTTGGAAAGAAATGAGATACGAATCTCCATCATCAAATAACGATAACTCAATATGATGATGATGATATGTAGAACCCATACTGAAAAGTTCATTTATTAAAGCTCTCTTTTACCTGCTCTATCTGTTATTATAGCCGTGTCATCTGCATACCAGATGTTGATGAGAGTTCCATTTACATTAATGCCATTTGGGTTGTTCGAGAATGGCTCCATAAAATACCCTTTCTAGAGATGGGTTAAACAGCATAGGAGACAAAATGCATACTTGTCTCATGCTTTTCTTTATTTCAAATTTTTGAGTTTTTCCTGAGTTGTTTAGTCAAATCTCTGCGTTTTGGTTCAAGTACAGGTTACATATAAATCATATGTTCTTGCCATCCATGCCCATATCGTTGAAATATGATTCGAGGAGGTGATGTTTGACTTTATCAAATCCGTATTAATGTTTCCTTTTTCGATTTTTGTCTTTTATTTTTCTGATGTTTTCCGCATTATTCTTTTTTCGAAAACTTCTGGCTGCAGTAACCAAAAAATTTGTTGCTTTAAAATTTTATAGACTAAGCGAATGACCGGAAGAAGATTACGAAGCTTCCTATCCGATGGAAAAAATGTACTAATGTTCAAGTAAACTATGTAAAAAATAAGTAATATATTTTTTTCTATTACAATAAACATCCGTTCTTTTTTTAATGAGACAATTTCAAACATTTGTGAGATCAAACATCTAAATGGCAAGCATACAGTTCTCTACATTTATCTAAGTTACATATTATTTGTAAACAAAAGTTGTGAAATATTATTTATGACATTAAGTAACTATTGCTAAATCAATATTTGCTTAAAGTAATTAGTTGTTATCCAAAATGTATGATACCATAAAATTTAAAATTAGTTGGCAATTTTAGTGTGTTTACTTTTTGATATGGGAAAATGATAATATTTTGAATTCTGTCTTCAGTTTTTTCCTGCAACCGATAAGTATTTGAGAATTGTAAATGGGGATCAAATTGTAGTAAGCCAACTTCCAAAAATTGACCGGAATTCTTCGTCACAGTGTTCTGGGAGAAAGAGATGTCTGAAATATAATGAACCAATATGTCTCTATATAACAAAGTGATTTGTATATACTTATACTTATGTGTTTGGTTCTAAGGAACCAAATAAACATTATTGAAGAACGGAGGGAATTTGTTTAAATAATTTAACAACAAATAAAGCCGAGAGAGTAAGAAACAAAGTAGTAAAACAAAGTACACTAGGACGTCGAATTTAATCATGGCAGTTGTTCAGAACCTTTTCATTAGATCTAAGGAACCATGTAAATATTAGTAAAAGGCGGGGTGGAAATTTGTTTCAATAATTTAGCAACAAATAAAGCCGGGAGAGTAAAAAACATTAAAATAAGTACTAAAACAGAGTACACTAGGACATCGAATTTGATCATGACATTTGTTTAGAATCTGTCCATTTCATCTAAGGAACCATATAAACATTATTGAAAGGCGTGGTGGGAATTTGTTTAAATAATTTAGCAACAAATAAAGTCGAGAGAGTAAAAAACATTAAACAAACTACTAAAAGAAAGTATACTAGGACATCGATGGCTTTATGACTCATTTTTACGGCTTAGAGGATCTATTTCCTAGAGATAGTCTGCAATGCATAAATACAGTGAAAAGACTAGATAGAGAGGGCACTTGCCACACCTTCTATTCTGACTGAAATCACGTTGATATTTGACAATAATATAAATACATGTTCTGGTACTCAATAGATGTATTGTTAATTTATTTATTTTATTTAGCGTATGGCTTACATCACAGTACATTTATAATTATATTAATAATAGGGTACATATAAATATATAAAATTGTATATGTGGACATTACTTAACAATTAAATAGAAATAGATACTTTGGACTAATTCACAAACAAATATCTAGTCTTGATATATAATCAATTGCCGCCTGTGTTGCCATCAGGAAATCTTCTGGATTGCCTGTATATGCCCTTATTGGGGAATCTTGCACTATATGTCTGATAGTCTGCCTGTCGGCCCCACAATCGCATGCGGCTGAAAATCGTTTGCCCCACCTATGTAATGAGTCGGCGCATCTTCCGCAGTTGGCTCTGATTCGGTTAAGAGATGTCCAAGTTCGACGAGGGAGATCGAATCCTGTAGGTTTGTTGATTATACACGGCATATTGTGATAAATTGGAGCTACTTCACGTTCCCATCTCTCTCTCCATCGCTCATTTATGTCAAAGTTGTTTTGGTGAAGCACATGAGCAGTCTTCAATGGAGGGTGTCTCGATCGAAGTCGATTTCGCTGGATGTCCGGAACATCATTATGAACTTGAAGCTGCGGGTTTCTCATAATTTTGTTAAACTCTCTAACCAGGGCATGTTCTCGGCGCAGATTGGGAGGAGCTATGTTGCTAAGAATAGGCAGCCATATTGTATGGGTTGGCTTTATTGTCCCTGATACAGTGCGCATAGTATGTGTTTGCTATTGAGCCACACTGGAGCACAGTATTCTGCGACTGGATACACTAAGCGCAGTGCAGATGATCTCAGGGTGGATGCGGAAGAGCCCCAAGTTGTACCGCAGAGTCTCTGTATTATGTTATTACGTGTTCTTAATTTTGCTGCCGTTCTTGTCAGATGCTCTTTGAATGTAAGCGTCCTGTCCAGGGTAACACCGAGATATTTAGGATGTTTGTTGTGAGTGAGTAATTTGTTATCCATGAACACTCTCAATTCTCTCTTTGCCAACTTATTGTTTAGATGAAAGGCAGATACCTCTGTTTTTGCATTACTTGGTTGGAGTCTCCATTTTTTAAAGTATGCGCTGATGTTTGCTAAGTCTCTGGTAAGGATATCTTCAGCAATCTCAATCTTCCTGTGTCCCGTTGCCAAGGTCCAGTCATCCGCATAGCCAAACTTGCCTGATTCGGTTGCAGGCATGTCCGCGATATACAGGCTGAAGAGTATTGGGGCAAGAACTGAGCCCTGTGGGAGACCATCATTAAGTTTCATCGTTTTGCTCCTGTTTTTCCCTATAATCACTTGGAATGTTCTATTTGAGAGCATGTTATTAATGAGAATGGTTATTCTTGTACAGGGAATGATGCGAATCAATTAATATATTAGCCCCTGCCTCCAAACGGTGTCATAAGCTGCTGTTAAGTCTATAAATGCGGCAGCTATTGAAAGTTTCTTCTGAAATCCAGCCTCTATGAATGTTGTCAGTGTCAGTACTTGATCTGTACAGCTGCGATGCGGGCGGAAACCTGCTTGTTCAGTGGGGATGATGTCTATTATCTTTTGGCTGATTCTGTTGAGGAGCAATCTTTCTAATAGTTTATAAACCATGCTTAATAAAGCTATGGGGCGATAGTTTTCAGGCCTGTCGTTTGTTTTCCCTGGTTTCAGTATTGCGATGATTTTTGTTCGCTTAAGTGAGTGGGGGATATTTCCTGCCCGAAGAATATCAGTGAAAAACTTTGCCAACCATTGCCTCGCGTAGGGTCCACAGTGTTTAAGGAACTCTGGATGGATGCCGTCAAAGCCCTGTGCTTTACCATATTTAATTTCATTTAGAGCAATTATGATTTCTCCAATCCGTATGTCCGCTGAGTATTCAGAGTCTACAGCACAGGTTTTCTTCAGGGCCTTGAGTTCCCTTTTAACTTTAGTTGTATGTGTTCGATCTCGAGGGGCTTTGGATGTAGCAACTATACAAGAAGCAACACTTAGATGATATCTTATCCTCTCTACGTTTAGTAGGTTTAGCGGCTCCAAGTTTACGCAGCAGGGACCAGGCCTTTCGGCTTGATTTTTTTTTAACTGTTAATTATTTTATTCTTTTAATTTCAATTTCGAGAGAGACGCAATATCACTGGTAAGTATCAACAGCGCGCACGGGTGTTTTAAAGATTTAAAAACAAAGTCTTTACAATGAAATAATCCCAAAAAACTATGCGGGTTTGTAGAGGAATGTTAAAACTGTCATTTGGCTTGTTGTGGGTTCAAAAATTATAAAACGATCCTGGAGAAAAATCCCAAAAAACCTATGTTGTTCAGAATGAATGAAAAAACGGGTTTCAACGAGAAAAAAAAAGTTTTTTTGCGTTAAAAAAAATTGTTTAAACATTTCTCGACGAGAATACCTTCGGATTTGTTTTTTGTTTAGGAAACCTTTTTACATAAGAATCAGCAAAAAACCGAATCGAATTGAAACTCATGCGAGACTACTATAAAGCTGAACTGACGTTACTGACTGACATTGAGTCATGATATGATATCTAGTTGTGTGGGCATATAAGAAAAGTACTTCGTACTATGAAGTATCGATACTTTTACGAGTACGATACATTTTTTTCGATACTACTCATGAGTACAGTATCGATACTTTCTATTCGATATCGTGTCCCTATCCGTAGCTACATAGTTCTAATAGTGCACCAGCACACAGGCACGCTGAACCATCTCCGGAAAATTGAAGAAATAGCAATATGGAAGAATTTCAAGCGATGTGCTCAAGGCTGAAGGGTGCTGGAGGAGCAAAACTGACTATGGATTCACACTCAAACTAATCAGAAATACATCTGATACCATGAAATGCATCTCTGAGTCCACATACTGTATGTTTTTTTGTATGATGGTGTTATTAAAGATATGGAATATGCGAAGAAATAATATTTTTGTACTTTGCCGATTTTTCTCAGAAAAAAAAAATAATGCGATAGAATGTCTTAAAAAATATATTGTATTTTAGTTGTCTACGAGGGCTGCTTTTTATATATTGAGATTGGACAACCCTATTGTTGCAATCTGACAACTGACAGCTCTATCGTAAAGTTTGACATTTTTGAGGTTATACGTACTCAGAAAGTTTTGACATATGAGCGCTATGTGTTGTTTACAGTAACTTAAAGGATTCATCTCGGCCAAAAAATGGAATTAAATCGTGAAAATTTTCATGCGATTATTTTTTAGAACTTTCGACGTAGATTAAAGTCAGCAAGAGTGCATGGATGAACTTAATTTAATTTTTGGCGATGAAACTCCATCAAGGACCACTGTTTATCGATGGTATGGTGAATTCAATCGAGGTCCTAGTTCACTCCAAGACGAATTTCGTGAAGGTCGTCCAAAAACAGTTGTTGCTCCGGAAACCATTGATGCTGTGCGCGAACTGATATTGCAAGATCGTCATGTGACCTATCGTGAGATGGAGTCAACCTTACACATTATTGGGACCAGCATACATTCAATATTGCATAAACATTTGAAAGTCAAAAAAATTTGTTCGCATTGGATCCCACACAATTTATCATTCGTTCAAAAAAAGGCTCGTGTCAATTGGTCGAAAGAAAAGCTCAAAAAATACGATCGCGGTGCTTCAAAACACGTTTATGACATAGTGACACGTGATGAATCGTAAATTTACGCTTATGAGCCCGAAAGTAAACAGCAGTCGACTGTATGGGTGTTTCAAGATGAGCCGAATCCAACAAAAGTTGTTCGCGCACGAAGCACTTCCAAGCAAATGATCGCCTGTTTTTTCGGAAAAACTGGACATGTCGCAACCGTACCACTAGAACAACGCAGAATAGTCAATTCTGAGTGGTACACCATTTGTTTGCCAGTTGTCTTCCAAGAAATGAGGAAAACCAACCGCCGAAGACGGATCACTCTTCACCACAACAGTGCGAGCTCTCACACATCGGCTCAAACAACTGCATTTTTGACCACTCAAAACATCGATTTGATGAGTCATCCGCCGTATAGTCCTGACTTGTCACCAAATGACTTCTTTTTATTCCCCTACATAAAAATCAAACTGAGAGGTCAACTTTTTTCGACACCTGAAGAAGTAGTTGCTGCGTTTAGAATGCATGTTTTGGAGATACCTCAATCAGAGTGGAAAAAGTTCTTCGACAATTGGTTCAAACGCATGCAAAAGTGTATAGATCTTCATAGGGAATATTTTGAAAAACAAGCGATTTTCGATGATTAATATTTGTATTTGTTCTCTAATCCCGAAATATAAAAGGCAGCCCCCGTATAAGAGATGAGAGTAACGCGACGTACTATGAAAAAACAATAATTTTAATTTTTACCACGTAGGGAATTTGATAATCTGAGCTTGTTCTACATCATTTGAGAGCTCTTGACGATTTCATTCCAAAAATGCAAAATCCAATATTTCGACCATTACAAATTTGCAAATTTATGCAAATATCTCGAAATCAAAGCACGATGAAATTTTATTTTTAATTTTGTCAAATTGTTCTTAAATAAGTGATTTACGAGAAAACTAAATAAATCACATTTTTAGTTTTTCCTGATTGCCTAAAAAAAAACGTGCACAGGTAAACATATTTTCGGGAAGGAGAGAATTCGCAACAATTTTCATAAATTAACAATGTTTCTAGCTATAAACTCGAAATAGCAATACATGTAAACCAAGTCTTGGACACATTGTATGATGTAGAGTATCAGTTGGTTCCAGTTAATTTGCTATTTCTATTTAAATGAATAAATCTCTATTGATTGGGCTAGACTTGTTATAAAATCGAATCAAAAGTTTATTTTCCCACCGTCGAGTCAATGTGAGTTGCACATGTCTGGTTTATGTGCAGTTTCCATTAATTACGACTATTTATTTATATTCCTTACATAACTTTCTTCAGTAGTTAATCCTTTGACAAAAAAATATTTATTCAATATCATTTTAATTAAGTTGATTTGATTAAGGATATCCGTGTAATGTCGGTATCAATCAATTTCCTGTTTTGTTTCAGGTTTGTTTTGTTCAAAAAACACTACGACAAATACCTCCACCTGTCCCAGCAGTACGAAGAGGCTAGAAACATCGCTTATTACTTAGAAGAAAAATATCACGAAGTCAAGGTGAGTGAGTTTCTTGAATCTGTTCAATTATATAAACGCATAAATTTACCGGATAACATCATCCGTCCGTCGTCTTTCTTGTTCCAGACGGAAAGAGACGATCTAATCAAACAACGAGATCAACTCACAAAACGCTTGGAATCGAATGAATCCTTATTGAAGGAAAAGGAAGACGAGGTGTTTTTGCAGTTCGAAAGAGTCGTTTACCTAGAAGAACAATGCGATAAAGTAAGTGGGGAACTAATTTTTCTATTGTTACCTTTAAAAAAAATTTAATCGTGGGGATTTTGACCGCGAGATTGCCGTTTGTTTTATTCAAATGGTATGCAAAACTGCCGTGAAGGCCAAATTTCGACTAAACGTGTTGAAATTACCTCCTTAATTGGTGTAGGGGATTATCGAAATTTGAATGAAACGGTTTTTGAATATTAATCGATATGGAAATGTTTGAAACAAGTCGCTTTACTGTACTTTGCTTAATATGTTGTGCAAGGTACTTGTTGTGTGTGTTTTTTAGAATCAACAGTTATTTTGAATACTTAATACGCATTTCCAGATTTCATTTATTTATGCTCTAAATATTATTATCGAGAAATGAACATTAATTTACGTATAATATATATATATATATATATATATATATATATATATATATATATATATATTTGTTTTTAAGTTTTCGCGGGCACTAAATGTTTTAGGTGGTTTCCGGGAATTCATCCGCGTAGTTGATAACTGATCCCTGTCGGGATCGATGGTAAAATGACGACGTTTCGGCAGAGTCACATCTGCCCTCTTCAGGTCGGTTCGCATAATTCTCGTAGCCTTCTGCTTTCGCTTCTAGTTACTCGAATCGCGGATGAATTCCCGGAAACCACCTAAAACATATATATATATATATATATATATAGGATTACAGTGGCGTAACATAACACACACTGACAACTCTCCTAAAAATAAGGAAAAATCTCAAAATTAAGTACAAGTAATTTCGGAAAGATTGTTCAGGATGTCTTTGATTGTTTTGTCTATAGTAAAATAATTAAAAAAGTATTCAAAATAATTTTGAAAAATGAGTGACTTCTCTCAAAAATCATTGTCTGTGGCTGCTCCGGCAATTTCTTCGGTGGATATATTATCTAATTTAATAATAATAGAGATCTTTTAATTATCTCTTTTTTATACCGAAAAGCAGATTAAACTCGACAAACCCTTTTTCGAAATCTATGAAGTATATGTAGATGTTCTTTTGGAGTTAGTAGAAGTTTCGTGTAAAATAATGCCTCCCGTGTTCTCAGGCCGTGTCATATTCCAAACTGTATTATACTCAAAGGACCTCGCACCCAGTTTATGGGATTTTGATTGCAAAGTCGACAAGAGTTTAAAGGTATCAAGGGATGTCATTTCGCTCAAGGTATATCAGCAAACTTAATTATCGTAAAGAAGGCTATTTGGGGACCCTGATTACAGATCCAGCGTCAGCTAATCTCTATCATGTCAGGTTCAAGGTCATCTCAAGGTTAAACTGTGAAAAAAACGTTAAAAAATGTGAAACAGCAGATACATAGGTTTTTGAGGTCGCTTAACCCTACAAGGTTACCTAGAGGTCATTTGTAAGTTGTCTGAAGGATAAACTGTAAAAAAAACCTTTTAAATTAAGAACAACACGATATATCAAAATGTAAATTAAAAAATTGTGATATACTTAAATCTGACATTGAACTTTATGTTAAAGTTGGTGAAGGCTAGACTGAAACTTAACCAGTTTATGATATTTTTTTTCATAAGATGAGGAAAGCATTTACTCACACCCTGTTCTAGGGTTAATATTTACACAGCCTTATGTGGGACTTCCCGTAGTATAAAAACCGTGCTATGGATTCACATTGCATTCTATATGGGGTCTGAACAAATCCGGGAGCCGGTCATTTCAAGGTCGAATTGAAAAAAATCATGCAATCATTGAAATCACGTAAAGTTTGTAATAGTGAAGTTTTTAAGAGTGTCACTATCAAACGCTATCACAGCTCGTGAGATTGTTCGAAAACCAGAACAACGCAAAGACAATAATGAATAGTAGCATAACTTGCATAGTGCATATGAAAAGTAGCAAGAATCAATGCGCTCTTTCGAAGAACCGCACAGCTCAACGATTCTAGTGGCGAGTAGCACAAGTAGCATCTGGTCTTCCGGTGTTCTGGGCTGTGCTACTTTTCGAAATAGCAGTGTTACTCTTCGAAAGAGAAAAACGAGTTGTGCTGCTCTTCATAAGACGTTAATGAGTCGTGCTATTCTTCTAACTGTGGTTGTGAGCTGTTCTACTTTTCGAAAACTGTCTCAACTCGTGCTGATCTTCTTAAAATCAAGTTGTGCTATGCTTCGTAAGAATGTCGATATGAAGATAAAACTGAGAAAAAGCCGTTGTGAGAATCTCGTAGAGTAGTCATAGAGATTATTGATTTCGCTAAATTCAATTTGCAGCTGTCATTGTCAACATGGGTTTTTAATGACTTAAAGTGACCTCTAAGTAACCTTGTAAACTTAAGCGACCTCAAAAACCCATGTACCTGCTGTTTCACTTTTCTCTAACGGTTTTCTCATAGTTTGACCTTAAGATGACCTTGGCAGCGTCCCCAAATACCCTTGTTTATCATAATCAAGTGTGGTAATACACGCTTTTGCGAAATGGCATACCTTTAATTTATCCCCTGGACTTAGGATCTTACTTACACCCCTGCCAGACCCTCTAGGAGGCGTTGTGGTCATGAGAGCATTTTATCAAATGGTCAATTACTATCGAAAAATCTCGGTTGCAACCTTCACCACTGATGATTTTAATGACTCTGTACGAGTATATGCAACAAATGCAGGTCTAATTTTCGCTATCACTAGAAATCTTATCGATCATATAATTCACCATTAATTATCGAATATAGTAATACTTATCCAACATAACAGCTTGATATCATGATTAAAATTTCGTTGTGCAAAACCCACATACTTACCGACTTAATAATTGTGAAACTGAGGAAACTTTTACGTCGACCAAAAACGGGTGCAACTCGGTTTGTTATTCGAAAACACAAATTACTTTAATTGTTAAATTAAATTATACGATTCAAACAACAGATTTCACTCATACCGTTACTTTACGTTTTTTTTAATGAAAATAAGTATATATTTCGTTTCTGATAGTTTCATATAATTATGCGTTTCAGTATTATTTAATTGTTAAACAAACAACAACAGTAATCTGTGAAAATAAAAAAAATGTTCGAAAATATGTATAATATCCGTTTTGTAACCATACACACCAGCAGTTCTAGAGTTGACTGCCGAAAACTGGGACAACAAGTAAGCGAATGAAATCTTTTAATACTTATAAGAAAAATAGTCAGACATTGCAACGTTTGGATTTTTAAGTGTACAGTGTGGGACAGCCATACGAGATAAATATAGTAAATTATGTAGCTAGCAGGACTGGACAAACTGACCGAGCAATTTGTAGGATTATTTTAAATGCATTTCTTGGGCCATAGGAGACAAATCAGGTTATTAGTAGTCAACACTTTGAAAAAGTTACATATTTCCATTTGTGCGGGGGAGTAGGACCCTTGCCCCCTGCAAACCATCGGTTTTGTAAAACAAATTGTTAGTAACAAAAATTTTACCCTCACCAATTCGGAAAAAGTTGGTGGTTTTCTCAAAAGGAGGCTTCACAAGTAGTTTTATCTTGTTAAAGCAGTAAAACACATATAGCAAAAAAAATTCTGGATGAAAGGGAAGACGAAATGACACCTCCAGAATCCTTATGTAAATTGGTTTTCGATGAACTGGTTTGAAACTGTGTGGTTTTTGTAGAGTTTGAGAAGTAGATTAAAAGTTTCAAAGGGCGTCAACGTCAAGTTATAACTCTCTGAAGCTACAATGCTGAAGATTTCACTATAGCTGCATGATATAGTGAAAATTCTACATTTTTGCTCAATACACAGTAACCTAAAAAATAAACGCCGACATTTCACGATTTCTGATTGAAAGGGTTTAAACGTCGTTCAAGCCAGAGTTTATGGAGAAAATATTGTGAGAAGAAATGGTCAATCCAGGAGGATACAACGTGATGATATCCCTGATTTTCTTGTTTTTAACCTGGGTGACCTACAAGACATAAACGTCGGTATTTATTGGGTTTCTGCTGTGTATATTAAAATAAGGCAAAAATTTCCTTATAAACATGTGCCCTAAAACGCACCCTTAGGCAGTTATATGCCCTTAAAAGGGCTCAAACAAAACTTTTTTCTGTTATTGACAAAATGGTCGAAAATAGAAAATAATGTCCATAACTTTTTACGTTAAATAACATGTGCTACTCCATTTTCGCCATGTAAATCGTAAGCGTCCTATTTAGGTTGGTGAAGGTAGTTTGCTTGCAGTAAAGAGCTGAAAATTTGGACTTGAGGTAAACTAGGAGTAATCTATAATTATAATCTTCGATCGAAGAATAGTTTTGAACGAAAGTCCAGCGTTTGTTTTTCAAAGTGTTAATAAACTATCCAAAATGACGATAGGAAAGAATAATACAACACATAAACTATAGGGTCCGTATAACTCTTCAGGACTCTAGAACTTTTATAGGCACCTTCAAAGTTTTTGACAAACACATGAATATGAGACTTTATGGTGACTGTGAAGAATTTCGCAAAATTAAGCTCAAAAACTCCTAAGTAGAAAAGGAGGAGAAAAGGGTGTTAGGCTTTGTATTATTACGAGGTGAAGGTATTGTTTCCTTAACAGGACCTCCACCACCAGAAGAAGGCCTTCCAAGAGTACCAATTCCAGGAGTGGCTCCTGTACCAGGTATAGGGAGAACTGGTAGGGGTATGCCTGCTGGTATGACTGGAGTTCCAGTTAAAAAAGTCCAGCGATAAACCCAAGCCGACAAAGAAGCCGGCGGCTGCGGGGGCAAACCGCCAAAATGACTACGGCTGCAATCAAACCTAAGAAAGTTGCCGCAACTGAAAAGAAGACTTCTACTCCGAAATCCACCCCATCGATAACAACTTCATAGTAATCATCATCAGTTTCGCTTGCATCTAAAGCGCAGTCCTTGTCGAAAGCAAAAAAAAAAACAGTTAAGGTGCTCCTACAAAAAAACCGAAAGCTCCAAAAGCGAAACATCAAAATCCACGGCATCCCCGAAGGCGAAGAAAGGCAGCTAACCTCTATCATGTCGGGTTCAAGGTCATCTCAAGGTTAAACTGTTAAAAAAACATTAGAAAAATGTGAAACAGCAGATACGTAGGTTTTTTGCGATCGCTTAAGCCTACAAGGTTACCTAGCGGTCATTTGTAAGTCATCTGAAGGATAAAGTGAGAAAAAAGCCTTTTATTAAGAACACGATATTTCAAAATGTAAATTAAAAAATTGTGATATACTTAAATCTGACATTGAACTTTATGTTAAAGTTAGTGAAGGCTAGACTGAAACCTAACCAATTTATGAGATTTTTTTATAAGATGAGGAAAGCATTTACTCACACCCTTTTCTAGGGTTAATATTTACACAGCCTTATGTGCGACTCCCCGTAGCTATAAAAACCGTGCTATGGATTCACGTTGCATTCTATATGGGGTCTGAACAAATCCGTGAGCCGGTCATTTCAAGGTCGAATTGAAAAAAATCATGCAATCATTGAAATCACGTAAAGTTTTTAAGAATGAAGTTTTTAAGACGCTATCACAGCTGGTGAGATTGTTCGAAAACCAGAACAACTCAAAGACAATAATAAAAAGTAGTATAACTCGCATAGTGCATATGAAAAGTAGCAAGACTCAATGCTAGCGTTGGGTTTTATGACTCTTTTTAGGGAGCCGGCTCATTTCGTGAGCTCACCAAAACGAGTCGTTCACAATGAGTCGTTCAATTGAATTAAAGCATAGCCGTTTAGCCTTAGGCGGATTTATATAATGTCTCTACTTATCTAGTTTACTGCTCTAACTAATATTAAAGTTTTGCTGAGTCATAATTTAAAGATCATTAATTTATGTAAATACAAAATTTTTATTTTTGTATTATTTGGTAACAAAAATAAGAAAAAACTTTAAACATTAAAAACAATTAAAATTACTATGCTTACTTATAACCCCAATAGAACAAACACACACAAACAAAAACACTGCAAAACAATAACAATCTTGTGTCTTAGTGCGTCATAATAAAAATTTAAAATACCCATTCAACGATTCGGTGAAAATAAAACCTTCTGACTAAATTTTAAAATACCTTTCATCTCATGAACCAGACGGCTGACGGCTCTTTTCTCTCCACTGCTCCGAGCCGAGGTGACTGTGCCGGTCGAAAGATTGAACGATGAACGAGTCAACGAGTCTAGTTCGTGATTGAACGTTGAACGTTTAGCACATCCTATGACTCTCGACTCGCTCGATCCGAAATGACCCTATTAATGGCGAACTGAACGAGCTATTTGACTTAACTGTGCCGCTCATTCGTGGCACATGTAGAAGAGTCGTTCGTTTTGAACGACTCATTCACGAACGACCCCAGCCTACTCAATGCGCTCTTTCGAAGGACCGCACAGCTCAACAATTCTAGTGGCGAGTATCATAGCATCTGGTCTTCCGGTGTTCTGAGCTATTCTACTTTTCGAAAAGTGTCTCCCAAAAAGAAGAAATAAATAGAAAACGATTTCATCGACATTATTTACACTCTAAAAAAAGACTTGTGTTAGACATTTTTAGGTGGTTAACCAGTTTGTCTACCTTGGACATCTAATTATCAATAAAGGCGTATGCGCATAGGAAATGAAATTCAGGCTAGACTTACAACTAGAATGCCTAAAGAAACACAACAAAATGCTATAACACTCAAACCCCGGAAGAACTGGTATCATTCAACTGTTCTGAATCCAGGACTCTAAAACTCATCGACCGAAATACATGCCTTAAAGATGTGGTGCTGGCAGAGAATGCTACGCATATCCTGGACAGGGAGAACGACGGATGACTCAGTCAACAAGATTAGTGAACCTATCTATTTATTTCGTATATTTTGAGTATATATGAAGAACACAACAATTTTAAACGCCTAGTGGTTCATGGAAGAATAGAATGAACGATAATGAGAGGTGGATCTCCCTAGAGGTTGATAGATAAGCTAAACGAGTCAACAAATTCAACAATAATAGAGGCTCCTCGTAATGCTAGTAATAGAGGCTGTTTGAGAAAAATTGTACATGCAAACAGTAGAAATTTAAGAGATCATCTAGTTGATTGCCTGGATAATAATGACCTCAAAACGACCTCGTTGGTCGTTGCAGGGTTATCTAAGTAATTAGGCGAAAGATTTGTATGATGAACGATATCAAGTGCTGGTTATATGATAGGATAGTGGTGAAAATTAATAAAAAATTGCAAATGCATATTTTTCATTTCAACCTGATTACCACCAGTTGGTGGTTTTCTTTAATTATAAATACAAATAAGCATGGCGAATTTAAATATAAACAATATATCATGACCAAATATGGTAATGGGACGATACTCTTCCATAGAAAGTTCACAGCTTCATTTGACATATGCATTTTGTCTTGCAAAAAAATTTAATGTTTATAAATATTTTCACCTGCCAGTGGACGAGAGACTTTCCAACGCGACAACATTATTTTAATTTGTACAATCTAATTAGGAAATTGTTGATGTTAGATCATAATGGATTGCCATTTCCTTTTCCACAAATTCATTTTTTTAGTACCATTATTAATATATGCTCGTAAACTGAAATGAAGTTATAAAATCACGTTGCGTAATTTTTTGATTGGATTTACTTGTCTTCGTCGTCACTGCTTGTTGTCTATCATTAATTTTAAACTTTCTAATTAACTCTTACAACAAAATACGGATTATATATATATATATATATATATATATATATATAAATATATAAATCGTAACATCCCAAAGGATAGTTTAAATTTAATATTGTCTTGGTAAAATGTGGCTCTGGGGGTATAAAATGTTTAGAGGTTTTTTTAGGGGTATAGAAAATGTCTCATAGCTTAAAATAATTTAAATCATATAAGTCAGTAAAAGTATACCTTCTATAATAAAATTCAATTATCCTACAAATCGTCTGACGTTATATTTGACCAATAACATTAAGAGTCGAGATACTTTCTAGAGACTACCTACACTTGTATTCAAACTAGGTAGTGATTTGAATTATTGTGCGTTATTAAAATTTATATAAAAAATAAATTCACAATTTATAGCACTGCAGTTAATAACAAACATGGTTTTGTATGATTTCAATATTAAAACATAAATACGTGATTATCAATATAACTATTAATCGACTTTTTGCCGACAAGTGTATTTCCAAACCAACTGTGTCGTGGCGCCACCCATGTCTTAACAAATCGAATTTGAAAAATGTGAGTTTACGGGGTTTTGGTTCGTATTTAGCCTATTAAGGAGTTTTGAAATTATTTTAGGGGGGAAATTTCTGAAGTGTTGGCTATGAAATGTTAATTTCTAACCTAGGATTCGCAGGTTACAGCTCATTATTTTTTAATCGCGCTTTATTTTTTATTTTGTCTCGTTAGTTTAAAAATGAATTTAAACCTGAAGTGCTCTTAGTAAAATCACTTTTATAATTTTTACAGACTTGATTTTATGAAAGGAAATTATATACGTTGTGTATTTGTGGGCATACATATTTCCCTAACAAGAGTTTGACAACGTTTAAACAGAAATCGTTATCTAAGATTTTGTAAAATATATGTACCTTGCAATAAAATTCATCAAGGAAGTTGTATAAAATTTATCATATCCTTATTTTTTATAGTTTGTTGATTACGAGAGTATGTCGCAAATATTCCTTAAAAGTTACAAGAGTCTCTAAGATATCATTTTTATAATGTCATCAATTTATACCCAGGGATTTACAACCTATACAAACCCCATGTTTTAAATTGGGATGCATTTCTATTCTGAACTAAGTACAAGTTGCTTGTTACAATCGGGGTTCAGAGAATAAAAATACATAAATTTTACTTAGACAGGGTGGTGTTTATAAAATATAACAATTACTCAACGAATATTATTTTATGAAATAAGAGGTTTTTTCGTAGAGACCAGTTGCGTATAATTCCTCCAAACGTGTGAATCGAGTGTTGGCACCGCCAAGTTGGCGGCCCAACTTTCGAGATCCCTGATTCGCAGAGTATTAATCAAAACATTGGAATCATTGGTAACAGGTTTCTATGAACAAACCTAATCATGATTTATATTTTTTAAATAAGAAATAAGATATAATAATCACAATATTAATTTACCTATTCTTCAAGCACCAATCACAGTGAAAAACAATACATCTACCAATAATTAATTACTTTTAACAACAACAATAACAACAAAAAGTAAGAAAAGAAAATTAAACAACGGGCTGCCTCAGGGTTCAGTGCTAGCTCCACTCCTCTTCAGCCTGTACATCGCTGATATGCCTGAAACACATTCTAAGAATCTTGGATTCGCCGACGATTGGGCTCTAGTAGTTAGAAGTCAATCAATGGAGGAAACCGAGGTTACCCTGGTATCTGATCTGAATATTTTAGGCATTTTCTTTCGCAAATATAGACTCCAGCTAAACATAAACAAGCCCCAGGTAACATGCTTCCCCTTGCATATTAAACCAGCTATTAAACAGCTAACTGTTTACCTTAAAAACCGTCGCCTGCGCCACAACAATTACCCAAAATATTTAATGGTCACCCTGGATAGGACTTTATCTTTGAGTCAGATTAAATACCGTTTGCGCGGTATTTGTAAACAAATAATATTAAAATACAATTTTAGTATCTAGGATTTAAATACATCCAGAAAACTTAGACGATCTCTTATTGTAACATCAATTTGCTGTTTTTGGCCGTACAGAGCGCTTTGATATAAAGATTTTGTATCCGATTTAAAGAGCTTACAAAATTCACAGTTATTGACAAGAAAAGATGAAATTGTTGTTCAAATATCAATTATGTCAATAATTTACCTAGAAAAAAAATTGTAGGTATAGGTGTAATTCGAGGAGAGATTAATTTTGTTTACAATAATTACCTCGTCTATGATTACATGTGTGCATATATGACACTTTTTTAATCTTCCATAACGGCGGATACTGCTGTAATAGTGATTTAATTATCCTAAATGATAATTTTTCCGAAGTAATAGACATCTAACAACTAGTTATTTTCCCGTGTAATTGTCTTTAAAATTCAACCTTCGGAAGAAATTTGAAAAGCGTTTCAACATGAAACATTAGCGGCGTTTACGCTCCGTCACCTGTCGGAGGTTACAGCCAAGACGAATATGAAAAAAAAAATACGTCGAGTTAACGGAACGGAGCGCACAAATATGAAAAATGAACTTCTCTGGCTTTAGAATTACTAATGGTTTAGATTCTCGACTAAAATATATTTTTCGACGAAATACTGCGCGTACAAACAAGGCCTCTAGTAACAATAATTTTGAGCGAAAGTTTTCATAAATCACTGTGGTGTTGCATTTTAAGATAATTTGTTACAAAGTATGTCTGCAAAATGTTGTTATATAAGAGTAAAGTGCTCACACCCCTGTGTATCTGAGAATAATTCCACTCCAAATCGGTGATGTCTGTGATCAAGTAAAACTAAAATTTGGTAACAAACTAGGAATCTTTTTGAAATAAATATTATAGTATGTGTTCATAATTCGTCTATATTATAACACTTTCTATGTCAAATCTTTAGTACTAGTACGGTATCAATCCTGCCTTTGTATTGACAGCCAGTCTTCCATATAAGCCAAACCGTGGTGCGCCCGATTTCTATTCATTGTTTGATTGTCGATCTGAATGGACGTACAACTGTCAGATACACGCTTTATCCGGCAAATTAATTTAGTTTTGTGACTTCTAATCCGAAATTCTACAAAGCCTGTACCAAGCCTAAATGGAATAAAGAAGCTGGAACAGGAATAACAAACTCTTTAAAAAACTTGAGTTTCTCTGGTCCGGATGATAACATCCTGTAAGGACGTGATGACGTTACTACTGCTACTACTTTACTGTTGGGGCAAGAAGGGCCAACGAAAGGCAATTTTGAAATTAAATCACCTGTTCCTTCAGTTAAGAGTTGGGGCTTAGAGGTTGCACCGCTGAATTCATAAAATCAGTTAAATGCTCACAGTTTCTTAGACAGGTCTGGGAATCAGACTGATATGTGAAGAAAACTAGCGAGACAAATGTAAACAGGAATACGGAAAACAACAATAACATGGAATTTATAACGTACAAATGCTCTCAATGAACTAAAAGTGAATATTGCGATTGTCATCGAACACAAAAACAAAATTCGAATAATTGTAATACTAAATAAATAGCTATATGTATACTTAATGGCAATGAGTTCAAAAACTTGTTTTAATTTTATTTTCTTATGATAGTATGGTTCATGGCAATTATGTGTGATCGTTAATGTGTCGAGCTTGAATTGTAGACTTATCGGCGTACACCTTTTCTTTCAAATAACCGCAATGAAAAAAATCCAACGGTGTGAAATCGTATGATCTAAGCGGCCACCATCACTCTGTGCGATAACACGACCATTGAATTTTTTAAGCAAAAGAGCCATTGTTTCGTTAGCTGGGTGGCAGGTGGCACCATCTTGGCACCACATATCTTTCAGATCCATATCTTCCAATTCCGGCCATAAAAATTATCATCTCGCGATAGCCGACTTGATTTTTGAAGAAGTACGGCCGATGAGGCCGGCAGCCCATAATCCGCTCTAAACAGTCATTCTTTGCGGATGCATCGGTTTTTCTATAAGCATCTTGGATTCTCATTTGCCCAAATGCGGCAATAGTGCTTCGTGACGAATCCACTGAGGTGAAAGTGTGCCTTATCGCTATCAGTGTGTTCGAATAACCATTCGGCATATTGACGATGGTTCAAATGGTGCGCAGGCTTTAGTTCTTCAGATATTTGAACCTTCTGCCACACTTTCGTTACCAACAGCAATGTTTTCGGCAGTACAAATTCTACGGCCACGCACAGGTTATTTCACATCTCCCATAGACACAATTTGCTGACATTTAAGCACAATTGTCCAGATTGTACGCACATTTGGTCGATTGTGTTGACCAAAAAAATCACGACGTGCACTACATGTATTTTGAGCTGAACGCTCATTTTCATAAAAGGCTTCACGCACCTTAACTCGCTACTCAGTGTATCCATTGTTGTATTTGCCAACTTCTGAATGTTAGAAACGTTACAAGACATGTCAAACCAATCTTGACGTTGAAGTGTGGTTCACAACTAACATCGGCCCTTAAGGTTGGTTCACCCGTTATAAAAAATTCCAACTTCAATGAAAGGATAAGACAAAATACTAATTTCATTATAATGTTTAAGAAGCTTACATTATGATTTTCCTTGATAATTTTAAGTATTGTCTAAAAAATAGGGAGTTAAATTCAAATAAAACAAATACCGTGTAAACACTGATATTAAATTACGTTGTGACTTCTATGATGTAGCGAATAGAGCATTGAATATTTATTAGGTAGTATTGTTCTATATTTGTGATTAAATCATATATCTATCGATAATTTAAGGAAGCCTATAACTTTGTTTAAAAGTTTATTCAACGGAATAATGGTTTATGAGACGGGTTCAATGACACTATGTACAATTACTTCTGTAAAAACTACAGAAAAATTGTTGGTATCTCACGGAATTAGAAGCTACGAAAACAGTGGTTGCATATCGCTTGTTGTATGAAGACTTGATGCTTGTTTCCTGAAGGATAGTTGTGCCATCTTTAATTAATGTTTAAGCTCTTTTTGGGAATAACACCACAATACTTCAAATGTCTATTTCTAAGTTTCGGGGTCTAGGTCAAACCGCGTTGTCAATGGCAAGGAAGCTATGAAAAAAGGCACAACTGTAAATTTTAAAATTACAATGTTTAAGAATATTAGGTGACATATGACAGTTATGTCATACGTCACATAATATTGTGGTGGTATTCCAAAAAATTGCTTAAACATTAACTTGATAATTAATTTAAGACATCACAACACAGACATGATCACAGCGCTACACACAGAACTAATCGTAGATCATAAGTTACTCCAAGATTCGTAATGACATTCTATAAGCCTGTTTGCCATTTAAATAAATTTTTTGTGTTTAATTCAAACTTAGTTGTAATTTTTTGAGAAAATTAAAGTAATAGTCTGAGATCCGACTGCAGAATTAGTGCACCCATCGAGTGTTTGCTTAAAACCAAATTTTTACGCATATTTATGATTAGGAGAGTATATATCTACCAGGTTGCCTATCAAAATGTGGCCGCTAGTATTTTTAATTAAATTATTATTAATTGATTTTCCGTAAAAATTTCACTGACTTGTTATTTCAATAAAATATCGTCCACTTCACGGCAATATATGTAATGACTAGCTAATTTTTTTCTGTTTATTATGATATACGGTTGCCTAATTAAATCTGGCCGCAAATAAGAGTTGCCGGCTGTTAAAAATGGTAAATATTAAAGGTAGAGTGAGAGGTAGTGCGTAACATTACCAAATTGAAACTGCGTGCGAAAACATACCAATTGAGCGATGCGACAACATAAAATCCTGACAATCGCATTAATTTAATACCAGAATGTTTTTTATGTGTTTCATAGTTTGTGGTTGTGACTTTGACGCAGCTTACCGCACGCATCGCCCAAATTGCGTTTACGTGGGACACAGCCTAAGTTAAACACCTCGCTGTTTTGGAGTGAAATAAAAGTGATCAAGATGAAGGCGTGTTTTCTGTTTGATAAAAAAATGCAATGTACTGGACTTTGATAACGCACAATTCAAAATTGTTCGGTAAATATAAATATGAAGAATCGAAGATTTTTGCAAAACACAAACCGTTAGTAAAATTTCAATCGAACTTAAAAATAACATTTTTGTAATTTTTAAATTTGTCATTTTGAAAAGAAAGACATTTCTTTTGAAGTATTTATTATATGAAGTCCTACCTAATTCTTTGAACATGTGGTTGAGAACACTAGCATCCGACTCATGCGCAATGGCTTTTAAACAGTCGTACAGCTCGCAAGCGCCATCTTTGTCTGAGTGGTGATGTTACGCACTAGCTCTCTTTCACTCTACCTTTAATATTAAAAAGACAGCAACCCTTATTTGCGGCCAGATTTAACTAGGCAACCGTATGTCATAGTAAACAGAAAAAAATAGTGTTAATTTGATATATAAACAATAAATTTAAGTTATGAGTGTATAAATTTAATAAAATCGTACATACCGGTGTACACCTGGCTGCGAAGAGGTACGGCCATGTGCGCAAGTCAGTGAATTTTTTTTACGAAAAATCAATTAATAATAATTTAATTAAAAGTACTAGCGGCCACATTTTGATAGGCAAACTGGCAGATATATATTCTCCTAATCATAAATGTGGGTAAAAATTTGGTTTTTACAAAACACTCGATGGGTGCACTAATTCTGCAACCGGATCTCGTACTATAAAGAATTCATGCAAACAGATTATCTTCTGGATTATACCAGCCCGGAGTATATTGTTAAAATGGAATATATGTTTCAAATGATAATAAATGCAAAAGTAGGTTGAAAAAATAAAGACGATATGATTAGACAAGCTAACGAAAATAGCATCAGTTAAAAAACACTTTTGTTTTATATAGTAGGTGTTCCACAAATACATATAGTAAAGACCATCATTAAAAATGGTACACTTTTTGGTTACAGCTGAAGGCAGAAAAGGAGAAATACCTGGAGCAGAAACAACTCATCGAAAAGGAAAGGGATAAAGCATTGCGATTGGTAAGTTATATTTTCAAAGTGTAAATCGACATTAATTTGTTCTTATTCAGCTTCAAGAACAAGCTAAAGAATCAGAATATACGCGGAGGAAATTGGAACGGGCCAGACAAGAAGTTGTCCACCATATGACCAAGATAAAGAATGAAAAGGAAAGTTTAGAACGAGAGGTAAGTTAATATTTGATCAAGTATGACTTTAGCTATTTTTTTAATGTCATTGGAATTTTATCACTTATGAGATAAAACTAGTTACCGTGGGCTATTAAGGTTTATTGCGGTTTGGCGAAAACAATGATCCGTTTATCTGCTTGAATTACGGTAGTAAAAATATTAATTAGGATTAATTGATATGACATCAATAGTCCGTTGATAAGAAGTAGTTTTAGGCGTTTGACAACTTAATTGATTATTATTTTCAACAAATATTTTCTAACTTTTATTATTTTTTATTATTATATTGGTGATTAAATTTGGGATTTCCATGTTTGTCGCTTTAAAATATTTCATTGGTTAGCGTATTGGTATATTGGTAGTTGACACGCCCCCACTACATTCTTTCACGACTGTAAACGCGTTGCCCCTGGTACCAGAAGTACATGTTTTACGTATATAAGAGTAGTGGGTATAAACGATTGAAATATTTAAGTTACCTAAATTTTATCTAGATTTGCGAAAGAAATTATTGGAGATAAATATATTATAAAAATATAAATGCGAGAAAACAAAGAGACAATTTATTCAACTAAACTTTTCTCCCCAACTAGCCAGATTTTGAAACTTGTGTGGGTTGTAACAATTGCCAGAGCATTTGATCAAGTTCAGTGTTATTTATCTACAATTGTTTCTGTTGTCGAACCATTTTTGCCTTGCACAAAAATTGTAATTGTTTCCTTTTGTTGAGTACGTTCTTAATTACTATGTGTACCTAAATTATGGGTGATACTATTACTGAGACAGTTTGCCAATATTTTTGTAAGGATATACACTTAATACTTTAAGATTTAAAATCTGTCATATTCATCTGGGGGTAATATTTATTATGAAGAAAAAGGCAACACACTAAACCGCTTTGTAATTTAAAAAATAACAAATTTATTTTTAAAATAATTATTTACACTAATATGCAAAACTCCTTAACGCTCTGAAAAGCTGTAACATAGATAGTAGGTGCATCATACTAATAAACAACATTTAGGCCTCCCTAAAAAATATGTAAAGCTGATCAACACATCGGATCTTACTCCACTAAAACGGGAGACACCATATCACACAAACTATTGATTGCAGCTACGGAAGATATTTCGTAAGAAATGGCCTGATCCAATAAGGGAATCTTAATAGACCGCAAGTACCTCAGTCACCTTAGATTTGCGGGTGACATTGTTAACATCACCAATAATATCACAGAGCTCCAGAAAATGATTATTGAATTAAACCGCCAGTTTTCCAATTCGGGAATGGAAATGAAAACCAAGAAAGCCAAAACATGTTAAACACAAACAGCCCCACTATTATAAAATTATGAAACAATAGACGAATGTATAGGACAAAATCGAGAAAATGTGACAAGTAGATTTCCTTCGCCGAACTTCAAATTCAAATCCGAGATATCACATTCCGTGACTATATTATAATCAGTGTATCCTGTCCGTTCGAACTTATGGTGCTGAAACATCGTGTCTTACAAAAAAAAACTGACAAACATTCTCAACAACACCGAGAGCTCATGAAAAAATAATGCCTGCTGTAAAGCTGAGCGGCACAAAAAGAAATTCGTCGATAAGGCAACAAACCAGACTAGAGAACGGGGTGGCCCGATCAGCAAAACTATAATGGGAATATGCATGAACAGAGGTTATATGGATCAAGCGAACGGAGACCAAGACAAGGACGGAGAACTCTCGGTAGACCTAACACCTGGTGGACTTATGATGTCAAACAAAAAGTTGAAACCAACGGGATGAGAAAATCACAGAACAGAATGGTGGCGAGAAGAGGAGATGACCTACATCCAGCAGTCGGTAGACGGAGGCTTTCGTGATCGTAATACAATAACAATATGTCATTTTTAATCAATTAAAAACTGTATAACACCCAACAATATTCAACAGTTTATCTTTCAAACAATAATGACCTTCTGCAACATAATTTGAATACATTATTGCTGTTTATAACTGAATATTTTTGATAACACTTGATTGTTTTTTTTTTTGTTGTTTTTGGTTCAATAACTGACTACAGCACAATACACCATAGTAAAACAAATATCGAAATTTAATTTCAATTAGATATACGTCAATAAAACACATAATTATCGCTAATAGTAGGAGAGATAGAGACCGATTTTGCTCGTCCTCCAGAAAATGGACAGAATGTATCGTATTAAGTTCAATTCATGAAATATATTACGTTTCTAGACAAGCGCCAGTGGAAGCGATAACTGAGGATAGTTACAGGCGGTGAAAGTGGTAATTTTTTTGGTCAGGCTCGTGATCGAGTAAATGTTTCAAAATTGGCTGCATACAAGATTGTGATGTATTTAAGAAAAATCCCGAAAGGCGTCTGCCTAGAGTGTTACCATCAGGGTGGTGGACAGGGGTAAAGTTGTCAAAAATAATAGGGGTGAACCTCGGCATCAAGTAAAAGAACACTATTTGCACCAGTTTTGCGTTTACACATAAGAAATCATAATCCAAAAGGGCGTACAGCAAAGTGCTGACGAAGGACCTTGAAATGGGGTAAATTTGACTCACCTTAAGGCCCTTTATCGAGAAAATGGACGTCATTTTTACTAGTTACTTATTTATATATAAAAAACAATTCAAAAAGGCTTATCTCTAAACGGGGTAATTTAAGCCACAAATTTAGTTACTTACCTGACACTCCAGCTCCAGATACATAATACAGTGTGCAGGTGAAGTATGGAACATACCAAATAAAATTTATCCAGATAAAATAAGAAGAAAACCATCGGAACGTCAACCTTAGTTTAGTAATTAGCAAATTTGGACATAAATGACGCCGTATACAATTTTTTTAAATGCGAAGCCACATTTTTTATTACGGATTCAGAAAGACCGGAAAATTTTACGGACGAATATGACTTTGACCATGACCTCGAACTTGATCTTCAAGGTCATTTCAAGATCCAAGTTTTTTTGAAAAATCTACCAATTATAGCCAAATTCGGTATACGGGGTTTTCGACGTCACTGATTTCGAATCTGATTTTTTTCCTTCAAAATTCACACTCCAAGATGGCGGACCAATTTTCATTTTAAATATCAACCAATTGATGTACAACCAGTTTACTGTAATCGGTGGTTTTAATGCTAATCCGAAGGATGACTGATTAAAAATTCAAATAGGGTATCCCAAATTAAAAACAAAATTTACCTTGAACTTGGCCACCATCTTGTGTTGAAAATTTTGGAAAACAGATTTCAGATTCGTATTCATTGACGTCGAAAATCCCCGTATACTAAATTGGGCGAAAGTTGGTTGATTTATTTTGCTCATTATTAAACTAAGGTTGACGTGTCCGAGGGCTTTCTTCTTCTTTTATCTGGATACATTTTATGTAGTATGTTCGATACTTTATGTGCACACTGTATTATGTATCTGTATATGTGGCTTAATTTACACCGTTTAGAGGTCAGCTAATTGAATTATGATTTCTTATGTACAAACAAGTAACTAAGTAAAAATGACGTTCATTTTCTCGATAAAGAGCGTTAACCAGGTGAGTCAAATTTACTCCATTTCAAAGTCCTTCGTCAGCAGTTTACTGTACGCCCTTTTGGATTATGATTTCTTATGTATAAACGAAAAACTGGGGCGAATGGCGTCCTTTTACTTGATGTCGAGGTTCACCGCTATTATTTTTGACAACTCTATTTGATGGCAGACGTCTTTTGGGAACTTGCTTAAATACATCACAATATTGTATGCAGCCAATTTTGAAACACTTACTCGATCACAAGCATGGCCAAAAAATTTTTTTTTCACTCCTGTTATCGCTTCCACTAACGCCTGCCTAGAAACATGATATACTTCAGGAATTGAACTTAATACGATACACTCTGTCCATTTTCTCGATGACGAGCAAAATCAGTCTCTATTTCTTAGACCATAATACCCACAAATACTCTTGTATACAAGTGTAAATAAAGAGCACAACGGGCGAAGTCTCTCATGTGTGAGAGGTAAGAGATCTCATCCACTTGAGCATATCTTGTTAGTAATAGTGGGTATAATGTACGTTATATATGAGGGTTTTATTTAGTCCATAAATGTTAAATAAGTAAATAAGTAAATAATATGATTGATACTACTTTATTTCTTTTTTTAATTCGTATAATGTCTACTTAATCGCTATTTCTGAATATTACGAATACTAAATCTCTATAAAAATCCTTGCTCGAAATTCCAAACTCGTTCTGTGTTGTCTAACCTTCACAGCATTATTTCGTCTTAGATTATTCTGCATTTGGACACGAGCAAGATGTCCAGTTTTTTAAACATTGGCAATCTATGAAAAAATTAACTATTCATATGTAGTTTATGGTCCTCTCACTAGTAAAATGTTTACGTAATACCCGTGCAGGTTTTCGACCTTCGTGTTTTTTTTATTAATTATTCCACCCAGACATTTCTTCGACGTAAACATCAACATTATACTCGCATAGAGAGGGCACAGTTATTCATAATTCATAGCAAAATCATTAATTAAGACATAACTGAAATATGCGAATGGGAGAGCTCTCTCCAATTATGATGGTGTAAAAATTATATCATTGCATTATACATACTATCGTTACGCTAATAGTAATAACATCGCTATAGACATGTATTCCTAACTAATAATTGGTTTGTTATGTAATTATGTAGAACGACCAATTAAAGGAGGCACTGGAGGCTGAAAGGAGAAGCGTCGAAAGGTATTTGGTCCGTGGACGGAGAACCATGAATGATTCCTACCACAGTTGTATGGAGAAACAGGTAGGTGCATATTTATAATGATTATGATGTGAAGAAGAAAAATTCTTTTTAAGATTTTTTTTACTATTTACAAAATAATTTCTTTGTTTTCTATATTGAGTGTTTTATTTGCAAATGAAGCCTAAGGCGCCATTTTCAAAGGTATGTAAATCAAGGAAAACGTAGATCATACTAGGTGATATCATTAAAGTCCCCAATATAGGGGAAACTAATTTATTAATAGACATAGGTAAAATTTGACTTAGCCATCAGTTTGTGCTTACAATTAAAAACCAAAAAGATGCCGACAACTATTAGCAAGATACTTTTCATAGCTGTCAAAATTGACAATTTACAAAAAATGACAGAAAATTGCATTTTTGGCCGAATTTCGAAATTTTCTACTTAAATAATTTGTTTATAATTTTATTTTACGTATATGTGCAAAATTGGAGCCAGCTAGAATAAGGTTGATTATTTCTCTAGTTTTGACTCCAAAAAAAAAAAAATACACGTAAGTTGACCAAACCCGAGTTATTGCATTTGAACTCAAACAATTCATCGCCACGTTTTTTTTATGTACGCTCAGTGATTATTCAAAACGTCTTGGGCAAATCTGATGATTCAAACGGCATTGTGTTAAGGTATATTACAGTAAGGTACCATATAATTTTCTATATCGCCAGATTTACAGCTTTCCAGAAAATCAGAAAAAACAGTAATTAAGGGACTAAATTTTAGTGAATTTCAATAAATCTACATTGTTTTCTCTAAAACGGCTCTTACCAATTTCAATATTTTAAATTGTATTCTACAAAGAGATGTTCCAGCTTAATTCCGTATAATTATCTATAACGTAAGACACCGTTTTTAAAAACTATTTGCAAAAACACTGTAAACACCAAGGTAAAATTTTCATCATAAATATCTAGGTTAAATGTCAAACCATGCCATAATGGTGTTTGTAACGGTTTTCATTGCAGTCGAGTGAAATGGTACAAAATATTCCATTAGTGTATCTAAAAGAAAAATTTTTAGGTGAGCAATGTTTTCTATATGTTATACGGTGGTAGGTGTGTGCGGGAATCGAAATTCAAGCAGCAAGCAATGTGCACAGTTGAAATATTAGGCGAAGTAAAATTACAGTTAGACAGGTGGGTCCAAAAAATCATAAAAATAAATGTGATATTGGGTGGTACATAAGCAGTTCCATATATAGGATGGTTGAGATATAAGGTGGAATAGAATTAAACTTATATAGGGTGGTTCAAAAAATGTTGTCTTGGGTGGCACATAAGTAGTTGCGTATACAAGGTGGTTGACAAAAGAGCGAAGTAAACCTGTAGTCATACAGAGTGGATAAAACACTTCAAAAATGATTAAATAGGCATATACAGTAAGGTTATTCGAGTTATAGGGCGGAGGGTTCAAAAAATTTTAGAAGCAGTTGCATATACTGGATAATTGAAATATAATGTTGAGAGGAATTATAGTTATACAGGGTGCTTAAAAAAAGTTATATAGTGTGGATTTAAACAATAGAAAAATAGAAACAGTCAATTGGATGGAGATGATTAATACTTATAAAGGGCGGTTGCAACGTCTTGTAGAGTTGAATTAATGTTGTAGAGGGGATTCAGAAAATGAATTAATTTATATTGGGTGACCAATACACAGAAACATATTCAGGATGGTTGCAATATAGGGTACATTAGAGTTACACGTATACAAACTGGGTCAAATAATAAAACAAATAAATAAGTTAAAAAATATGTGGATACATATAGTAAAATGTATAAATTAGAGAGAGAGGGAGAGATAAGAATATGCTAAAATAATCAATAGAATTGTACCTTAAATCAGATCAATAAATATGTCAGAAAATAGTTATTGATTGCATACGATTTCTAAACTGTTTTTTTTTTTAAGTCAGTTGAAGTTGTTTCTTTTTTACATATACATTCTTAATATAAAATTTTTACTCAGAAGTTTATTTTGTCAGAAATTTAGTGAGTTTAGTCTTAAAATTTTGACATGTCTGTTTCAAATTTCCCATAATTTCACCATATTTTTAAAATAAATGCAGATTTCTTATATTTTTTTATGATTAGTAGTACATTATAAACATCAAGGAACATTTACAATATATTTGGTATTGCGTTTTAAGTTTTAGCGCAGACTAAAATACAATTTATATAAAACACTATTACTAAATATAGTCAAGTTTACAAAGTCTTAAAATGTAAAAACACTACATAATACAGGAAAAATTACTAAACAGTATTATGTAAAGAATTTAAACACCCATGAAACTACACTATTAAATGTCCACCTGTCCTCTCAATAACAGTTCTTCTACTGACGCCCTTTGTATCATTTTTCACAAATTGAGGATTAATATTATTAGCACAACACTCCTGGATGGTGTCTTATAAATGTTGAATGTTTCTGAATGGTTGCTGCTCATAAACTATTTGTTTAAGGTAATCCCTAAATAAAAAATCGAAAGGAATTAAATCGGGTTATCGGGGTGGCCAATCATTTTCCAAATGGCGCCCTATAATTTCTATCTCTGAAAAGTTCATTGTGACATAGCATTACTTCTATCGTTTGATGCATTAGCACATAAATCTTTTGAAGTGTTTTTGTGGTTTTGCGATTTTCAAAATAATGAGTATTTTGGGAAATATTCTAGGTGGCTCGTTTTCGTTTGGATACCTTGTGTGTGGGTTCGAAACTTCTAATCCTTCGTGATTTAAATAATTAAAATTTAGTTTGTCACAGGTATCAAAATCTTTTTATTTAGCGTTTCGAGCTTTTACTGATCCCAAAAACCCAAGCAGAAAAAGTCAGTAAACGTCAAAGTAAATATCACAGGTTTCCTGCTTGGTTGATTCCATTTTTTTAAAACAATAATACGGTATCGACATAACGTAAACTATCACTGCCACAAACTATCAAACATTTAGAACTGACGGTCTGTTGAAATAGATAAGGGGCGTGCCATAGCGATCAACCCTCGAATTTAAGTTCTTATGTGAGTTTCATTATTTTAATTAATGCTAATAGGTGGGTTAATGAACATTTAATAATATTATTGTTTGTTCTAGTCATAGGTATTATTATCCAAAACTTCTTTTTCCTCAAGAAAATGAAGGCATTTTATTTAATGCTAGCGCCTTTCCCAAAATGCATGGGCCTAATCCTTAAAAAACATTGTGATATATATTTATATTTAAATTATTAATTACATTTGCACGTAGTGATGTTTCATATGACTCATTAAATAGGGGCATAGCGTGAGTGGACGTTAACAGAATTTGCATAGAGGCCATGTAATCGCATGACAAGTCACAAAATAGCTAAATCCTGTAAATTATTTTGGCCATTTTAAAGTTGAAAACCACATAAATAATGTAAAAATTTAAAATCCTGGGAAGGAAAAAACTGTTTTAAACAAGTTCAATAGAATTATTGATGTTGTGGTTCAAAAATATGAATCCAGTCCGTATCAACTGGAAATTATATTTCAAATGGACAGGTCGGCAGAATTTTAGTATAGAGACAGGCATATATGCATCTAATACATGAGGTACCTACTAACTAAAAGAAATATTTGTGTTTTATTTTACACGTAACGAAGTGCTAATTATTGGCAAGAATGGTATTAATCTGAACATTTAACTTTTTTATATACAAGGTGTCTGAAAAGTTTACGTTATCCCTTGGAGGGCTAATAGCTGTTCACATTAGTTTTTCAAGTGTCATGGGTACAAACTTTGGGATCTAAAAGTGTTTATATGCAAATCTGAATAACTCCGCCAGTAATTACATAACTAATAAAAATTAATAGTTATTTTGTTTAAAAGAAAAACCTTTTTCATGCGGTATTTTTATTTTATTTAATAATATTCCTCATTTATTGTAGTATTGAAAGCATTTACTTTCTATTGGGGAAAACAGAATGCTTAATTAATGCCCTTGGAAATTTGGGCCCAAACATACTCAATATTGTTCATATCTGGTGAATACTGTGGCAATTCTATTGTGATCAGTAAAAAACAATATTGTACCAGTAAATGCACAGCTATTGTTTCTTTAACCCTGTTTGAAAACAGCGTTCAAAAACAAGTTTTTTGGCAGATGTATTTCTAACGTCGATGTTTCAATACTAAACTAGTTCGAAAGAAATAAAACATTTAAAAAATATATATAACCGACTTCTACCTATAACTAAAAAGCTAAAAATAATTATAACAAAATACAACTCTAGCAAATAAATAACACATTCAATGTTGTTAGGTACCTACCCAGGAAGTAAAAAATGTACCTAAACATTAAAAGGTGCTCATTCTGTACAAATTAATTACCTACCAATCTAGTATATTTTGAAGCCGGTGCCAAGCAACAATCAAATTTGATGAATTGGTAGATAAGTACGCAAATCTAAAACCCTTCATTGCGTACTTATCTACTAATTCATCAAACTTGATTGTTGCTTATGTCCACATCATATAATAGTTTTTTAATCACCCTATATAATTTTAATTTCACATTTTTTTCCAACATTTTTATACCACCAAACGTCCAGTCCACCCTATATTCCAACCATCCTGTATATACGGCTGCCTACGGACCACTATCATTCTAGTCCGTCCTATATTTCAATCTTCATATAAATGCAACTCCTTCTACCACTTTACTTTGTGATTTTGTTTGCTATAACTAAAGACCCTGCCTATAAACACCACCAAATAGCAGTTTAAAGTTTGACATGTGTTGTCACTGAATTTTCTATTAGGCCGGGAGAATGTGACAACTAAAAGCACCGTCTTCGCAAAATGGAAAAATTTACATTTAAATAGGTATTTGCCTGGTATACAAACAACACGAGCTTGGTACTCATTGATTTAAGGAGCCGAAAATACTATGCTTTACTACCTATATGCTTGAGATGTACATAGAAAATTTTCAAATTCGCAATTAAAACTTCCAGTGCCTAAAATTACCATACTATTAGGTTGGAATTAAAATATTTATGAGGAAATGTCCCTTATGTCATTTAGATGAAATTTTTAATAAGAATTTTGAAATTTTGGGCGATTTTCTGCAAAACTGCAAGTTGCACGTCGCAGAAAAGTATATGAGATCACCTAAGGATCTTCCTTAATAGATTAAACGTTAAAAAACTATACACATCCATAAGGAGTTATCGAAAAATCGACTAAAATATTAGGGATATTGGTCGATTTTCATGCACGCATGTGTTCATTCACAAATTTTATCACTTTACCAATAGAATTCTTTTCCAAAATTTGAAGGTTCACCAATCCGGATATATACTCTATTAAACAAGACCATATTCATTCAAAACGGTGCACCACAGGAGAAGAAATCAGGTAACATACATACAAAAAAAAAGCGACGAAATGATAACCTCCTCCTTTTTGGAAGTCGGTTAATAACAAAATTTCATTCAAAATAGGAAATAGACTTGTTCCAATTGGTTATAAATATTTTTTCACAACTTCCTGGCATGGCGCATAAATATACACTTGTTATAGATATTGTCTAGAACGCAATTAAAGTCCCTTATATTGATCCATTTAAGGTTTTTTTACCACTCTATATATTAACATATGAGTTATAATAAGTTGTTATTAGTTCAAAATGATTTCAATAATCGTCTATTTCCCGAATAAATTACAGTAATTAAGTACTTTTTCCATACAAACGATGTAAAATTAAAAATCACACTTAATAATTTTTTATTCGAATAATTATGCTGTAAGCTATTATTTCTGTAAACCTACTCATACATTCAAATTACATGATTCATCGAACTATTTCTATATGCAGATCAAATCGTTAATTCGTTTCATCGACAAATAAAAAAAAACAACAGCATACTTATTTTTGCAACGAGGTTGTACACCGATATGACTGCTAATCGCGTTGCGTTTGGCTTTCTCGTTGACCAGACTCTGCGGTATTTAGATGACAATTAAACTTTTAGTAGGTAAAGGGGGAAATTGTCGTTTATGTTACGTGAAATTTTCTCTCGTTCGTACGCTTTACCATTTAATAAGTACTTAATCGATTCTGTGGGTTCATGATTAAAAAAAAATGTGCTACAAAAAGTCACGTAATTGTGCTAAACGAACTTCGATATCTCGTTAGTATGACTCCGAACGGATTAGGTCAGTTAAAGTGTTTTTTAATGTATGATAGTTCATATTTTGCAGAAATTGGTTTTAAACAATATATATAGGGTGTTTCGTTAGGAGTGACCAGATACTGTATCTCAATAAGTAGAAATGGTAGAGCTATGGGAAAACATTATATGGAAAGTTCAAGCGAAATTGCTAGAAGTAATTTTTAAGTTGATCATTCTACCTCTAGGGGGCGTACTTCTATAGTAAGATAAAAACGATTTTTCTGAAGTAAAAAAAAGTAAACAGGTGTCAGAAGATATCACCATGGTAATGTCACTTAAGTGACGCAACGTTTCGTTTAAATACTTTTTATCTTAGGAGGTAAAATAAATGCAGGAGAGAAGAAGGGGTATCTACTGGTTAAAGTGCTTATAACTCTGGTTTGGCCTAATCGAGGGTCTTATATTTTTAATTGCAAATTTAAATTACTTTTTGATTATTATAGAATATGCAGTTTCTTTTAAAATACCGGCCCAAAATAAAAAACCCTAAGATTTTCCAATATCGGTTTATCGTAAGGGCCTCATTAATGAACATAAGTGTCATTAAAAACCAAAAACTGACCTATTAACGATTCGAAAGAGACAAAATGTAAAAGCAATTATGTTGGTTTGAGTTTAATTGTAGCTGTATGTTGTGGTAAGAAATCATTGTTTAAGATAAGATTTTTTTCAAATTCGTTAGTTTGCCCGAAATTTAAATTTTCAAGTAGTTACAGTCGAATCACTCGTGGTGTGACCACAATTACAAATAATAATGAAGTGTAAATTTGAAGTTGTGGACACAATTTTGTGGAAATTATCAGAGTGAAGCATGCAACAATATGTTCGTGTTATTGTTAAATTGAAAGTTGAAGAGTGCGATGTACCTACTGGCTACCGAGTTCAAAAAATCAAATTAAAATGAGCATCGTAGTCTTCGTACAAAAATAAACAAAAGTTCAATTCACTTTTAAATACTGTAACATATAAATCCATCTGTGGTCGCGACGTTCTGTTAAAGACAACCAGTAAGTAATACAGGCAAATATTCGAAATCGTCTAGTTATATTTTGTTTCCGTTATAAATTTCAATCCTCATCGATCACAAAAAAATGGGAGATGAGAAAATCCTAATTAAGAGCAGAATAATTAAATTTTATTTTTTTATATTTGTACAACATAATTAAAATATTTCACATATTTAACCTAATTCAAAGAGTAAATGAGATCTCTGACCTACAATGTGCTAATTACTTACTTTATTTTCGTAGCAAACTCCCACTTCAGTAAACAGAAAATATAAAAATATTTACTTATAAATTTATAGTTTTATATTACAATTACATATATATTAAAGTTGAGTAATTGGAAAATAGTTTTGGAGATTTATAAAAGTATAATTTCCTCAAAACAAAAGTAACTACTAAACTTAATACTAAAAATTGTTATCTAAATCGTTTCATAAAATATTTTTGAGGCTTGATTTACACGTAGTATAATTTGAAATTTGGAATATTTTTTTCATTCTGAAGGACTTTTGTTAAAAAATGTGTTCTTCAGAGCCTATAGTAACCACGTTAAAAAAGAAAATCTTTATCAAAGTATATTTTCAACTTGCATTTGATTATAATCAACTTTCGACAACTTTCTGATTGGCGTACATATATATGTTTTTTGTATACAACCCATGTGTACAAAAACATGTCTAGTTCTCATTCTCTATAAATTTTTGCTATTTTGTTCAACCTTTATAAGAGATGTGTACTGCTAGTTATTAGTTTTTTTATAACGACATATTTTTATTAAAAAGTTTATTTGCAATATAATTTTTGTAATTGCATTTGGTGAGAATAATCATTTGTTTTGTATTCGTAATTTGTGTTGACCTCCAGTTGTGTCAGAATACAAATTATGTGAACATACTTGATATTTCTGTGAATTGCGAAAAATGTACTTGCTTGACCTAAATATTGAAGAAAAGATTTTAAAATCGCTTCTAATGTTAGTTTTTGAAGTCGTTACATTTAATTGTTTTCTCACTTACTATTTAATATAAAAAATTATCTGTGGGCTATCCAACGAATCTAACTAATCGTTTTTTTTTTATCGTTTGTAAAACAATTAATAAATTGATGTAAACTTTGCAAACATATCATACGAGGGTGAATCAAATATGAACCGGACTTTTCTGTTTCTCGCCCTGTAGGTAATTCGAGTGGCGTGACGTCTCGATATATGTTAGGTAGGGATGTTAAGAAGAGGGTAGTTCGTCGGTTTGGCGAGGCGTAGTCGATGCGCTATTAGTAGCATCATGTCAGAGCAAGAGGTGCATACGTCTGTGCGCAACGTGTTGTTATCAAATTTTTGGCGCGGGAGGGCGTTAGACCGTCTGAAATTTTGCGTCGACTATCTGCACAGTTCGGCAATGAAACACTTTCAAGGACCCAAGTGTATGACTGGCACAAAAAGTTTTCAGATGGCCGAGAGACAGTGGAAGACCCGTCTTTCTGCAGGGAAAATTCTTGCTGATCGATTTTCTGCACGAACGCCGTACAATTAATGCTGAGTATTACTGCGAAATACTCCAACAAGTGAAACTTGCCTATCGGCAAAAGAGGGGGGATATGTCTATTCGAAGTGTGATTCTGTTGCATGACAACGCTCGGCCACATACAGCTGCATTGACTCAAGGAAAATTGAACAAAATGCATTGGGTAACCCTTGAACACCCGCCTTACAGTCCTGATTTGTCGCCATGTGACTACCACATGTTTGGGCCACTTAAAGAAGAACTGGGAGGCCACCACTTTGAGGACAACGAAGGTGTAGAAACGTTTGTGCGCAATTGGTTATCGACACGACCCGTTTCATTCTTTGAGAAAGGTATTAAAAAACTTCCGATTCGGTTGGAAAAATGTATATATAAGAGAGGAGACTATGTATAAAAATAATATGTATTAAAATTTGTATTGATCGTACCAATAAAATTTTTAAAACAATAGTCCGGTTCATATTTGATTCACCCTCGTATTATAAAGTAGCGGGTGTTTTTTTTAGAGGTATAGAACTTTGAAATGGAATAAAACAAGGATATATTTTTTAAATTGACATGAAATTTACTTTATTCGAAAGATAATCTTCTGGCATTATAATTTGAATATGATTTCTGGCATATCACCGCTACGGCTGGCTCGGACGTAGTGTAATCTGGAGGTCCAATTTTCGATGACTTTCCAACATTTGTGGCTGTATATCGGCAATAACGCGGCGAGTGTTGTCCTCCAAGTCATTCGGTTCGGGCTAATCGGCGTAGACTAGCGACTTAACGTATCCCCACAGAAAATAGTCAAGCGAGGTTAAATCTCACGATCTTGGAGGCCAATTCACGGGTCCGAAACGTGAAACTATGCGGTTACCAAACGTTTCGTTCAATAAATCAATTATGGCACGAGCTGTGTGACATGTTGCCCCGTCTTGTTGAAATTACAGCTCGTGTGCATCATGATTGTACAATTGATGAACGAAAAAGTTAGTAATCATGCCTCTATAGCGATCACCATTGACTGTAACGTTCTGGCTAGCATCGTTTTTAAAGAAGTACGGACCAATTATTCCACCAGCCCATACAGCACACCAAACAGTCAGTTTTTCTGGATGTAACGGTGTCTCAACATGAACTTGAGGATTATCATCACTCCAAATACGGCAGTTTTGTTTATTGACGTATCCATTCAACCAAAAGTGAGCTTCTTCGCTAAACAAAATTCGCTTATGAAAATCGGGATCAACGGCAATCTTGTTTTGGGCCCATTCACCGAATGTACGCCTTGCTAGGTGATCGTGTGGCTTCAATTCTTGCACGAGTTGAATTTTGTAAGCAAGCAAACCAAGATCTTCCCGCAAAATCTTCCGTAAAGTCATATCCAATTTCTGTGCACGATGGCTGATAGACTGATTCGGGGTTTCCTCTACGCTACGCTCTACAGCAGCAATGGATTCTTCTGTATGCACTGTACGACATCTCTGTGGATGCGTATTATTATTTAGAGTAAACGTGGTGCGAAAACGTTGCATAGTTAATCGAATTAATTGCTCTGATGGACGATTATGTTGACCGTAAAATGGACGTAGTGGGCGATACGTATTTCGAACAGAACCATGATTTTCAAAATAAATTTGCACAATTTGGAAGCGTTGTTCAGTCTATTCATGCTGAAATGCCAAACCAAACTAAACATAAATCACTTGACAGCTGCCGCCGGTTAAAAGAGTGTGACCAACTTAAAGTTCTATACCTGTAAAAACACCCTTTATTAATAGGTTTAATACGAAGGCACAAAAATAACGATAACCCCAGCAAGTTTCTTAATATTTGTCATCAACAATTATAATTTATACGAAATATAACTTAATGGTAAATTCATTTTTTTAAACAAAACAAAAAACCTTAATACACTTTTGGATTAAATAATTGGAATAAATTAAAAATAAAAATTATAAACATATAAATAATAAAAAATAAAATAAATTCCCAATTTATCTACCCTGACGAAGTTGTTGGTAATGCTAGTCATACTGTTATCCAAATCAATAATAGCAAGTGTCAGTTTTTTATGTAAAAATACATCATATTAAAATTCTTCAACCATTTCATCACAATTGTTTTTGATTAATTTATTATACAAGGTTTTTGGCAGTGGCAGCTTTTCGTCTTACGATGTGATGATTAATTCACTATGTTCAGATTTTTTGATAAATAGTGCTTCATAAGGAATGTTATCATTAATTAGATTTACGATTTCAGCAAGAAGTATTAATCCGTATTTCTATAGAGAATTTCTTTGTTCTACATGAATACGAGTTGTTCTACTTCTTCAAATTCGAAGAATCATTAGTACTGAATAGGCAGTAGAAAATTGTTAAAAAGAAACAAATAGAATGCACAATAATTATCTGTTATAGAGAGCAATGCGTATTTAATAGTTTTCTCGAATTCAATACAGTAACGATCGTTTTACTTTTTCCTCATTGCTGTGGCAGCTTAAAGGAAATTGCCAATTGTTTAAACGTATAACGGACAGTTCAGCTAATAGTCGTAAATTAATAACCTAATATATAAGTACACCATTACAATAACAAAATTATAATCTTTACATAATGGAATAAAACTATATAAATTGATGCCCTTATACATTTTGTAACGTCAATTTGTTCTGGGTAGATTTAATTTTGTACGAGGGCTGCCTTTTATATTTCGGGATTGGACAACCCTAGTGTTGCAATCTGACAACTGACAGCTCTATCGTAAAGTTTGACATTTTTGAGGCCATACGTACTCAGAACGTTTTGACATACGAGCACTATGTGTTGTTTACAATAACTTAAAGGATTCATCTCGGCCAAAAAATGGAATTAAATCTTGAACATTTTCGTGCGATTATTTTTTACAACTTTCGACGTGGATTAAGTCAGCAAGAGTGCATGGATGAACTTAATTTAATTTTTGGGGATGAAACTCCATCAAGGACCACTGTTTATCGATGGTATGGTGAATTAAATCGAGGTCGTAGTTCACTCCAAGACGAATTTCGTGAAGGTCGTCCAAAAACAGTTGTTGTTCCGGAAACCATTGATGCTGTGCGCGAACTGATCTTGCAAGATCGTCATGTGACCTATCGTGAGATTGGGTCAACCTTACACATTAGTGGGACCAGCATACATTCAATATTGCATAAACATTTGAATGTCAAAAAAATTTGTTCGCGTTGGATCCCACACAATTTGTCAATCGTTCAAAAAAAGGCTCGTGTACTCAAAAAATACGATCGCGGTGCTTCAAAACACGTTTATGACATAGTGACAGGTGAAGAATCGTGGATTTACGCGTATGAGCCCGAAAGTAAACATCAGTCGACTGTATGGGTGTTTCAAGATGAGCCGAATCCAACAAAAGTTGTTCACGCACGAAGCACTTCCAAGCAAATGATCGGCTGTGTTTTCGGAAAAACTGGACACAACCATTTGTTTGCCAGTTGTCTTTCAAGAAATAAGGAAAACCAACCGCCGAAGACGGATCACTCTTCACCACGACAATGCTCACACATCGGCTCAAACAACTGCATTTTTGACCACTCAAAACATCGATTTGATCAGTCATCCGCCGTATAGTCCTGACTTGTCACCAAATGACTTCTTTTTATTCCCGTTCGTAAAAAACAAACTGAGAGGTCAACGTTTTTCGACAGCTGAAGAAGCGGTTGCTGCGTTTAGAATGCATGTTTTGGAGATACCTCAATCAGAGTGGAAATAGTGCTTCGATAATTGGTTCAAACGCATGCAAAAGTGTATAGATCTTCATGGGGAATATTTTGAAAAACAATAAAGCGATTTTCGATGATTAATATTTGTTTTTGTTCTCTAATGCCGAAATATAAAAGGCAGCCCTCGTATGCCTTTACTTTCCTGATATCTAAGCTCTACATTTTCTACGTCGATAAATTTAATGTATTTTTTAAATGTGGTACGTTCGTAGTTTTAGGGAAGTAAACATTAGGGATTTGAAAATTTGGGTTTAGGGATTTTCGTGTATACTATATTAGCTAAAATATTTTGCGTATACAAATGTCGGTTACAGCGGAAGTTGAATTTTTGTTATTTTAAATAGAACTGTACATTTTTTAGGACATTTACGTATAGAATTCAAAACTTTAAGTTGTTTCATATGCATATAATATGTCGTAAATTTTGTTTCAAATGTCTAACATATTGTAATGGTTTTATTTTCACACACGGGTTCAGTTCAGTTCTTGGATTTATTTTAAAACACAGTCTAACTCTAATTTATTTCCATTACTTTAACACAACTATTTAAAATTTATATCTACTTAAGTATACGACCGTCGAAAACTGAATGCCTCCTGTCGCCAGCTGTCCATATTTATATATCTCTCACGGATTTGTCTGGCCAACGAACCATCGGGAAACTTCTTTCATGTGTTCTGGAAGCTTTAAGGGAATTCCCAGTAACGGCAGCGGTCGACCTGTTGAGAGAGAAAACATTTCGGATTCCCAGAAGTATCGGAATACTGTCCCTTCCACGAATTGGTTGATGGCCGATTGCACCAGCTGACGGATGAATTCTCGTAACAATATTTTGTTTCCTTCTAACATCTAACATACCCATAATCCTATATAGTTGTCTTTCTTATTCAACATATAAATTTTTAAATTCTTTTAACCGACTTTTAATCCAAGATAAACTTTATTTTAAATTTAAATGACTTGAACATTTATTTCCATTCAACACTCTTTATCTTGAGCATGCTTCAGACTTCAGTGACCTTATTAATTAGTTCATTTCCCGATAAAATATTAAATTCAGTTATACGCACTAAATACATAAATAATTCTTCCAGATTTCAGTCAGTTCAGGGGAGCTTAATTGATGACGGTTTTCGACTAGAAACAAGATATTGTCTTGCGCTCAATGGATTGAAAAATCTCGAAAAGTCAGTATCTTTAATTAATTCGTCAACAATTTTTATCTGCAAGAATTGAGATTTATTCAAAATATCATAAAGTCGTTTTGAGAACCTTTGTCTGCATATTCTCCCTTTCGATACCTTCGTGGGTATTTTTTTAAGAAAGCTTTGAACAACTAACCGAACGAAATACTCGTTCGGCATGGATCGATTGTACTAGGAAGTCCATAAGAAATTATTTGTGTCAGTGAACCAGATAATGAAGTGGTACTAACTGAAGATGAAACTGATATCTTTAAAACATTATTTAAAATGGAATAAACACATTTTCATTTGTTAGGACTGGACGTGTTGCTTGTATCTCTGCAAGTAGGTCTTCTGAAAATATCAAATTGTAACTAAATAGTTGCTTTAATTATTACCACCTATTTCCATGATATTTTCGTCTGTCTCTTATCAGAACAAAATACGTTTTCATCATCTCTGTACCAGTAAACACACGTGCTTTACCAAATGATTTTATTATATTAAAGGCAATCAATGTTCATAAAAATAACTCAGCTAATACGTTTATGTAGGACAAACCGGTAAGAATATCAAATGCGTGTTAAAAGGACATAAAAGTGATATTTTGTACAAAATATAAAGTAGGAGTATGACATCAAACTAAAGATAACTCATTTTATTATGTAGGAAATTTAGAACTTATTCTTCAAGGAAGAAAGACACATACCTGACTCTTCATGAAAAGAAAGAAATTAAAAACAAAAGCAAACCCTCTTTATACGGCCAATGATTAGCTTAAGTTAGTAGTAGTAGGTTCGCATGAGGTTAGTACTAGTGTTACGTGAATAGTTAAAAAATAATTTCACTGCAATTTTTCAATATATGTAGGTAATTGTCAGTTATATGTTTTATTATGGGTAAAAACCTAGAGCATCAATTGTATTTTATATAATTTACTTCTATAGACATAATTACAAGATGTATAACAATTAATGAGTTTATTATTCTTCAAGATAAAGGTCAATAGAAATATATGTGCAGAATTGCTGAACAAAATTTAAAAGATCTAAATTAAAAAAAAATAGGTGCATTATGAAAACGATATATTTTTCAGATGGACGAACTCAAATTGGAAGAACAATCGACTACTGCATTAACGTCGCAATTCCAAAAGGCCGTGCAACATTTGGCAACGTGCAGACAAAAGAAATGCTCAGTGTGTGCGTACACAAAGTCAGCCTACAGGAAAATGTCTCCAAATCATCGAAAATATGAGTAAGTTTTTTTCGACAAACTACTATTACATTTAAAATTATGTACTTTAATAAATGCTGAAACTCCTAGATGTCAGTATCCATTTCTTAGTAGATCATTTCTTTTATCGCTGTTAATTCTACCTTTTGCCTGTTGTGACAGCGGTTATGATTTTATCCATATATAAATGAGTGCAACTGATAAGGGTCGGGCTTAGAACCTAATATATTGTCTTGCTTTTGAAGGCTTATACGATCTCGTAAAGCTAGTATCAAAGATATATTATTAAGTATTTTGTACCTGTTTCAGTCGAAAATTATTCGGCTGTTTGCAAACGCCGTTCTTGGAGATGAAGAATATGATCAAACCACCCCCATCACCAATTCACCATGGCGAAGGGGAGAGTCTGTCCGAGTGGTTTTGTCATATAAACAGCACGGCCTGTCAGAGCGAGTGCTCCTCTTTGAGCGTCCCATTCGGTGAGATGTCTGTATCGTATATGGACGACGTTTCTGATACTTCGTCGAATTATCATCATCAGGTTCAAGAGAAAGACGAACAAGATGGGTGTAGTCAGCTGAACTGCAACAGCTTCAGAGGTAAGTAATTCCTTAAAAGCTCTTAACGCACCATAAAAAATCACAAGTCGTTTTGCTATCATTTTCTTAATCTCTATTTTTTAAAAGTACATAAGAACAGCAATAATATTGAAAAAAAACTAGACAATAATGTTTTATGAAAAAGTTAATTGCAACTATTTCTAGTAACCTAGTCAATTCGGACAACAAAAAAACTTAGTAATGACACATGAAGAAATGTCATTATATTTTCTTGAAACACCCACACGATTGAACGTAGCTTTATGTTCGAGGTCTTTTTCTAACGTTTCCAAGAGACCCATGCAATCTAATCTAGAAAGAAGTTGTTGACCCTTACCAGAAACATCATGAGAATTGGTCATGGAACTTTATAACGACTATCAACATAACAATGGCGATACTTAGCTCGAGTCAGGTCGAACGAAGATGTAGAGCCGATTTTGTCCGATGAGAAAGAAGGATCACCGAGACCTCGCCCTTAATTGTTTATGGTTTCGGTGAGCCTCTTTTCGAGTAAGGAATAGAATTTTATAGAGAATTTTGGAAAACACTATTGGAAAAGAAACCTCGTTGCAAAAAAACGTACCCGCCATCCTGAAGGAGGTTCTCCATGGAATTTTTGGAGATCGTCTGGCATGAACTAAACTTGTTACAAGATACTGCAATGGTACTACTGGGTGAACTCTTAAGAAGATGTTAGAGCCCAGAGACATAGTTAGGTGAATGTAGCAATATAATGTAGGGATTTCTTAGGAAATAATCGCTAGTCTGTTCCCAGTAGTTCGAAGCGTCATTTCCAATCCAGAGGCAACCATTGCAGCAACAGTGTTGCCAATGCAACTGTTAAAGCGATTAGTGGTGCCACTGAAACTCTTTTCTAACCAATATAATCTGGGTAACATGTTAGTTATTGGGAATTAAGAACACAGCCATTTCCTGAACCCAAACCTGCTGGAGAAGTTCTCTATGAAACAGGATAAATGATAGTCCAAATTGAAAATGGTTCTGATCGGGACGATCACAATTAAATAAAGTCTTATAAATGTTATTTGTGGCATATTCTTGATTATTTTCTTGGAAAATAACACCACAAACTCTTCTGATCATCTATTATAGTTAAACAGCTTTCAAGTTGGAAGAATTTGAAAGAGTTGTCTTTAAAATTTATAAGTGGCGTTCCTAGGTACGACTTTGTTATAAGAAAGCGCATTTGCCAAAAATGCGATCAAAGAATTCTGCTGTTTCAATGATCCCATTAGGGTCATAAGGGAAAACCTAGGAAAAACGTTATGAACTATCCTGATGCTAGGTTGTTCAAAATGATCGTTAATTGTCGGTAACCGGATACGATTGAATTCTACAGAAGTAGAAACGATACAATCGTATTCATTCAAAAGAATCAAAGCAGACTCTTTTATTTTTAGTTTTGTGTTTTGTTGTTCTTTGTGAAGTAAAGTTGAATTGTCAAATTGTATTTTATGGCCTAGGTTCCAAGCATGTTCACAAATTTTCGATTTTTCAAATTGTCGTTTCTTTATGTAATTCTTGTGTTCATTTATTCATAGGTTTAATGGTCTCGATGTTTTTCCAATGTAAAATTTATTGCATACGCAAGGAATCTTGTATATGAAGTTTTTTTGAGTTCTTAGTTTTGTTGGTTGGATTTCTTTTCGATTAGTGATTTCAGTGTATTTCTTGTTTGGAATGTTGTGTTAACATTAAATATGTTGCCCACCCTTTTCAATCTTTCTTACAGAGTTATAGTTGTAACTATAATGTGGTTGTCCTGAGTAGCAGTGTTAATAAGAGAATTTCTGAGTTGATTCTGAAGGTTTGTTCTCTGTTCAAGTCTGTTTAACTCTGTTGATAAATTTTATGGTGTAATTGTTTCCAGTGAGAACATTTTTTATAATTGTTTTTCTTTGTTGAATTTATTATAATCAGAACAGTTGGTCTTTGCTCTATCATCTAATGACTTAATGACACCTTTCTTTACTGTATTCGGATGATTTGAATTGAAATTTCGGTATTTGTTGATTTTCTATAAACTTCTATTTCGAATGAAGGTTTTTGTTATTAATGTGTCTAGCAAAGAAAGTTTGTTACCTTGCTCAAATTCTAGGTTAAATTTGATAGTTGGTTCTTTATTATTTATGTCATTTAATAATTTATCTAGTTCTTGAAGATTGTGTTCCCAAATTACGAAAATATCGTCAAGCCACCAAACTAAAGGTTTATTTTCTTTTGATAAAATTACTTGTTGTTCAAATTCTTCCATAAATATGTTACTTAATGCTGGTGAGAGACAAGAACCTATGGCCATGCCAAATTCTTGTTGGTAAAAGTCATCGTTTAATTGAAAGTATGTAGTTTTGGTACAATATGTTAGTAGTTACATTATTGTATCAATTGATAACTGAGTTCGTTGATTTAATGAAAAGTCCCGTTCTAGTAGTTGTTTTACTATTGGAAGTGTTTTGGAAACAGGAACATTGTTCTAGAGATTTACTATATCAAAACTTGCTATTGTTAAAGTATTTTTGTATTCTATATGAGACAGTTTTTCCAAGAAATGTGCACTGTTTTTTAGATGAGAAACAGAAGTTCCTGTAAGAGGACGAATAATGGTTAAAAGAAATTTTTAAAGTTCACTACACGGAGAATTTATAGAACTGACAATTGGTCTTAAAGGAATTTTAGGTTTATGAATTTTTGGTAACGCATAAAAATGTGGTGTTTTAGTATAGTGTCGAGTGAGTGCTTGACGTTCCTGTTCTGTGAATTCATGTTTGTGGTGTACAGTAAACGGTATCTCTTGTTTTCTATTGGGCCTGTTGGATCTTTTGTTAGTTTAGTGTATTGTCCTTGGTTGTGATTTATATTTTGTATTTTCTCAACGTAATCAGTTTTAATAAAAATTACTGTTGCATTACCTTTGTCAGCATATAAAATTTTTATAGAACTGTTATTTTTTAAATTTGTAATTGCACGTACATTATTATTCGAAAGGTTATTTTTAATATTAATTATTTAATTCTTTTCGCATTTTTGGCGAATGCGCTATCTTATAACAAATTCGCACCTAGGACCGCCACTTATAGATTCTAAAGACAACTCTTTCAAATTCTTCCAACTTGAAAGCTGTTTAACTATAATACATGATCTTTAGAATTTTTGCTACCTGTATTGCTAAAAATAACATTTTTTTCTGATATCAACTTAAATGTCATAAATCAAACTTTTAATTTACAATTTACCTTTTCAATACATATAAAGCCATTCACAACGAAGTTAGAATCGATTTTCGTTTGGTTTTTCTTTCAATATACAGCTTTTTATTTAGATTGTGGTGTTATTTCCCAAGAAAACTTAAAAATAACAAAGAGTATTGTTTCAAAATAAATCCATATTGATATTTAAGTTGTGAGTACATACTTTTTGGTGATTTATGTTTCGAATCAGTTTCTAACGATACTGTTCCATCTAAAAATATGTTTGAAACTTTTTATTGTACAGGATTCGGAAGCGACTCCGGCTTCTCATCAGACGTGTGCGGCGACTACAAGAGCAACGTCACCACGCCCAAGGAGAAATTCTGCCCGACAGCTACGTTAGATGAAGACGATTGTGCCAAACTAGCACGTACAAAGTGGACCGCCTCTTTTCGCAAATTGATTCGTCGCATAAAAAATAGGTATTAAGTTAAATTCTAAGTACAAACTCAAAGGGCATCCCCACTACGGATCCCCATTTACGTAGACATGTCGTAATGTTGATCATGAATTGAAAGATAGTTATGATGGTCAAATATTCTGAAACACTTTATTTAGTTTTCAGTTTTGATTTTGAATTGTTTGTGAAAATGAGTTCATCTACATATATCTAGAAAAAGACTTGTGTGTTTTGTGCCAGGAAAATTAGTAACAGGCAAACGTATTTTATAAGTTTTGATGATTTCATCATGCAGTGTTAACTTAATAATATAATGAGACTGATACTAATTGTTATTTAATTGATGCGATCGGATTTACGTTGGAATTTGAAGGTTTATAATACAAAAAGAAATCTTAATACGACACAGATTTGATTGAGTGTGCAACTTTATAATGCGATCTGATGCACAACAAATTACAATACAACTAAGTCTTTTAATACTCCAGACATGGTAAAGCGTAATATTGGATGTAAGATAATAAATAAAATGTCAAACATTCGGTTCAATACTCCTTTATTATTGAAAATATTGAAAGAAAATATTCAAAAAGTCGTTGACTTTTTCACAAATTCTGTAATGATAACTCTAACACAAAACGTCGAATCTAAGATCAAATACAAAAAATAAACCTTTGATATGATTTCACTAATTTTAATTTGTGATTTAAGTTTACTGTTAAATTTAAGTCATAGATTTTCGACGCATTCCTTGTGCATTCATATTTCTTCTTTTAGTGTTAGGAAAATCTTTTATAATAAACTGGGCAGTTAACGTCATAATTATAGCTATCCTCTTCGTCAGCAGATATCAAAATTCGGCCATCAAAAGATTTTTTCTATTCCTTTTTCCGCTACCATCTCCATAGAAATAATACCTAAAGGTAGAATGCTTAAGGCATGGGCGCGTATACAAGTGGAATCCTAATGCTGGACGAGAGAGAAAGGAAAGCGAGTGGACGTATCTGTTTCAGTCTGGAGCTGTAAGCAGTAGCTAGACGCCATTTCACTGACGCGGACAAACACCAATCAGAAGCCAGCTTAGACAGGGTTAGATACGTCCACTTGGTATTCTGTTTCTCTCAACATGCGTTACGTATTTCTAGGGACATACTTAATATTTAAGTAATAATTTTTGTTCTTCCGCTTCTTTTCTGCGTCCATTGTTTCTCAATTTTCATCTCGTGGTGTATTAAGGTGGTTCAATGACTGGAACAGGCTTCATATCAGCTAGAACTATAAAAGATCACCTATTTTCTGGGGGCCGATTTTCGGAACTGTGCGAACATTCAATTGATGACGTCAATTGACTGAAGACTGACGTAAATGAAGTTAGTCAGTATTTTGGAAGGTCGCGTACGACAAAGTCTAACAAATACGAACTTTTGTGTTTATTAACGACCAAAATGCTTTGTTTATGTTGTATATATTTTCAAAATGGTATTGGTTTTACATTATTTATTAAATCTGGGCTATTTTACTTCGTCAAAACCGCCCACATCTGCTTATTCATCAAGTTTTAGATCTTCAAAACACTTTGAAGTTTGACAAAAAAATCTGGTGTTACAGTTTCTAGAATACTAACTTGGCCGGGCCAAGTTGGACTTCAAAAGAACCAACTCTGTATATGATTTTGCTAATTCTTCTACGAGCAATTAGGACCCCATCTGAATAATGAAATCGATCGATGTTGCTTTTGTTGTGAAATACGCGGTGATAACACATCTTTTAAAAATATGTTGGTTCTTTGCATCAGCAAAGGAAAAGAACTGTAAGATTAAGTAATATTTTTGTAATATGTCCATATCATGGTAAGAGTCCTCTAACCTTAAAATTAACAGTTGAAAATTTAAACACATGAAACAAAATTGTCAAAAACAACGAATTTTATTTTTATGTTTTAACTCTTTTATTAATAAACCGATTTTAATTAAATTAGTCTTGTTTAAGACTTTATATTTTTGACATGAGGTTTAAAAGCAACATGGCGGATGTGTTTAAACTTTGACAAACTTTAAAACATGCCGGTACTTTGTTGGGTCACTCTGGGTGTCGTTAGATTCTGAAATCTTTAATATTTATGAGTTAAACGAGCATTAGACTCTGTAAAAAAATATCTGACCTATGACATTATTTTTAACAGCTGCAAAAATGGAGTTAGCCAATGACCATAGAATTTTTAATAAAACAATTGCCTGCAGCAATTAAAAAGTTTCATTTGGGCGCCCAAGAAATGTAAGAACAAAATTACGGAAATTAATTAAGTTATTATTCTGATTTACCTAATTATTGGGGTTTTAGAAAAATAATTTGCTTATTTCGAATTTCACGGTTAGCTCTGAAAAAAGACCTGGGACTATTTAAAGCCTTCCACCCATTGTTAACAGGGCCGAAATTACTCGAATAGTTATTTAAATTTACTCCTGAAGTTAAAGCTAGGAGACTATTAAAGTGCAGAAACCTTTTAAATAACTTTAAAAGTAGGAGAAATCCAAAAAATGTGCTTTACTGCCAAAAATTAAATTCCTTAAACATTACACAAAATGTATCTTCAACCAAAAAAAAGTGATTGCGACAATATGTAATGCTGTCTGCGAGAATAACTTAAGTATATTGTGCTCATCATATTTGTGTCGGTAGCGTAATTTTAGCGTACGTAGATCCAAATTATGATGGACTAGAGAGTATCCCAATTAATATAGAGCAAACTTTGAACAAGGAATACATTTTTTAGAGGTTTAAATTGTTCCAGCTACTCTAGTCTGTTAACTGTTGATCGACCTCTTTGTTGTAGATAATATGTTATCGCTGACATAGTCCTTGATATTTAAGGAATTAGGCTAAAACACATTTGATGTCTCGATTGTAAATTGCAAATTAAATTTAATTAAACAAATTATTGTGTTTTCGATACAAGATGATAACAATAACATCGCCTTGATTTTATTTAATCTCTAGTAAAAGATTTTCAGTTCTATTTATGCATTTTGCAATGTCAACATAATTTATAATCACTAAAGAATCTGCCTTATTAATAATTTTAATCGTTTTGTGGTTGTCAGTGTTTTTAAACTAGATGCTGAAGAAAAATTGGACTCAGAAATTAGTTAATAATTACTTGCCATTTATTTAATTGCCTTGTCAACATAGAAGATATTATAAAAATTAGGTAAATTAATGGAATTGAATTAAGTCAGGTCAAACAAAAATTTTATGTAAATAATATTATGTAAAAAAGTGAAGAATTTATATTGTATTTCAAGATTTATGATATTTTATGTTGTTCTAAATATGTAATTTAGAATTTTGTGTATTTATTGTACTTTTTTTGTATGTCAGTTTATGCATTTGTCAACAAATATTGTGGAAATATACCTAATGGAATTATGAGGAATTGTTGATATTTAAAAAAATGTTATACATTATTTATTATTCTAAATTTTATGTATGAGATAGTTTACTGGGATATTTAAACTGTTTAAGTAATATTAATCGTATACATTTAACAAATAATGTTTGACTAAACTTGATGTAGGATACCTTTAAAATAATCTAGTCGGAATTCTAGCCAGTTTGATGAAAATAAATGCTGTAAATCATTGTAAAATTTTCGAGGCGGCTCTATATAATTTTTTATAATTGACTTATTATTTTTTAAAAGAAATCAAAATGGTTCCAGCCTATTTTTATTAACAAATTTTATTGAACAAAAAACAAAATCGTAACCTTTTATATTAATTAGGTATGATTTCTCCGACTTTGTTTGCCTAGAAAATTATTAATTAATTATTGTCTCAATTCGTACGATGATAATGATAATTTAAATCAAGAATGTGCCCTTTAACAAATACATATTACCAGGATGTTTTTTTCGTACAATAATAAACGTAAATCCAAAATAGAAAATAAGAAATGTGACTAATATATACAAGATTAAACCTCATTTGCAATGCTGCCATTTTGTATAGATATGGTACTTAAGATTCCCGCTGCTCACTGAATTTCTGTATAACGTGAAAATTCGGCGAAGACAATTTTACGAAAATACAAATGAAATATTTCGTTTCTTTACACTTTATGACTTATCTGTACCTTCCTCGTTGGTGCAGGTATTTCATGAATATGTCCAACGTGTACGTCGTTCCTGATCCTAGAGACTAGACCAATTTAGGTATTGAATTTACGCCTTTATTTTTACACTTAACGACTTACCTGTATTGTCGTTATTGATGCAGCTAATTCGTCAATGCCTCCCTCGTGTACATCGTTGCTGATCCTACAGACTAGGCCAATTTAGGTAATGAATTTTCGCTTTTCATTCTTCAATTTTATGAAATGCAGTTAAAATTCTTGTTAAATTACGGGAGATGTAATAAAAAATAGCTGCCAAACAAATGAAAAGCCCACAAGGACCTTATCAAGTAGAAATGGTGTACTTCAAATATTAGCAATCAGCTCTAAAAGCCATATAGCGGCATAATCTTATTCTATGAAATGCACTGACTATTAATTTTAATTATTGACGAATTTTTGGAGAGGCATGCTTTATTTTAATATGTAAAGATCCAAAAAATTGTTGCAAAGCAATATTGCTTTCTACTCTGATGACGTTGAGAATGAGAAGCAGAAGGCTTACCTTCCCTTGCTTTCCTCGTTTCATTGTCAGATTGTTGCTTCCCATCTTTCTAGCCTAAGAAAATCAGAACTTATTCTTGCCGAACACCCCGAAGATTGAATTTGAGAGCAATAATTTTATATCACATTGTTTAATTAATTGTAGTAATATTTACGTTATACAGAAGTGTAGTGTGATTGTTTTTATTGCATAAATACTGGTATTGTATTGCTTAAATAATTGTTTCTATTGCGAACAAACGCTTTATTGCAGCAAAATAATTGCTCCTTTACAAGCAATATTTAGAATATTGTATAACACGGTTGTTGAAAAATCGACCTATAATGTTGTTAATTTTTTTATATAACCTCAGTTAATATGTTATATCTTAATTCATTACTAGTAGCTTTTAAATTTTACCTACAGTATCGCTGCAGTATTTATTTATTTTTTTATGGTATTATTTTACTTATGGCAGCTTTTCCTATTCATAATGTTTTATTAGTGGTAAGTGACTTCATTACATTCCCAGTTATCCCGTTTCGCTGATCGTATTCTTTATTTTTGTATATTTGTTTTGTTAATCAGTTCACGTTAAAATACTCATTTCAATTCCATAAACAATAAAAATAAAGGATTTTCCAGTGAGGATGATTTTCAATATTTTTTAAAAACAATGTGATGTGATAAGATTGATATTGTAATAATGGTCATCAATAAAAAGTATTGTGAAAATATTGTTTTTGTTTAATTTTTGTATTCTATTTCATGCAGGTGCATTTCTGAGCAATGAAAAAATATATAATTAAGGAAATATATAGGATGGACCAATGGGGCGTGGATGGGTGATAGTGACTATACTGATATATATTTTAAAAATCTGCAGCTAGGTGGGATTGAGAGGTAGTATTTTTAATAGGAGCGCCCTGTATATTATAACCTATTTGGATTTATCGGTCTGTTTTACTAAGACTTTACTGATCATACATGTTATCTAATGGAAATGCTGTGGAACCTTTGGTGTGTCACAAATGTAAAAACAGAGTTTTGCACCCTAACACCAAACCTTTATTTAAACACTCAACAACTCTAAGTTGTTATCATCAAAGAGTGTAGTGTTTACTCCTTGATTTAGTGTACAGATGTTTGATTTCTAAATCTAGCCATTTTATTTTTGCATAGTTTTCAACTTTTTTAAATGCTACAGAATTATTGGAAACTTTTACTCGAATAAACTTGGGAGAGTTTGATTTATTTTTACAAGAGTTTAGTAACCAAATATCTGCACTAATAAATCTAACTATTCGCTCAGTGCGAAGCCATGGTGGGGAGAAACTGATTTACCGTCAGCGCTACCCGTGACTATATCCGATACTACGGCGGGCTGTTTTTATGTTTCGAGTTAGCTAAATATACAAGTGAATTGTTATTTAAAATTTATTTAAATAAAATAACATAAAATGAGTCACAAAAGTTGTTGTGTTGTAAGTTGTAAGAATACAGGTAGAAAAAGTGCTTGTCATTTTTATAAATTTCCTACAGCAAGTTGGAAAATAAATCAAAGGAAAAAATGGATAGCTGCTGTTAGGAGACAAAAGTAAGTAGAATCATAACCTTACTATCTGTAATAATAAAAATCTTGAAAGGAGTGAAACTTAAAAAATAGTAAGTTTAGAAAATACTCGATATTAAGTTCAACTTGCGTTATTAAAGAGTTGAGGACATTTCGAACAGTGTGGAAATTATTTTTACTAGATTGAGCAATTAAAATTTGTTTTAACGGACAGTCAGACACCAATTCGGAGATTTCTACGTCTTTTGAATCATGAATGTAGTTGATTATATTTGTGAGGTATCATGTTTTCAAAGTATGCTCCCTTCGAGTACTTGTCTTTGGCGAATTGCCGAGCACTGGGTTTCCCCCATTGCTGTTCAATACTTGTTTTTGAAGCACTATTTTCATTATTTATGAAGTAAATCAGCGCAGCGATGTGTTTACATTTTTTACTCTGATTATAAACGCAATTACATTGCACATCAACAACACATCGTTCTACATTTAATTTTAAACTCGTGGTGTAAGCTGTAGCATGGACAGATGCTTGCCTGATTACTCGCGATTTAATCAAATAACTTTCGTTATTTTTGCGAAACTCTTCTACCTCTCGGACATGTTCAGCAAGAACCAGCTTTTTTCCTTTTACCAATGTCTGTGGCTGGAACTGAATTTCGTGGGTTATTGATTGAAATCCCGTTTTTATTATGGTTTCCATTTTAAATCCAAATCTAAAAATAAAAATGATAAATTTAATCGTTTAACAATTTTTCTCAGATTTATTATTGAATTGTAATATGTTAATTTTAGTTAGCAAACATAATCTATTTTTTTGTACTCAAAAACAATCAGCACTTTTAATTTGTAGAATTTTGAAACAATAAAATATTTTGGTAATTTCGTTCAATCTAAATTTACTTATAAAAATTTTTCTCTATTTTCTTTTTATTTGATTTCAGTTAACCTATCTTTATGTGTGCTAACTTCTATGCTACTTTTTCAGTATTAACTATACTTACATTTTATTTTGTAATGCACAAGAACACTTTACATTAACAAATATTTATTATAAATATTCCCTTTAATTAAAAAAGCATTTTTTTATTTATCATTCGATATTATTATTACTGACAGCCATTCAATACTTAGTAAAATATATTACAATAGCCCCCTGTAGTTCAACCATACCATGGCGCTGAAGTCGCGCACAGAGCGAATAGTAGAATACTTATAATACAAATTTTGTTCCTTTGACCTGGTAGCCATCTTCTAATGGAAATGCTGTGGAACCTTTGGTGTGTCACAAATGTAAAAACAGTTTTGCACTCCAACACCAAACCTTTGTTTTAAATACTCAACGCCGTTTCAAACTTTTGGTTTACTCCTTGATGATGATCACTTACGAGTTGTTGAAACGGCGTTGAGTGTTTAAAGGTTTGGTGTTAGGTTGCAAAACTGTGTTTTTACATATGTTACCTAAAACGCACCGTTTGGGGATTATTTGATATTTTGTCAAAATGTTGACATCTAGAAACAGGTAAATATTAGAGCTGTCTGGCAAAGTCGTAGTTACATTTTTTTTGGGGGGGGGGGTGACTTGTATGAAATGATTAGATTCTATTCTGTATTATATGTATTATAAAATATATTTATGAATCTAATAATTTCTTCAGAAACCAAGAATTCACAATGATTCATGCTTTTTGGTCAGATTTCATATTATTCATAAAATATTTTTGTTCTGATACCTTGTATACGTATACCCAGTATATTAACAGTCGCTAAACTTACACTTTGTTTACTAACACCTTGTACACTTTCCTGGCGCCCTAACACTGGCTGCAAAGTGCATTTTAAATATTTTGATCTCAAATCATTTGTACCTTAAATTTATACAGAAACAAACCATTAAGGAAATAAATCAATATTTGCGTATTTTGCACTAATTTATAACTACCAGTAATAAATTATAATAAACCTTAAGAACCTTCTTTTCCCGGAAGGCCAGAACCGTAATAGGGGAAATGATTGATTTCTATTTGTTTCCTCAAGATGGTGAATAGATTTACTAAATATTCCAAATTCCCATGATACTCATTTCTAGGAATTTTTAAGCAATTCATTTGATGGACTGCTTGTGATTGGATTCTTTCCCGGATCCATAATTTTTGTGCCAAAAGTGTTCTATCCCAAAATTTTGATTTAAAATTCTTAGAAAAATGTGTCGAGCTTTCAGTATTGTTGTAAAGTCCGTGGGTTTAAGTTAAAATTATAAAACTAATATTCACTTTCACTTTTCTAGAACTTCATTTACATTAAAACAGCTGATTCAAATATGACAATAACATTCCCATATACGCTAGTCGTCGCGGTATAACTGAACTCTCCATCGTGGCTGCTTCCTTTATAAGACCAGCATAAAAAATTCTCGTAAAAAGCATCATCACTCCTACAGGTGCCGAGTCTTTTCGAGAACCATTTTTTATCTCAAAGCGATTGTTGTCCTACTGAAATGAAACATGGTCGGCTTTGGGTAAATTTCGTAACAGTATTATATATTTTGTAGATTGAAGTATGTCGTAATCTTTGAGAGCAAGCCAGCTAAAAATGGATTATTATAATTTGCATTTTTCCCCATTAGTTCACAGGTAACATTTTTCCAAAAATTTAGGGCTAAGGCTACGGTCAGAGTAGCTCCGGTATCGGCAGAATTTTTAACTCTGCCGTACACTGCCGAAGTCGGTCAAAACAGTGTTGTTGGATAGCAGTTGTCACAGTAGCACCATAATACACTGCCTAAATCTACCGACTATCGGACGAACACAAATAAATTTGTTTTATTCGGCAGTGCACGCCAGTTTCGGATCTCATAGTTTCAATTTCATTCATATTTTTGGTTTAAATTATTATTAAATTTCAAAAAAAATCAATGTGGTTGATTCTGAAAAATTAGCTGCAATAGTTTTTGAAAGGAAGGCGTTGGGGGATACAATAGATAAGACCTATCATAACAGAGATCTAGGTTGGGTTCTTTGTTTGAATTAGGATTTATCCAAAAATCTTTTCGTAATCCAACAATAATATTTTCAGCAATGAGTAAATTTTCGAATCAAATGACATGGTTTATCCTATTTCACCAGAAAACTGAATGAATCTGACCACAACATTCGAACAAGCGTATTCGGCCGTATACGCCAGAGAAAAACTTCTGCCGATGACGGAGCCACTCTGACTGTAGCCTAAAACCCATAGTTTATTAAATTGTTTTCCTTAATCTGCTATCCGGTTCTGCATTCCGCATTTGCTACTTGCGACATCTAGACATGACAACATGACCAAACATACGAACATTCTACCTTTTTAAAGTTACAGTTTCCGTAATAAAATAATGCAAAATACAAAGTAGTTTTCTGCGTTTACACTTTACCAAAAAAAATTTGAGTTACGTTAGTTACAGGAATAAAACAAAAACAAATAATAAAAGTTAAAAGTGGAAAGGTGATCAGATGAAGCTAACATTGTAATAGATTTAGCTTAAGTATAAAAATAATGTAATAGGGTAACAAATTCTCTAAACTATTGTTACGAGAATTCATCCGACAGCTGGTGCAATCGGCCATCAACCAATTCAAGGAAGGACATTATTCCGATAAATTCTGGGAACCCAAAATGTTTGTCTCTCAACAGGCGGACCGCAGCCGTTACTGCGAATTCCCTTAAAGCTTCCAGAACATGAAAGAGTTTCCCGATGGTTCGTGGACGTACCAGACATTTCTAAGATAAATATATAAATGAGAAGAGCTGGCGATAGGACGCATTCAGTTTTCGGCGGACTTAAAAAAAGAACTTGAGGAAAGGAATTTAGAAATTAGTGGGAAGAAAAGTGAATTAATACAACGGTTGCGAGATGCTCTAATAAACGAAGGTAACGATCCCGATACATATTTGTTTGATGTTTCTGGTAATTACATCGGTTCTTTCGCATACATTCAAACCAACCTCACACATACAAGTTATAAGGCTAAGCGAAAGGAGCAAATGGGAAATTTGGTTTCAATATTTTACCATTATACAACAGAATTATTGCGTGGGAGGTGATGACGGGGTAGTCTCTCATAGCCTAGGTTTCAGCAATTAATTTTGGTGCAAGAAGCACCCCCGTAGCCTACTTGGTTTCCGAGATATCGGGCTAGCTATGCTAGCTTGACGGTCAAACTGGAATAGCCACCTTTTCTCGGAGGGGTCGGGAGCAATTAATTTTCTAGCAGCGTAATAAATTAGCACTAAATTATGGTACAGGTTAGATTTTGGCCATTTGAAATGGAAATTCCAGCTTTACAGACCTAATCAACCCGCTAGTAAATATCGACAATTATTATTCCCCACTTATTATATCAATCAGAGTTCAAGTCCTACATATCAACCGATTTCCGCTTGACTCCAGACAGAAAACACATAACTTTAGAAAGGGTAACTACTACGGCCCATATCTTGCTTTATACGATCTTAACTAATTCATGGTCTTCCTGTAGAGATTAAAATACAGCTTGTGACATTCTTTATAATACACTTAATGCATTGTTAGATCGCTTCATCCCGCCGTATAAAAACAGATTTACTAAGTACCTTACATGGTATTCCCACATTTAAAACATAGTATTAAAAATGTTTTCTCCCGTTCCAGCTTAGATAATTCTTTGGATGTGTAAATTATACTCGCCTAATATTTCTATAGCAAGCTTATTTGTAATATCAAGTCCTCTAAACGCCTTAAAGATGGTTTGACATCTGGACATGACATGATTTCCAGATTTTTGGTTAATATTCTTAGTCAATATTGAACTTAATCCTAAAAACTGGATATTCCTGGAGTGCTGGAAACTGTCGAAAATTTGTCCCGTACACAAATCTGGCAACAAAGATATGGTAAAAAATTCTATAATTGCCCATCGCCATTATTTCTAACTTTGTTGAAGTATTCGAGATGTGCAGATCAGATTTTTCCTATTGTCATAGCACACATATCGCCTGACCAACACGGTTTTCTGGAAAACTAGCGGTCGCCCAGTGGTCGAAATTGGACCTTATTCATAAAAATTATGAGTTGAACATTATTGACGTTTTGTTGTCTGTATAAGATATAGGGTTGAGGCAAAATTAGAAAAGTAGGTCAGGCCTTTGCTATCCCTGTTTTTATATTTGGATTACATTTATAGAAATAATTCACGAAATATTTTATTTATGTATATAATTGTAGGATTATTTTTAAATAAATATGTTTATGCAACATGTTCGATCCAATTATCTTCGGATTTTTTTTTGTAACCTAAAAGTTTCCGTTTCCGATTTTAAAAATAGAGATGACAAACAACCCAATGAAAACTCTAATATTTAATGACATTTACATTATCCGCTGATTGATGATTTGTTTCACAACACCTTCGGAATATGTGAAAATTATAATTATATTAATGACAGAATTATAATCACAAAAAAATTACAAATATTATTTTCTACGAAAGTTAGTACTACTACGAAAAATCAATACTGATCTAGAATTTACAACACTAAATATTTTCCTATTAAACTATAGGCAACTCTAAAGATAGTAAAAGAAGGTCATCACTTGGTCTGAAAGAGCGTTACCCAGCCACTGCCGTGTTTATCATTTGAAAGCCAACCTAGCATATATAATTACGCAGTGATTTCGTGTATATCGTTTTGCATTTTAAACATTAAAGTACGATTTCAAAGGTAATATGTATGCAAAAAATATATATTTTACTCTAGAATAAATAATAACTTAACCTAATATATTCAAACAAATCTTTAAAATGTTTTTAACAGTCAGAACTTTGCAGTAATGGGACCATGTAATGTAAAATTAATGCACTATTAGATACCCACATTGTCAGAAAACATTAATTTTCAGTATGATTTTCAATATAAAAAATTTACTTACCAACGTAGTAACCCATGATGATTTCTATTTTATGTAGAAAATATAAAGAAATAGGAATCACATACTGTTAATTAATTGTAGTTAAATACACCTATTTTTTCAGAATTTTTTTTCTGTGAATTGAAATTCAAACCTTGACAATATTTTGAAATCTTGTGTTACTGAATTGAAAACTTTCAACCTAATCGCTACAAAAGTAACGAAATGTCAAAACGTAAATCAAATTTCCGGCAGATGGCTAAGCATTCAGTGTTGTCAGATCTACTTATTTATCGTGAATTTGTGCATAATTTCACAATTTTCTGTAATCTTAGTTAAACTTATATGAAAGTTACTCGACAAAAATAAAAGGACTCTAAATTAAAAGTATAAGATTAAAATAAAGAAGATATCAGAAATAAATTGATGAGGTGCAACATAATTCCGATTTTAGTTGACAAACCATATTTACAATGCAATGAGAGTTGCAAACTGCAAACTCGCGAGCGCCCAATAAACGGCGATTATTATGTTTTATAATTTTTCGTTGGTTCTATTTCAATAGCATGACTATGTAGGCTAACTTTACCGAAGGGCCAAAACTTTTAGTTTTACATTTAATTTAGTTTGTCTTTCACATTGGAGTCAACATATCTTATGATTTTCTCTCCAAGCAATCTGGCGGTACTGTTTGGCATTGACAGTAAGCATGTAAATAATGATTTTTTAATTATTTTATTATTTAATTATTGAACCAATATTATAAATTCATTTTAGCTTTCTGCACTGAAGGTCGTCTGTAGCTACCAAACAAAACAAAAATAAAGCAAATCGGTTGAGTGACAGAAGAGAAAACGGTATATAACCGTATTGTCTTTGCCTATTTATATATAGATAGATCGGCAGTCATACGATTTTCACCCAGTTCACAGCTGCGCCATTGACTCCAAAAGTCAAGTGGACGTGGTCTATACTGATTTTACCAAGGCTTTCGATAAACTACATCACCCCACACTAATCGAAAATTGTTATCGGTCTTTGGTTTCAGTAACTCGCTGGTTGATCTATTTAAATCTTAGTTAACAGCCATCAATTTGTTAGCTTTAACGGTTTTAAATTAAACATACTGTCAGTTCAGGAGTACCCCACGGTCAGTCCGCTATTGTTTCTGATATTCATTAACGACTTATCAAGTATACTGACATCTAAAACTCTTTTTGCAGACGATCTGAAATGATATCTTAAAGTCGAGGGCATCAACTATAGCTTTCATAACATATCCGCGGTGAAATCATTATATACATGCTTGCTGCCCTCAAAGTTAGATTATCGCAATCTTATCTGGCATCCTGTCTACAAGATTCATCATGCGCTTCTGGAGGCAGTGCAAAGAAAATTTCTAAAATTTCTCGCTTTTCGTGTCGACTGCTCTTATCCTGTCAGAGGGTACCAGCACAAATTACTACCAGACAGATTTGAGATGAGGTCTTTAATTATGCATTGGATCATATATTTAGCCTTTCATTTCTATACAAATTGTTTCACAATAGAATTGACTCCTGTTCTTCTATCAATGATCCCAATACATTCGCCAAGGCTTAATTTAAGAAATAACACCTATTTTTTATCTGTTTGGTAATACAAATGTGCTTATCAAATCACCATTATTCATCATGTGTAGAAATTATAACAGGATATCTAGTAACTGTGATAAAATTTGACAATTTTGAAGCAATCGCTGAAGCATATACAATGTGTCCGGTTATGGACTAGCGATAATCTAAATACATGTAAGGCAACTATTTTAATAGACAAATACACCATATACTAGGGCTCAATACCCCACCCCGTCATATGGCAGCCATTTTGTTTTTTTGATGACCCATTCTCTACGTGTGAACAAAAACCTTTATATCTCTTAAAGTTTTGGTCTTACTGAGATAAAAATAGCTTATTCTACGGACAATAAAACTGTCTACCAACAAAATTTCAAAACAAAGTGTTAACGTTTTCTTAACTTTTGAAAAAAAGATGAAATGCAAAAAAAGGGTAAAAAAATTATGCAAATCAACAAATTATTGCAAATCAATGCAAAAGTAGTCCCGATTACCTCTCATTTTTTTTCACTAAATCGAAAGTTTTTGAGTTAAGCTACAATACAACATTAATTTCATAACTGTATGTTTATTAATTTAGGAGTTATTGTTGTTTGAACATAGCGTATGCGCAAGCACAAAAGACCTTTATTAAGTGACATCTGACATTAGCTGCGTGCTGTTTGAGACAAGGCTAGCAATGCTATTCGCGACTAGCAGGAGTAAACGAAATGGAACATATTGACTCTACCTGCAAAGAACTTACAGGATAAAGACTAGTTACGTTAGTTGTACCTTGCCCTGCCTTGTGATCCCTACTTTTACTTACCGTCCGTGCTGTTTACGTTCTGTATTAGTGGTTATCTTGTGATATAAATATGGCAAATCGTCAATATTCAACGCAACATATTGCTGACATACACTTCGTTTATGGTTTCAGCAAGTAATAAGACTTTAATGTGGTTTTAATGTTTACCTACCTGTTTAAAGTCTCCACAAAGGTCTTTTGTGCTTACGCATACGATATCTTCAAACAACAATAACTCCTAAAGTAATAAACATACAGTTGTGAATTTAATGTTGTATTGTAGCTTAACTCAAAAACTTCGGATTTAGAGAAAAAAAAAAAAAGGTTTTTGGGACTAATTTTGCATTGATTTGCAATAGTTTGTTGATTTGCATAATTTTTTACCCTTTTTTTGCATTTTATCTTTTTAAACATTGACAAATTGTAATTCTTGGGAATTTGCAGTTCTGAGACGTGACACTTTCCAGTTATTCTTTAACCGATTGCAAAAAGAAGGAGGTTCTCAATTCGTCTGTATATATATATATATATATATATATATATATATATATATATATTTTATGTCTTGTCAGCGATTACTCGAATACGGCTCAAGAAGTTTGGATCGTTTCAACCGGATTCTGTTAAGGGGATCCCAAACTATTCCCATACTATTTCTCAGCAAATACTTTTTAACCGGCTTTCTTTTATAAGTAACTTTTGCTGGATAGTATTAAATAAAAGGAAATGTAAGTGTAAGGGGTGTAATAAATTAAAAATATATTGAAAGCAAATCAAAATAAATGTTAGTTAATTTTCAGATTGAGGTTCTCAATTGGTGTGTCTTCATAAGTTGGAATCAAACGTAAAACTTTCTTATGAATTATATTTAGAGAAAAAGTTATTATTCACAAAAAGATTTGCATGATTTGAAACGTATACATGTCAGTTTTTCAACTGCTTACCAACGACTTTCGTCAGCAAATATGAAATTTGATTAAACGTAAAGTACTTTTATTTTGTTAAATATCAAACAGAAGTAATTGGAATTAAAAACTGCATTTAATTATACCATTGCACTAAAAACTGTATAATAAATATTTATGTAATTTTTTCCACTATTATACTAGCTTTGACAAAAAATATTAAATTTGCTTAAAAGTAAAGAATCTTTATTTTATATAATTTCTCAAATTATTACCTAAGAAATTCTATTAGAATTAAAAAGGATCTTAACTAAAAAGCAACAAATATTTTTCCCCTCCAACAATTAAATATTTTCTCAGAAGTCGATTCTAAGTAAAGTGACAAATAATGTGGAAAGTGCATTTGTTAATTTTACTTTGCAACTTTGCTGTTCAACGTGGCACTCTTTACAGAAAAAGTATTTCATTGTTGCAGGAAAAAAATATTTTTTTACTTTTTAATTAAGTTCCTTTTTTGAAGTCAGTTTTTGTTTATTTTTTAACTTTGTTTGTTCAGCGATTACACGCAAACGGCTCAAGGAATTTTGACCGTTTATACTGGATTCTGTTCCGGGGAATCGCGAAGTGCTCCTAAATGTTTTCATTAACATAGCTTGTACCGTTTCTTAGAAAATCGGGAAAAACTTTTTTACCGACTTTCTTATACAGTGAACTATGGTGGAGTCGCGGGTATTAAAAATAAAGGAAATTTTTTTGATCGGAACATGGGGTATAATAAATGAAAAAGAAATTGGATTAGTACTGGGGGATTCCGAAGTGGTGCCATATTATTTTACAATTACATAGCTTGTACCGTTTTTTAAAAAATCGGGAAAAACTTTTTTAATGTTATTCTTATACAGTAACCGTTTATGGAGTTGTTCATATTAACTGTGTTAATTTTTTTTTGAAGTTGGTTTTTGTTTTTTTTTTAAATGTATTTATTAAATTTATAAAGTGTATTTATGTACAGAACAAAAAACAGATTAGGCAGATGCAGTTTCACATACATGATAATCAGCAATTGGCAGGCGTTCTGTACTTCTGGGCTCTGAGATTGTGGAAGGAGGGAATTAACAAAGAGATGGGAGAATGAGAATAATTGAAACAGACTTCTAAAATGATAGCAGTTAGTGTAATTTAGGAATCAGTAAAACGTCGCTGAAAGTTTTTAAAACCGAAATGTGTACATATCTCATTATTTAGCAAGTTCAACAAAGACAGTCATTTGCATGTTTTAAAACGTATATATTCAAATAAAAAATTTAAGTATCTAATTTAGAATCGAGTTGCGATAAATATTATTAAAGAACGTTTACGATAGTTATTACTGTTAAAAGTACCTGCATTCAATCGTTTCGGATATTGTTGAAAAGTTTTTGTATTATGTGGTTTTCGAATATTATTTTGTTACAGCTGATATGCATAAATTCGGTGTTGTTAATTTCTCCGTCAAGAATCCCGATAGTAAGTTGAACTACTTTGAGTATATTTAGATTTAATACTATTCCGTGTACACGTAGTCCAACATAAGAAATCTTATAAATCGTAGAAGTTATAATATTGGCTAAATTATGAAATTATTTTTTTAATGATAGACTATTTTCTACCGATTTGTTAACCTACGAATTCTTTCGTGTGATTTCTATCGTAAAAACCAAAGGGAAACGGACTTATACACATCATGACTCCCAATTTAGAATCTCCTTGGACCAGTATTCCAGAAGTCGATATTCATTTCATAATTATTTGAGATTTGAGTTAGTAGAGGGAAGTACAACTGATGACTAGAAACTGTCTTGGGATTACAGTCTGAAAATGTATTAAGCTGTACTTTTTAATATTTCTATCGACTTTTCTTTTTTTTATTAACATTACAATCCTACATGGGTGTTTGCTGCAAATTCGATCTGCCTTCATTGTTTTCTGCCAATCATGACTTCAGTTGTTAATAATAATAATCAACTCCAGTGGAAGGCAGGGCAACGACTTACGGTGGAGCTAGAAACCCCATCTCAAAAAGAGTTTTATTACGAAACAAAACAAAATCCTCCAACTAGGACTAACCACAGAATAGAAAGCGACCCGAGCACAGATCACGGAATAAGAATTCTGGAACATGGAATGTTCGTAGTATAACAATAATCAAATAGATATCATCTGTGGCCTGATAGTGGTGACATTATATCAAATTCTATAGAGGGAATAAAGAGAGCCGGCAAGAGTTTGCAACATTCCGGTCAAAATTATCAAAACTTCAGCATCGCAAAATAGTTTTTGATATATAAATGATCAAAAGATACGTAGAGTGTTGTACGGTATAATGAGTTAATATCGCTACAGTCATTTACAAGTTCAAAAAAGGTTTCTTAGAACATGATTACTACCTGGTCGAATTGTTAATCTAAACCATCAAGAGACACCAAACAAATCATCAAAAGTTAAAAAAAATTTAGTAATACCCTGTTGTTAAGTTGGAAATGAGTTAATGATCTTCAGACGGCTGTAGATCTTCATAAATTATATCTATCTTGATCACATCACCTTTCAAATACAAAAAATCAAATAAAAATTGGGCCATTCTTTTGGGAGCTACAATTCCACAGACAGATACACTATTCCGCAGATACACAGGTACACAGCTTAAACTTATCCTTCTTTTTGAATCAAGGGTCAAAAATATTAAGACTTGATACAAAAAGGTAATTTATTTTTTTACAGACCGACGCTATAGAAAACGAGGGTTACCCCGTAGAAAGTCATTATGTAACAACGTCCGATGGTTACATAATGAATATTCATCGAATTCCATACGGCAGAAAAAGACAATTTAAAAACAAAGTCGCTTACCTGGAGCATGGTTTGTTATGTAGTTCTTATCAGTGGATACTCGCTGGACCTAAGAAGTCACTAGGTAATGTATAAAGTATAAAACATGATTATTTAGACATCGTTTACCACATTGGGAAGTATCCCGTGAACAACCTAAAAAAGGGTTTTGGGATTGTGTAATTAGTTTGTTTATCAATTGTTGTGTAAGAGTGAGTTCACATTTCGTTGACTACTCTAGAATACAGGTGCGCCCCTGACTTTTAATTCTTAATTTACTGGTTAACATTCCAAACTTAGCTCAAGTCAGCATCTTCCACTTCTGTAAAATTTTATACCTGATTTTCTCTTCCAAGTTCTATCATGACGCAAAACGTAGAAAAAGCGGAAAAGAAGGTCAGGCCATAATGCAACAAAACACGACAGAACCCGAAAGGACCCTAATATACCTAGAAGTCCGATCTCTTTACAATATGGAGCCCCGGCTTGGTACTAGGCAATGAATGAAAAAAGAGAGAAATAGAAAAATTTGGTTAAGAAGGTGAAACGTAAGACACAGTTAAAAGTAATCACAGGATATAGAACCATTTCATAGGAGGCATTTCATAGGTTATAGGTGGGACACAACCCAATTCTTTTACGATATTAAAAGAATTTTGATGAACCCAGATATTAAAATACCCACATTAAAGAATAGATAAGAGTAGGTGTAATAAAATCCGAATACCAACTTACTCAATTTGTATCGGGCCAAAGGAGCTTCAGAGCGTACTTGAAAAAGGACTGGAATAGTAGTAGCAGTTAATGCGGAGGAGGGGAAGATACTACTGAGCAAACTGTCTTTCAATGCAAGATATACGAACGTTTTAAATCAGAAATAGAAAACAATATCGGGAAGACGGTGTCTCCTGATTACCACAATAAACATTATGAATTTATCTATGAAGATGAAAACAAAACCTATGAAATATGTAATTTGATTAGGAGAATAATGAAGGCAAAGGCGGTGAAGAACAAAGAATACTCGAATTATAGCATAAAGGGCCGGGACTCAGCTAATATAAGCTGAAAATATCAGTTCCGACTAGCAGATGGTTTTAGTAAGAGCCTCGCATTATGACACGAAAAACACCAGTATGCAAGTGCAACATACCCATACAAAAAAGATGCTAGCTTGTGCTATGTTCCCTTTTAACGTCATCTTGTTCTATTGGTCGTTGATATTCAACCAGTTTAATTTTATATGTGATTTAAACACAAAGTTTTGTCGTTGATATTCAACCCGCTTTATTTTATATGTGATTTAAACACAAAAGTTTTGTCCCTAACACCAAATCTTTCTTTTTTCACTCAACGCACGTTTAAAGAGCGAAGCTGTTATCATCTTGATAACAACTGTGTTTATACGGCTGTGACATACCAATGGTTCCATAGTGTTCCCAGTTTATCTGATTTGTCAATAACTTTAGTTTTACGTAATTGTGAGCGGTCTATTTTCAGGGTTGGTCTTATCCTAGTTTTTAGTATAATAATTGACAGAAGTTCCCCCGATAATTCATGCAATGGGCATTCATCCGATATTTCGGGAAATCCGAAATATTGTTCGGCGGCTTGCTGTGATGTAGTTCTCGAAGAATCTAGCCTAGTTCCGGCGGCTCTTTGACGTTCTGGAGATTTCCGAGAAGAAATTTATAAATACGGCGAGCTGAGGAAGCATTCATTCAGTATTCGACTGTCGTTTAGTTAAGTAGAGTTACATTTTTAATAGTTCTGTGAATATAAATTGTATTAAAGTAGTGGAAATAAATTAGAGTGAGTTGTACTGCGTTTTTAAATAAATCCAAGAATTGAACAGAACCTGATTGTGAAAATAAAAACATTACAGTGGTGTCAGGTGTGGGGTGTATTTGTTGAACGTTGGCAGTGAAAACAAATAGACTCACAATGTTTAAATCCGTGAGTTTAGACCAATTCAAAGTGACTAATTTAAAAAAAAACTGAATGAAAGCAATTTAGAAATTAGTGGCAAGAAATGTGAATTAATACAATGGCTACGAGATGCCTTAATAAATGAAGTCAACAATCCCGATACTTATTTGTTTGAAGTTTCTGGTAATGGGAACATGAGTATGCTATTAAAACAAATGGAAAATTTAAAAGAAACTTTACAAGATAAATTGATAGGAAATTCTAAATCCTTGAAAGAGCCGCTAGAAGATAAATTAGCAGAAAATTCTAAGTCTTTGGAAGATAAGCTACAAACATTACAAGAAAATTCTAAAACTCTAGAAGACAAGTTATTAGAAAATTGTAAAGACAAATTGCCAGAAAACTCTAAAACCTTGACAGAGTCCTTAGAAGCCAGATTACTGAAAAATTCTAAATTCTTAGAAGAAAATTTGAAAAGTATGGAAGAGAAAATATTCGGGAATGAGGCTCGGATAGAAGAGCTAAAGCAAACGGTGGTCGAAGAACTGAAGCAGACGACAGTTGAAAACAGATAATGGAGGGTGAGGTCAGCAAAATAAAAGAACAGGTAGTCACAATACAAAGGGGAGAAACACCATCAAAAACCTTACAATAATATCAGATTTGTAGTATTCCCAGTATGTGGGTTTTCAAATTTTTTTTTCTTCTTCCTCAATGCATAAGTTGGTTCTGCGATTTGGGTTTGTCCTAACTTAAGGTTTCTTGCTTTTCTTTCTTTGATTAAGTTTCTTTTGGGTTTGGAGTTTTTATGGAGTATAGATTCGTACTTAAATTTTTATATACTTATTCATCAAAAACGCTAAATGTGTAAAAAATCAAAAACCAAACTACCTAAGGATTGGAATTTAAACAAGGTGGACACAAGGTTACCTATTTTTGTCTTAAATCTAAGCCGAAATCGATACCATTTAGCTTGTTGTCTCTAAACTTATCCTGCAGAGGTATAATTCGTAGTGGCCCACTCGCCAATTGAAGCAGTAAACACCAATCCGTTCATAGTCTCACAACAATCGCATGCCGTCGGAGGCAATATGTCTTTTTTGTTAATTTAAAAAAGATGTCTTCAAGAGCATGAGATTTTGCAGCAGATGATCTTTACTGACTCAGTTGACGACAGGGCGACTACGAACGGTCCCTCAGGTGCATAAGTTACACACTGGGTGTGGTGAATATGTCGGCTTGTGTTCATCTTTTTAAGTTAAAATTTAGTGGAAATCTGTTTTTTGATATTTTAAATTTACTTTTTTCTAAAGACTTTCTTAGTACATCAGATATATCTTCTTAGGGATTTTTGTTCAATGTTAAATATAATTTACTAATTAGCATTGTTTGTAGCATACATATTAGCAGACGAGGGCTACGACGTTTGGATGGGCAACGCCCGTGGTAATGTTTACTCCCGTAACCATACCACATTGAATCCAGACAAAGATCGCGATTTCTGGAATTTTAGTTGGCACGAAATCGGGATCTACGATCTACCAGCATCCATCGATTATGTTTTGAAACAAACTGGTAATACCAGTTTATATTATGTAGGACATTCACAAGGAACGACGTCTATGTATGTAATGGCGTCCCTAAAACAGGAGTACAATAGCAAAATCAAAGTTTACGTTCACTTATCACCGGTAGCTTTTATGACTCACCTTATCAGCCCTGTATACAGAAGTCTTGCACCATTTGATCGAATTGTTGAGGTAAGAGAACCTTTGTTGTTTGGTATGGACAGGGTTGCCAGATCATATGATTGGATACGAAATATTGAAATATGTTTAGTTTCTTTTTTACCCACTTGAAAACGAAGAAAGTTCTCAAGGTATTTTATTCGAGACAGATTTTCAGACATGCCAGTTTTTAGATATGCTCTGCCGGATGTCAGACCTGTACAGGTAAAATAAGAATTTTTCAAATGATTTTAAGGTTTTTTTTTAATTGAACTTTTTGACACATGAATCTATTATTGTCAGTTATTTTTATTGTTGTTTAAACTGTGCCAAGCATTTATAATTTAGAATTATTCTTTTTCAAAATATTTTAGTCTGTCTGAAATTTTTATATAATGTTATTTAAGCATCTAAAAATTAAAAAAAATAATTTAACAAGCAATAATTCAATTGATGAAGGTTTACTTCCTCCAGACCGATCTAAAAGTAAAAAGTTATTGGATATTTTGTACAGAGTGCCAAGCGCTAGTTGCGCAAGCGTGAAAGACAACTGCTGTTTGTAATCAAGATGGCGTCATATATTACTTGAGTAGGCACATTTTAACGAAGTTTTGGTACAATGGCTAGTGATAAATTAAAATGTGTTTTTTCTAAAGACAGAAATGAAAAAAAAACCTTTTGTAGAAGATAATTTAAAAAGTGTAAAGAAGTTTTACAAATACGTTTAAAATTTAAAATTAAATATGATAGTCTACTGTTTTTACCGGAGCAAATTAACGGCATTGATGGATTTCACAAAAATTGTTACTGCAGTTTCACAGCTTTAATGGCAAAATACCACACCACTTTTAGATCGGTCTGACTGAAGGTTTAACAATTGAATTATTGCTTGGTAAATTAATGTTGACTTTTTAGACACTTAAATAAATAACATCATATAAAAATATCAGCCATAGTAAAATATTTTTGAAAAAAAAAATTCAAAATTAGCCATTGGCACAATTTAAACAACAATAAAAATATCTGACAATAATAGATTATTGCGTCAAATAGTTCAATTAAAATAATAATAAAAAAACCTTAAAATTATTTGAAAAATTCATATTTTACTTGTACAGAAACGATGCGAAGTGATGAAAGCAAACTGTACCGGCAACTGGCTTATCTGAAATTCTTGTTTCCAGACGTTACTAGTATTTGGATCGTTTTGAGCTGGATTCTGATAAGGAGGATCCCGAAGTGGTCCCATATTTATTTCAAAGACATAGCTTATACCCATTTTGCTTATACCGTTTTTTACAAAATAGGCAAAAACTTAAATAGTAACGTTTGGTGAAGGCGATAGTATCAAAAAAGAAATCAAAATAAATGTCAGTTAATCAACTTCAAGATGGTTTTCAGTTAACCTCTATACACAGTGTGCATTCATAAGATGGAATAAAACGGAAATCTTTCTTATGAATAAATTTTTGATAAAAAGTTATTCTTTATAAAAAGATTTGCACGTTCTAAACCGTATATCGTAAACATTATATGTCACTTTTTCAATTGTATACGAGGTATGTCAACAAATATGAATTTTGCTTAAAAGTGAGGTACCTTTATTTTTAATAATATCTAAACTTGTTTTCAAACAAAAGTAATTATAATTAGAAACTGCATCTAATTATGCCTTATCAGTCAAAATTGTATAATAAATATTTAAGTCACTTTTTTCAACTGTCTTAGACTAGGTTTGACAAAAAATATCAATTTTATAATAACTCAAATTGCTGTCAGACAAAGTTGATTAGAAGACTTTACATCATTAAAAATTGTTAAATAAAAACATTTTTTAAACACTAACTAAAATTGAAAAATACTTTTTTCTGCTTCAGAAAAAGTATTTAATTGATAATACTTTTTCTGAAGTCGGTGGCAAGTTGAAGTGAAAATAATTTGGAAAGTAAATTTATGAGTTTCGTTTTTAGGGTTCCGTATATACAATATACGGATACCCTTATTATATCACTCAGGATTTTTCATATTTTTAAAATAAATTAATTAAAAGATATTAACAAAAATATAAAAATTTTTACCCATCCCCCCCCTATCTCCGAAACCATAAGCTGGAAAATTTCGAAAAAACAATGGAGATATAGCCCCTCACTTGAACTTTACTGGGAAAATAAGGAAAAACCCCTAATATTTTTTTGGGGGGGGGCAAATTATAGAATTAAATGGAAAATATAAAATTAAAATTGTTTCTAACCCAGCATGTTATATATCAAATAAAAGGGCTCATGATGAAGAAAACAAATATATTTTTTCCATATTTATAAAATAAATTAATTAAAAGATATTAACAGAAATATAAAAAAATTTACCCATTCCCCCCTTATCTCCGTAACGATAAGCTGAAAAATTTTGAAAAACTGGAAGTATAGCCCCTCACCTGAACTTTACTGGAAAAATAAGAAGAAACCCCTATTATTCATTTTGGGGGGCAAATTATAGAATTAAATGGAAAATAAAAAATTATAATTGTTTTTAACGGGTCGTGTAATATATCAAATCCCAGGGCTCATTATGACGAATAGGTACAAATATATATTTTTATTTTTTTTTAAATGAATATTTTAAAATATATTAAAAAAATATTTTAAAAAAATTACCCATTCTCCCCGTTATTCCCCAAACTCTAAGACCTCATTTTTTTTGTTTATAGGAAAAATATGAAAAAAAAACCTAATTCTATTATTTGGAGGCCAAACGGAAAATAAATTTCTAGAAAACCCCCATAGTAATTTTAGGGACAAATTATACAATTAAATGGAAAATAAAGATTCAGTTTTTAAACGCATCATGTAATATATCAGATAAAAGGCTCATTATGTGAATTACACATATATCATATTTTTAAATCATTTGTATAAAAGATATTAAAAATATTAAACATCTACTTAATTCCCACTTTAGAAACTACACTATTTAAAATTTGAAAAATATATTTTATTTATATTTTTAAATAATTTGAATAACAGATTTAATAATTTATAATTTAAACTTTGACCTATTTTGCCGTTTTTCTTCCAATCTACAGAGCCTCAAAATTCAGACAGTAGATTATAAAAGGTATTTCTGAAAGTTTATTAGTAAAATAAATCTCTAATGTTACTTTTTGGGGGCCAAATTAGAAAATACATGTGTATTTGATAAAAATCAAGGGAATCCTGAAGCAGATAAAATAAAAACTCTATGTGTGGAAAATCAAAGTGTATATTTTTTATAAATTTAAAACGCTTCCTTTAAAAGATATTAGGGTAAGTATAAGAAAATGCACTCATTCCCTGCTTGTTTGAAACTGGAATATTCGAATCTTGAAGGTGGTACGGAACCCTAAGTATGCGAGTCCAACTCGCACTTGACCAAATTATTTTAAATGTATTTGCTCGGTAAATAATAATACACTTAGGAAAAAAAGTTGTATATTCCAAAAAGTTTAGTTTAGTAGTTCCAGATATTCCTCTACAAACTAACGATGTTTACTTTATATATTAGTATCTACAGAACTGAGATTTCTTGCAGTTCTTCTCTACGGAACTGGATTCATCATGTTTTCGACAGAAAATATAACGACACAAAACTGAAAATATCAGTAACATTTTCATTTTTCTACCAGAGGAAACAATTGTTTGCTTTAAAAATAATTAAACACAACCTCGAACTAAATGATAAAAAAACAGATAAAAACTAATTTTCCAAACATTCCATTGCGATACATTTTTACGTTTCTGTGTCACGAACATGCTGGCGAATTTTTTAAAAATAAATTATGCCTCCATATATTTATAAATTATGTTACATTAGTCATCATAAGGATTAGTTATCGTAATACTAATTAAAAATTCTGTATATCCGGAAATAGTAGATTTAACACTACTTTCAATATGATTTTATTAAACCCGAATTGAATGGATACATCTAGAATTTTTGGGGGAACGAGTCACTAGAGATCCCCAAAGCAGGAGTCCTGCAAGGTGTAAGGTTCTTATTAAGTGATTTCTTGGTTAGAAATCATATCTAACAAATATGTAATTCGCTCAGTCCGTTTGCGCCAATTTATGGCAAAATTAATAGTACAATAAAAGGATAAAATATGACCAATAGGTACAAGTTCAACATTTTCTTATGCCCAATAGATTTTCTAAAACTAGATACTGTAACCACAGTAGTTTTTAAAGTAGCGTTAACAAAAACAGCAGAGTTGCTCTAAACACATTTACATCAAAATTTTGAGTATAAATACATACATACAGATACTGAACTTATGGAGTGGTAGCAGCGGAAAAGTCCATTTACACCAGTTTGTAGAGCAAAATTTAACTCATTTTCGGATAATACAATTCAACAGCATTTCGCTTATACCATCACGTCAGTAACAGTTTATAGATTTAAATAATAAAAACCCGCAAAATATGAATTTCTTTTGTTTTTTGCTTATATATTGAAAAGTAATGTAGGGCACGTAATGCCGATTACAGGAAAGTTGTAGAGAATAAGAAATCATTGTTAATGAGTGTGTAAACATCCTGAATGGATCTTTTTTTACCGAGTAAACTCACAGAAACTGGTCAAATGTGGATTTTTTTCACAAATTCATATTACGTTTATATGGGCCCACGATAAGTAGTTTTTGAACAATTCGAAATAAAATAATTTTGAGAGTTATTTTGCACATCTCACCGTATTAACGAGACTAGTCCGACCGGGATATACTAAAGATATTTTGAAAGTTCATAAATTCTATTTCAATTTGTCTATCCTGGTTTTTCGCTATAATACTGAGCAGTTGGTTTAAAATGTACGAATATGCGACAATCAGCCAGCGGTGGCAATAGCTGTCAAGGCACTAGGGTGGATTTAAAATTTTCTAAAGGTGGGGGCACGAGATGGAAATTATGGTAAATTCTATTATTATATGTTTTTTCTTAGCAGTTTATTACGTTTTAATTTAAATAACTATTACCTGCTCATATTGGTCTATTAGTTCATTGGTTTATTAAGTTAAGGCTTACTTGCATACAGTTTACTGGTATTGATTAAATAACTTTTTTTCACTATCAAAACGTCAGAGGGTTCATTGTTTAAGCCAAATAGATTTTACTGCACGATGACAAAAATCCAATATATATAAAGTGAAGTGCATTTTATAAGCTTTCAAAATATGTTTTGCATACCGCTATCGAACTATATTTAAATTGCAATTCTACAAGATCTACTTAACGACAATATATATCTTTAGCGTTATTAATTTCAACGTTAAAGCTATCACTACGAGGCAGATTAAGGTTCCAGCTGTTATTACAATCAAGTTATGAATTTTTAAAAATCACTCACTTTACATCGGTTTTTCCAGCTTTTCTTTATGAAAAATTTATAAACATTAATTTTGAAAATTTTCTGATCCTCTAAAATTTTTCTATGACGGCATTACTTTTTACACTATAAGCAAAAAACCAAAATACCTCATAGTTTTTGGAGTTTTTAAGGCTCAAATAATTTACTTCTACGAGTTTGCTGTTAAAATTATCTAATTATATCAGTTATGACTTACAAACTATTATTTACATGATGGCTTATGAGGTTTGCTGTTGACTTTAATGTAAGCCAAAAATCTCTATTGACTGATGTAATCCACAAAATGCTGAGGGGTGGAAATCGAAAAAGACAATCTGTTAGTATTTCTCTGTCATATTCTCCTTGTCTCTGTTTCTCCTTTTTTGTGCCAACATACGACGACTAAGTTAATTTTTAATTAAATCATAAAATTTGTTGAAATATATTAATTCAAACCTACTTCAACTATTTAATATTCTGGCAATAAATAACGAGGTCACTTTGATTATAACAGATTCACTTATAAAAAACATTGTCTAAGTAAAAACTTTTCAAAATGTCAAAGCATTTCCAGGCTATTCTAGTAAATAGTTGTTGTAATATAATTATATAACAAATTAAAAAAGTATGTGATAAAACCATAGAGGTATTATACTGTAGAGCACGTGAAGTAGCGAAATTCATGTAATAGCAAAAGAAAGAGAGAGAGAGAATAAGCGGGTCGTTCCTGATTGGTCAGTGTCAGTGGTGACGCCTCCAACTTCGACTCTTGGTAGGGTAGGGACATAGCAAGCGCACCCTGATATTGTCTTTCTCTTTCTATTGTTATGACACTGCCACTTACAGTAACGCCCATACCTCTAGAGTATAATACCTCTGTGGTTAAAATACATTAAATTGGTGTGGCGCTGATTTAACAAGAGGTTGTATTTTAAACAAACTGCCAACAATATCTCATAGAATTTAGGAAAAAAATGTACATATCCTGTAACATTACATTTTTGTCGCAGAGTGTAACTAGCAGTGTATTTCATAAACCCGTAAAAGAAGAAGTAAACGACGAAATATCTGAGGTTTGATTTATACAAAACGTATTCTAAATTGCACGTTTTGGACGTTGGATGTGTCATTTATCTATAATAATTGTTTTCTTGTAACTAAAACACGAGTATTGACTTCGAATATTAACACCAACGGATAGGATAAAATTATATTGAAACGTAAACACGTACCTTTTTTATTATTCAGCAGTATTTTTGTTATTGCGATAGGCTTATTGGGTTTTTCGTATTGGAAATATTCTCGCTTTGTATTTGGTATAGATTTGTTTTGATGTCGAGTTATTCTAAGTTATGATTGTTGGTTAGATTTTCTTGACGTTCGAGACGATTTGCTAAGGGCGGAACCACACGTCCTAAATATGTTAATGGCATTTACGGTAAGAAGATGTAGAAAAGTAGAGTTGTGGAATGTCGTAGAAGAAGAAGAGGTTGGTAGGATTTTGAGATGTCAGGAGTCGGCCGTTGACCGTCCTCGTGAAAGGTTGTTGCCCGTTGACCCCCCTAGTGTAAGGATGTGTGTAGTACTTGGGAAGATAGGTTATGGTGAAATGTGGTGATAGATGTCTAGAAGTGTAATCTGAATTTATAATGGCAATTTTGTGCCATCCATTGATTGGGATTTAGTTGGATACACTTTTATCGTTGGTTCCGTTATTGGTTTTGTGATATTTTTGGATTTTAACGGAAACCATACTTTAAGACAAGTTCATCACTCATTCTCTCGATGATCACCGGTTTCAGCAACGTTTAATTAATGTTTCCATTGGCAGTTTGGTGATATTTTTGGAATTTAGTGGAAACACGTTCTCATTTGTGAAGATTTGATTGCTGAATATTTGCATGTACTCCCGTTGACCTTCCTGGACGACTAACTGGTCAACCACCAATTGAACATCGTATGTAAGAACTTTAGTCCACCCAAGACCTTGTTTAACTTCAGTGTATGGGGCTATCAACTTCACTTAGTTTGTCGAAGTTTTGGCAAGTCTGGTAATCGAGTTCCATTTTGGTTTATTGGGAACCGGAATCGTTGGTTGCCGTATAGCAACGACGGCGTATGTTTGCTTCGATTCTACAGAGGACTGCTGAGTGTTGTGTCATCGTATTTGAACAAGGTACCTTTGTAATTGGTTTCAGTGTATTTATTTTGACTGTTAATTTGCTCATAGAAATTTGACATTTATACTGCTTTTCACATTAAAGACAATTGATTTTTCCGAATAACATTTTGAACTAATTGAATTTAATAAAGAACCTGATTATGTAGTCAAACCTTTTGACTGTTAATTTGCTCATATAAATTTGATATTTATGCATTTCCTGTTAAATTTTGAATACCATTTCGTGATTACTGATTTATTAGATATTGATATTATTTGGTATTTTGTGAAAGCGTCGTGAGAGCTCGAAACGTCGACTTATTAATTGAATTATTTTGGATGTTTTAAAGATAATATTTGTTTCTAGATTTATGAAATCATTATTGATTTTTCTTGAAGTTTAAATGTAATTGAACACTTTTGTCAGTAACTGAGTTTTTGGCTTCAGATTTCAGAATAATAGTACAGTTATTGAATTTTATATAATTTTGAATTATTCACAGTTTAGATGTCATTATTGACTTTGATATTATTTTGAATATTGTGCATTCAAGTAACTCATTTCTGATTTTAGATATATTGTGCATGTTTACGGATCACAACAACATTTGAATATTTTGATTAATGCTTTTGATAACATCTGTTTATTTTATCTAGGTTCACTTGATCATTAATTGATTATTACATTTGTTGATTTTGGTAATTGATTATTACATTTGTTGATTTTGGTAATAATTTGAACTTAGCGTATCAGGTATGTAATGTTGATTCTTGGTTGAACTATAGATACGTGTATGTAGGTACATGAAGTTGGCTAAAGGTCGACTTGTGTTTGATGTTTTTGCAGGATTGTATTGAAAATAATATACAAGTTCATTAAATTATTTACTGTTTTATGAAGAGTTTTATTGAAGTAGGTTTGTTGTGACGTAACTGACAATATACTGAGGTTTTATTAGCCATGGAGCCCTTATCTATAGATTTCTTCTAGCCGCGGATGATTGGTAGGTTATCTTAGGCGGTTAGCTGGGGTAAAGAACATCTTTATATTGGAAAGTTAACTTACAGTTGGCTTGGCACTTGTTTGTTAACCCACTCCCGTCTCCACTGAAGCTGCCATGCACCGTGGTGCGTCCACGTCTACCACGTGGGCCGTAATAAGGTGGTAGGTTAGCCATTACATTTATACATTAACCAGACGTTTGGTTGGCGTTACAATCCTTGGTTGAAAAGACAAAACCGGTTGCTTAACATGAATATTGGAATGATTTTATTTTCACACTCGTGTTCAGTTCAGTTCTCGGATTTATTTATAACCACAGTCCAACTCACTATAATTTATTTCCACTACTTTAACACAATTTATATTCACAGAACTATTTTCAATTTATCTTAACTATATGGTAGTCGAAAACTGAATACTGAATAAATGCTTCTTCAGCTCTTCAGAACGTCAAATAGCCGCCGAGACTAGACTAGATTCTTCGAGAATTACATCAAAGCAAGTCGCTAACCTCGATGTGCCCGGGAACAATATTTCAGATTCCTCGAAATATCGGATGAATTCCCGTCATAATATTATTTTTATTTAGCATTTCACATAAATCCGTCTTTCTACACCAGCATCATTCCTGTAACTTCTTGAACTCGTTATTTAATACTTTCAGCTGGACACTTTTTCTTAATAATTGAGTCGTAACAAAATACTAAGAATTATTTTAATTCTCTTCAAATTTATGTCGATTACTAAGAATTAAACAAAGAAAGAGGAAACGAGTCAGGGAGGAAGAGAGACGGGAAGCATATTTTGTAAGAAGCTTTCGCTTCCGTCGGTCAATCTCAAATGACTGCCGCTCTTTTTTGTTTTTACGTTCAGTACGCAATAAGTGAATAGTGTGCTGCCTATTAGTATTTGAAGTGTAAGTCTTATTTACATAACACCTTTATGATTATTAATCTCCCTTTTGTTTTTTCTTTATGCTAGGTTTGATGAGATTACCTATTGAGCGCAGGTCATTTTTCAGATAGTATAATTTTATTACAAAGTATAGAAATATACATCAAATTATTATTCTGGACTATTCATGGTCTTTATGTTTGGTTACCTCTAGTAGCAAAGATCTGGGTTCGTATCATATCAAAGGATAAGCACAAGGTACCGATGGGAAACTATTGCTATTATACAGTAGTACTACTTCTGACTTGATTTTACTGCAGTCAATAAATAGACGCCACTTCTGTGGAATATTTTGTATACGTAGCTCTATCATCAAGCCATCGACATCTCTACATATTGAATTCGGAAATATTTAGCGAAGAATCAATTAATCATCAGAACGTTGATATCTATACGTACGCCCAATTTGATTAAAGAGCAGAGTTGAAGTATCAAGAGACTGAGGACATTACTGTTCTGTATGTTCAGGAACATTTTCATCTTGACACGTTATGTCCAATAATATGGGAATGGTGCCTAGACTCATATTACTCCACAGAAAGAGCAAATGACATTTAGTTAAAGTAGTAGTACAGGTTATGTAGACAATATGAACTGCAAAATATTTATCTTAATCACCAAGAGGATATTCAAAAAACAATTTATATGTCTTCTTGACTAATTCTTACTGCCTTCTCTTGCGCATGTGTGGTAAATTTGTTTCATAATTAACAAACGTCGTTGGGACAACACCGACGTTTACCAGTTGACATTTTTAGTAGGTTTTAAACACCACAACTTACCAAACGACAATCACTGAGGCTTACCCCACACTCTTAGGCTGAGGTAAGTGTGAATTAGAGGTAGCATGTGTGTTTTAACATGCACTGGACTATAAAGAATCTTTCTCAATTTTAAAACACTGTATTTTCTTGCCATCTAATTAGTAAGGGTTAGAATCACAGGCCAATTGAACCTGTTTCAAATGGATTTGGTGCTCTCGCTTAGGATCCCGAAAGTGTTAACTTGAAAATTTTGGTGTAATTTTTAACTTAGAAATTGCAGGGTGACAGCAAAGACACGGAACGGATTCCGAATCTCAACCTGCAAATATCAAAATCAGATATTAAAATAATGAATAGTTTTTTTCAGGCTATTGTGCCCCTGATAGGTGCTGAAGAATTTTTTCCATTCGATTCTCCGCTTTCCAAATTGTTTTACGCTACTTGTGCTCTGCCTGGAACCAGAGAAACTCTCTGTGCACTTTCATACTTTCTCGTATCTGGTTACAGTCCAAAGGAGACCAACTACACCTTGCTTCCAGAACTTTTGAAGTATGTGCCTGCTGGATCAGCTACCAAACAATATATTCACTACATACAGGAAATTAATTCAGGTATTTAATCATTTTTTTTCGATTTCGTAAAGGTAGTGATAGTACACAGATGAATTTGGTTGTGTTTAGGGTATGATAGCAATCCGATTAAGAATGCAACCCAATTCTCCTAAACACATGATTAGTGATCCTTTAAGTATTTAGACTGCGATATATATTGTTATAAAAATCTATCCAGCCCGTCCCTGGTTTCATTCCGTGAGAAATCAATCGCTGGGATAGAAGAGCTAGAAGGTTCGAATGGGAGAAAAAATTATCTCGAAATAACTCGACAACTGTAAAACTGACACTGGATTGTACGAGAGGATTCGATGCTGATTTTAAAAGGAACGGCCCATCATCGCAGCAGTCAGTTAGTTATTGCGAAGAGTTGTTGTGAATATTTGATGTAAATAAAAGTTGTTTATAAAAAGTGAGAGTGAATATTAGTTTTTTAAATTTTAATTGAACTCACGGAGTATATAACAATATTTTACGATCGAAGCAAAGACTAACTCAGTAACTTTAACGACCGACCAAACGATTACAATCAAAGCTTAAAGAAAATTAAAAGAAAAATCACTGCATAAAAATTATATTTATATTTTTAGGTCGATTTCGTCAATACGATTATGGAGTGTTAGGTAACTTGAAGAGATATGGCAAGGCTACACCTCCCGATTACGATTTAAATAAAGTTGTAGCTCCAGGATACCTAATTTATGCCAAGGACGATTGGTTAGCTGATTACAAGATTGACGTTCCGAAACTGTATGACGGCCTCAAAAACTGTCTCGGAAAATATTTGATTCCCATACAATTTGGTCATATGGACTTCCTTATTGGCATCCATGCACCTAAAGTTGCATATGAGACTTTGTTAAATTATTTTGCTCAGCATTAAATGCATTTCTTGTCAATAAAAATATTACGAAACATTAAAAAGTAGATTTTAATTTCCTGTTTTTCCAATATTTTCATATTCCCAGATTTCTGAATAATGTCAACAGTACCTGGTTTAGCTTTAAGTTTGTGTGACACAATCTGGTCCGAATAAGGAAGGAAATTTGTTGCAGCCTTGTGCAATTGCCATGTAAGCAGAAGCGTGAGTAGACAGTCATTTGAGAGAACTGATGTGACTTCCAGGAGGGATCAGTTATCAACATAGAAGTAATACCTGTACAAGTGAAATCGTAACGTTGGATGAGAGAGAAAGTAACCCTAGTGGACGTCTCTGTCCCAGTCTAGACTTGCAAGACATAGATAGAGGTCACGTGACTGACGCAAATAAGCACCAATCAGAAGCGAGGTTAGACAAAGTTAGATAAGTCCACTTGGGTTTCTGTTTTTCTAGGGGCCTGTCATACTCTATATTTGAGTAATATTTCTATACGAAAAACAATACTATACAGGGAATATTGGATGATGGGAAAACGGTATTTACGAATCCAATGAAAATTTACTCGTATCACTTTTCGATTGGGGGCAGTCCAACTAAAATAAGTAAATTTAAATAACGTTCGTTTGTATAATTTAGACGTGCTGGCATTTTTTTTCAGATTTAACACACTAAGAAGTATCGTTTAATTCAATATTATTATATTGAATCAACTCACACTGACATTTCTGTCCTTGGCAACCGTCACAGCCAACTTAGTTACTTTTATTGAGGATGTTGAAATTTTTTTTTGAATAAGTCGAAATCTATCAGAATTTGGTATAGGTTACTTATAACGAAGTACCGAGTATTATACATGAATTAGTCTTAAAATTACCCGTAAAATTCAGAATTGCAATAATTTACAAGGTGTACCATTTGAAATAAGCAAGTTGATATCAACTTCCGGTATATACTTGAAAATATTTTAGCTGGATTGCCCCCAATCGAAAAGTCAAAGTCAAAGGAGTCGCTAGAAATGGTAGGTTTTTGCTATTAGGAGGGAATGGGGGCGGGTTGGGTTATGAACTATCCCGATATTGGGTTGTTCACAAGGACATGACCATTAGCAATTTCTTCCTTAATCATCGGCAACCAGGAACGACTGAATTTTACGGAGGTACTAGCGATGCAATCGTTTTCATTTAACAAAATTAAAGCAGACTCTTTTAGTTTTCTTTTGGTGTTGTGTTCTTCTTTATGTAATATAACTGAATTTTGAAACTGTATTTTATGACCAAGGTCCCAAGCATGTTCACAAATTTTGGATTTTTAAAATCGTCGTTTTTTATGTAATTTTTCTGTTCGTTTATTCGAAAAATTACATAAAATTTGAAAAATCCAAAATTTGTGAACACGCTTGGGACCTTGGTCATAAAATACAGTTTCAAAATTCAGTTATATTACGCAAAGAAGAACACAACACCAAAAGAAAACTAAAAGAGTCTGCTTTAATTTTTTTAAATGAAAACGATTGCTAGTACCTCCGTAGAATTCAGTCGTTCCTGGTTGCCGATGGTTAAGGAAGAAATTGCTAATGGTCATGTCCTTGTGAACAACCCAATATCGGGATAGTTCATAAGATTTTTTCCTAGGTTTTCCCTTAGGATTTTAATGGGATCACTGAATCAACAAAGTTCTTTGGTCGCATTTTTGTCGAATGCACTTATAACACTTATAACAAAGTCGCACCTAGGAGCGCCACATAAAGTTCTGAAGTTCTCCCTTTCAAATTCTTCCAATTTGAAAGGAACTTTATGATTATATGATCTTTAGAAATTTCTGTGCTACCCTGTATATTACAAATAAAATTATCTTAGTTACATCAAAAATCAAATAATACACATTGTCAAATATTTTAATTTACATCTTAGAATTGTGCCTTTTTAATCCGTAGTTTCTTAACCATTGACAACGGGGTCTGATCTAGACCCCGAAACGTTTGGAATATACAGCAATTTTCTTTAAACTGTGGTGTTATTTCCCAAGAAGCACTTAGACATTGAAAAATATGCCACATGTATCATTCAGAAAACACCGAGATAAACTGTGTTTTTAAATAAATCCAAGAACCTGAAGAGAAAATAAAAACGTTACAATAGAACATTTTCAAATTCGCGATTAAAATTTTCACAGTCTGGAGTTCCCGGACTATCAGGTGGGAATAAAAATATTTATGAGGAAGTGTCGGTTAAGTCACTTCGATGGTATTCTCGATAGAAAAATATGAGGAAATTAAAAAAAAAACGATACAAATTGATTAGGAATTTTGGAGTAATCGACCAATATCTTAGGTATATTGTTCGACTTCCATGCATGTATATTTTCTGGATATACACTCTTTTAAAACAAAAAAATATATTTAAATTGGTTCTCAATTAGAGAAGAAATCAAGTAACCATTGCTCAACTGTTTTCGATGGGCCACGCTGTATATTTGACCCCAATTACAATTAGGATTAGAGTAATTTTTGTTAAAATTTCTATACGGTTATCGGCATAAGGTAAATAACCTGAAGAGAAATGTTTATTAAACCTTTTTTGAGTGCTTCATAAAAAAATAAAATTTTAATTGCTGTAAAATGAATATAACGAACCGTATCGATTTTTTATCGAGTTTTTAAAGATTTTTGTTTAAACATAATGAATTTAATCGCACTAATGAGGATATAAATATTCTTTGTTGTTCTTGTTTTAATTATTTATGCAAATGTTTGGATATCGGTAAAAGTGACAATGGAAATTAGTTTTGTGAAATTATTTATTCTAAGTTATGGAATAATCGACTCTGTAAGGGGATTTATGGATCCACCTCGGAGATATACTGCGGTAAATTTAATTTACATTTGTAACCAATTTTTTTAGATGCGTATGTCCCAGGACAGGTGGTAACTGTAAAAAAACAAATTAATTTAAAGAAAATCACATTAGATATATCCTTTCATTGTATTTCAATTTCCATTTACTTGTAAAACCGTCTACACAGATGTGTTAAAGTCTCAAATACATCTAAAATGTCTTCCATTTTGCATGGAAAACTTATTAACCACCTAAAAACATTGTTTTGATTTATAAGTAAAGAACTGTTTATTTCGGGACAAAATTTAAACAATTTTTATTCCAGTTTTCAAGGCCTAGTCGAATATGTATACTTTGCATTAGTTATTTTAAAAAATATATACTATCCACTGAATTCAGAGTGTCATCGAATAGCAGTGATAAAAAATTCATAAAATACATTTAATATTTTAATAAAATTATAATTTAAATTTGGAAAACTAAACTCGGAGTTTATATATTATAATTATTATAACAAATTAGTCTGAACTGAATAACAAAATTTCACGCAAAATGGGGAATAAATCTGTTTTATGTAGAAAAAATGAAAATTTTGCATACAATATTTACTTACAGAGTTACATTCTTCTATATTTTTTTTTGCCTGATTAAGTGTGGGACATAAAGTTGAAATAATCCGCCTTTTTTAAAATTGCCCGCGGGTTATTATTTAATGCAAGACATGCAGATGGGATTCGTCTTAGTTCTTATAAGTTGAATAAAATAAGTAAAATATTGAGTGTAACTAAAGCGGTTTTCAAAACTAGTTTAAAAAATGATTTTTGCTCAAAGAAGAATGATGAAATCGTAACAAATGTAAGGAGAGTCAGTTTAGTTTCTAATTTTCATCGTGCTACTATTTGGCGATGTCTAAGGTACAGAATATTAAATCTTTCAAGCCAAAATTTTTACAAACATTGCAAGAAGCCTCAAGTTTGGAATACTATTTATCGGCCCAAAGGGAATTTTAAGCAAGTTTTCGAAAAATGTGTTGTTTACAGACGAAACTGCTTTCATTACTAACGGAATAGGGTCATGTCACCAAATTGTTGTGATTGTGCAGCAGATACTCTCCATTGGATAATAAATTGTGACAACCTGTATTCTTAAAAACAGCAACGTCTGGTATAGAATACTAATCGAGCGAATTATTGGTACTTCCTTCTTTGAAGAAACTATTAAGTCACAAAAAAGCACTTCCTATTCAATCGATTTCTATACTGAATCCGGTACGAAACCGGAAATGATTTTTTGCGCATTCGAGAAAGCGTGTAAAATTACTTCCAAGAATAGACTCAGTTTTATAAAATAACCAATGCAGCCCTTACAGCATGACAAGAATCAATTTATAAAAGTGAGTCTACTATTGTGTGTAGTTTTGAACACCCTGCTATTTTTATATTTGAATATTCGAGTTACCAGAAGCGTAAGGATACGAGAACAATGCGAACATACCTGATGACGGCAGATGTGACTCTGACGAAGCGTCGTCATTTCACAATCTATCCCGGGAGAGATCAGTTATCAACTACGCGGATGAATTCCAGAAAACACGTAATAGATTTAGTACATACCAAAACTTACGAACAAATGTAAGTATGGTATAAAAGTCAAAATCTGAAACTATAATGAAAATAAGAGAGGTCTAGGGTGGGCAGTCCCCCCTCTTCTTTTCTGGCGACACCCCTGTACATATTGGCAATTCTACTTTGTTAACAGCAAAATTAAAATATTACAGATGGAGTTGATACAGATGGATAATTATTCAGTGGAAAATCATTACGTGACTACGTCAGATGGGTACATTCTAAACATTCATCGAATACCGACTGGAAAACAAGGAAAAAGTACTTCCAAGGTTGTTTTTCTCGAACATGGTTTATTATCAAGTTCCGTTCAATGGATTATCAGTGGACCTGGAAATGCGTTAGGTAAGAAAAAAATTATCTGTGTGCTAAGGATGACAAGACAGAAGGAAACTAATACATATGGGCAAATCCAACTAAGTTAATCTTAATAAATTTTATTTTGTTTCTTATAAAATAATACGCAAATTTTTCTAAAGATTTGGAAACATTTCCTAAATGGATAGAGTCCACAGCGGAAATCCTTTGTCTTGGTTCTTTGTGATGTCTATTCTAGCATCTTCAGATTTGATTAAAGATATTAACTTTGGCGAGGGCGATGAGGACAGGGAGAGCCACTCTAAACTATGTCACATTATGTGGCATACGTTTAGATACATTTGGACAGCTTTGTTGCAATTCTTTCGCTGTCGCTGAGGCAATTAATAAACCTTTGAATTGAGAGATGTATCAGTTGATGTATGAATTTTGGAATCAAATTTCTGAAAGGTTCTTGGGATTTGTTGTTTGAGGATTGGTTGTTATTTGTTTTGTAGGTGAGTGAACTTACTTTATCACAAATGTCTTATTGTTCTACTCCAGGGAGTCGCCAGACAAGGGAAAGAAAGAACAACTGTACCTCCCCTAGACCTTTCTTACGGATCATTGGGGCTTAGCTTACATCTGAAATAAACCCTATAATTGCGGACTTTTGTCCCACTAAAAGTCTTAACCTACCATTTCTGGTTCTACTTTGGACCTTAGAGTGACTCTAGAACAGATACTTTCGGTGAAATGACAAATGAGTGGACTGTTCATCATTATCCCATTCATTATCAATAGTAACAGTTTTGTAAACATCGACCAGGAAGAACTGCTATTCCCTTTGAAATCTTACATCCTTATCCCTAACTAACTACTGAATCAATGATGGGCAAATATCTATTTGGACTGTTCATTTGGGGTATCTTTCCTGACAACAATTTTGGAAAACTATTTTACGAGGGTGAATCAAATATGAACCGGACTTTTCTGTTTCTCGCCCTGTAGGTAATTCGAGTGGCGTGACGTCTCGATATATGTTAGGTAGGGATGTTAAGAAGAGGGGAGTTCGTCAGTTTGGCGAGGCGTAGTCGATGCGCTGTTAGTAGCATCATGTCAGAGCAAGAGGTGCATACGTCTGTTGCGCAACGTGTTGTTATCAAATTTTTGGCGCGGGGCGTTAGGGCGTTAGACCATCTGAAATTTTCAAGGACCCAAGTGTACGACTGGCACAAAAAGTTTTCAGATGGCCGACAAGCATCGATGAGGCGAATATCTACGCAATTCGTGAGCTGATTGAAGGCGTACTGCTGATCGATTTTCTGCACGAACGCCGTACAATTAATGCTGAGTATTACTGCGAACTACTCCAACAAGTGAAACTTGCCTATCGGCAAAAGAGGCGGGATATGTCTATCCGAAGTGTGATTCTGTTGCATGACAACGCTCGGCCACATACAGCTGCATTCACTCAAGGAAAATTGAACAAAATGCATTGGGAAACCCTTGAACACCGGCTTACAGTCCTGATTTGTCGCCATGTGACTACCACATGTTTGGGCCACTTAAAGAAGAACTGGGAGGCCACCACTTTGAGGACAACGAAGATGTAGAAACGTTTGTGCGCAATTGGTTATCGACACGACAAGTTTCATTCTTTGAGAAAGGTATTAAAAAACTTCCGATTCGGTGGGAAAAATGTATACATAAGAGAGGAGACTATCTAGAAAAATAATATGTATTGAAATTTGTATTGATCGTACCAATAAAATTTTTAAAACAAAAGTCCGGTTCATATTTGATTCACCCTCGTAAATAATTGAAAATTAAAGTGCAGCAAGGGCAATTTGTGGAAATTGTGTGGAAAAATGGTTGTCTTCAAGAAATAGTTTCTCGTAGGATTAACTGGGAGACCAGGAATGAATAGTTCAAAATACAGATGAGTTTAATGTGACATGATGTTTTTAGTAGAGTCGTTGTCGAACAAATTTCTTCTTAAGACTTTTCTAGACTTGTCACGCAAAAGTCTTATCCAAAGCTATGAAGACTTTTAAGTGTATTTCCAGAAAACTATTTCTAACGTGGTAGACAATAATGAAATAATAACATTAAATTTCAGTTGTCAAAGTTAAATATATTTTAGTTTGTGTTATGATTACTTATTGAAGGATACATCCTAGCTGACGAAGGTTACGATGTGTGGATGTGTAACGTCCGTGGTAATTTTTACTCCCGCAATCATACAACTTTGAATCCAGACAACGATGATGAGTTCTGGAACTTCAGCTGGCATGAAGTCGGTATTTACGACCTACCTGCTACCATCGACTACATTTTATACCAAACTGGCAACAGCAGTTTGTATTACGTAGGTCATTCACAAGGTACCACATCAATGTACGTCATGGCATCGGAAGTACCAGGGTATAACAGCAAAATTAAACTCTACGTCAGTTTGTCACCAGTAGCTTACATGAAGCATGTTCAAAGTCCTTTGGTTCAAGAATTGGCAGAATTCAAAATAACTTCTGAGGTAAGAAAAATGTCTTCAGTCACGTATTAGACCTGTGAGAACACGACACAGCATAAGTTATTTAAAAATGAATAGATTCTTGTTAAAATAAATTTAGCTTTTCTATTTTCCCTGCAGAGAAAAATGAAAATAATTTTCTTCGGATGACTGAAACTAAAAGAAAGACACTAATTAAATTAAAAGAAAATTAAATAAAACATATTTCCTTAATATCGGTCGCGCTATTTCATAGATCGTCTCAAAAAGATTTCGAATGACTGCGAAAATTGTTTGGTATTTTTTTTACAGGCACTTTTTTTTAGCAAAAATATCCAAATGTATACAAGAACAGCATATGCAAGGTATCCAAAAATTAATGCAAGATTTGAATTAATTAGAAATCATTGTTTTTAGTCTTGAAATTGCTATTTTTTTTATTCATTAGGTCTATAGGATAGGATTTTTTATGGAATATGACTTCCGGCAAATGGTCTAAACAGCACATATGCACTCATTGATTGAAATTGCATAAATGTGGCTGAATTTCATTGACGCGGCATTTAATTTTCTCCTGCAATGCACGGGTAGTTGTGGGATTGTTGAGTTAGACCTTTGACTTCAAATAACTCCATAAAAAGAAATCTAGTGGTGTAAAATCACCCGATCTATTGGACCAATTCTGATCACCAAGGCGAGAGAGTAACGACCGTCTTGTTCACACCACATATTGGTCACATTAATACCATCCAGTTTGGGCAGAAAGAACTGTGTTATCGTGTCGCGAGCACCAGAAACAGTCACTGTTTGACACGCCTCATTTTCAAAAACGTATGGTCCGTTGATGCCTCCAGCCCAAAATCCGTATAAACAGTGACACGTTGTGAAAGCATTTGTTTTTCGAGAGTAATATGTGGATTCTCCTAACCCCAAATATGGCAATTTTGGTGATTAAAACAAACCCATCAAGGTGAAAATGTACTTTATCGCTTAGGATGATTTTGTGGCCCCCAAATTTTCATTATATTTGAACTATTTGTTCAATAATGAAAACATGTTGTTGTATAGTGTAGCGCTCCAGTTTTTTAACCCTAAACTCATAGCTGTCAATTTTTTTCCAGGGTTGCCAACAATTTACTGCACAAATGTTTTTCAAATTCCAATCTTGCGTTAATTTTGGGAACTTTTACTTCCGGGGTTGCGTATAATGCACAAATATCGCGATAAGACTAGAAAGAGGGAGCAACTTGCACGCATATAGCATATTGTCCTCTGTCTGTCTCTCTCTCTGCCTTTGTTTATTAGGAGCGTTCGCTAAGAAGAAACGCAATAGGAACTAATGTTTTAGGTACTAGCAACATTGTTAGGATCAAAAGAATTCATACCGAATGACAGTTTCATCAGGAAATTTTCATCGACACTCTGTGGACTTGGTGTTCCTGGTACGGTTCTATGTGCTAATGCATTTTTTGTCCTGTTTGGATTCACGCCACGGCAAACAAATTATACTCTTGTTCCTCAATTGAACATTCAATTTCCCGCTGGAGCTGCTACTAAGCAATTACGCCACTATTTGCAAGAGATTAGATCAGGTAAGAGAATTACTTAAATATAAGTAGGATATGAACTGTTAATACTACACTACTAAACTGTTTATTGTTTTATTAAAATCCGCGTTCATAAAAGTGTGCTAGAATATATCAAATATTGCTCTTTTTAACCGACTTCCAAAAAGGAGGAGGTTATCATTTCGTCGCGCATTTTTTTTTGTATGTATATTACCTGAATTCTTCTCCTGTGGTGAACCGTTTTGTATGAATATGGTCTTGTTTTATAGAGTATATATCCGGATTGGTGAAACTTAAAATTTGGGAAAAGAATTCTATTGGTAAACAGATGAAATTTGTGAATGAAACATGCGTGCATGAAAATCGACCAATATCCCTAACATATTGGTCGATTTTTCGAAAACTCCTTATAGATGTGTATAGTTTTTTAACGTTTAGTCTATTATGGAAGATCCCTAGGTGATCTCATATACTTTTCTGTGACGTGCAACTTGCAGTTTTGCAGACAATCTCCGAAAATTCCGAAATTCTTATAAAAAATTTCATCGAAATGACATAACGGACATTTCCTCATAAATATTTCAATTCCAACGTAATAGTGCGGGAATTTTAGGCACTGGAAGTTTTAATTTCGAATTTGAAAATTTTCTATGTACATCTCAAGCATATAGGTAGTAAAGCATACTATTTTCGACTCCTTAAATCAATGAGTACCAAGCTCGTTTTGTTTGCATACCTGGCAAATACCTATTTAAATGAAAATTTTTCCGTTTTGCGAAGACGGTGCTTTTGGTTGTCAAATTCACCCGGCCTAATAGAAAATTCAGTGACAACACATGTCAATCTAAACTGCTATTTGGTGGGTTTATACACAGGATGTTTAGTTATAGCAAACAATATCACAAAGTAACAAACAGGATGGTTGAAATATATGCTGAATGATGGCATATAGGGTGGAGACTGAACGTTTGGTGGTATAAAAATGTTGAAAAAAAATGTGAAATTAAAGTTTTATAGGGTATTAAAAAACTGTTATATGATATGATCGTAACACATCAGGATGGGTGAAATATATGATGAAGTTAAATTTATATTTATGGGGTAGACCACAAGGAGTTATATACTAAGGTACTAACGTCTTATAGTTTTTACAGAAGGCAACTAACAAATTTATGCTTGTCCATGGGCAGTCGTATGTACAGGATGGTTGATACATAGGGTGGAGTGGAATTATATATAGTTACAGAGTTGTCAAAAAAAGTTGAAAAAAGGTTACATGGCGTGGTCCATAAGGCATAATATATTTTGGGCTTATTAAGTCAACGTGTACTAGTACATTTTATTCGTAAACATTTACCTGTCAATTTAAATGAAAATGTATCATTGTGTAATGTTGACGCTTTCGATGTTACCTGGTCCTGTCTATTAAGGTCATACATACAAAATAAAAAATAAAGAATGAAAACTACCTGAGTTCAAAAAAACTAAAAAATTGAAAATAAAACATTTTAAAAAAAATTTAACCGAGTTCCACCTATAACTAAAAAGCTAAAAATAATTGTAACAAAATACACTCAAGCAAATAAATAACACATTCAATGTTGTTAGGTACCTACCCAGGAAGTACAAAAAGTGTAAACATTAAAATGTGCTCATTCTGTACAAATTAATTACCTACCAATCTAGTATATTTTTGAAGTCGGTGCCAAGCGACAATCAAGTTTGGTGAAGTAGTAGATAAGTACGCAATGAAGGATTTTTTTGCTTTCTTCGAAGACTCCACATCCTAGCGGAAGAAAACCACAAGCCAAATTATCTGGTATTCCAGGTTGGCGGTGCCATGATGGCGAACTACTCATGGTAAAAATCTAGATAGTTTTTAATCTGAAGGCATAGCCTCTGAATCAGGACGGTCAATACAAGAAACGACATTAGCAAAGGACACGGTAAATAAGTCTTTTGAAGGTGCGACGTACAAGGGATATCCGCCAAACAGGTTGAAGTATTGAACAGTTACAAACGCATAATGTAGAATATGGGCGGTACAAAGCAAAAAGGTTCAGAAATTGAAGACGAGCACGAATGTCAGTGGCCATACAGAGAAAGTACAGAGAAAATACAAGTAACAATTTCAAATTGATAAAGAAAAAGCTCCTAATCGTAAATATTAAGATATTTGAAGGAACTATTATATTTTCTCGCGAAATGAGTTTCGACATCTAGGAGTTTCAGGAAAAACTAGTTCACAGAGACTCGAAATCGGGAGTCCTATTGTGTGTAATGCCGCACTATGGATCAAATAGTATTTCTTAAACGGAAACCTAATATCTTGGGCAAGAATTCTATTTTTGCTCAAGATCTGAGATTGCTCGGATAGCAATCACTCGTAAGAATTCGTGGGTTCAGTAAAATCTATCAAAGTATTGCAATAATTGTAGTATACACAGTAAGAGCTGTCATCTCACTCCAAGTAAAAAATATGAGGCGACACTGACAGTGCTGATATTAAAAATTGGAAAAAGGAGAGAAATATTATTAATAGGGTATTTTAATGGACACACAGGATCAAAATGCAATGGCAAGTGTTTGTTTAATAGGGAGAAGAAATTATATGATGTCAGTGATATTAGAATTACCAGAATACATACAGAGCTATGATATAAGAATTCTAAATGGATTCAACAAACACATACACAAATGTACATGCTATCAACCCACCTAATTACTATAGTCTGTTAAATACTGTACCTCAAAAAAATTCGAGTAAAATCCTTGAAATTTTATAGGAACTTCTCTAAAACTAAAAGGCATTTCCTAAAATAGGCAAAATAATTAAATAAATATCTCGATGTTTGGAAATTTTGGATTATGGATTTAGAATTTCAAATTTCTAATTATTTATTTTCCAATTTTATTATTTTCCAACATATCTCGACATTTAAATTTGGAAATTAACTTTACAAGTAACCTGTACGATTAATTTTGTTATGGCATATATTGACACTGACTTTTAATTTTAGAGATTCGTGTAGACAATTTAGTTGATATTTACTATGACGTTTACGTTTTTTTCACATATTTTTTCGGTTTCTCAAAAACGATATGTTTAACGTTATATAAAAATATACGGAATTGATAGCATTCTACTTTTTAGGTGTTGGTTAAAAATCATTAATACGTGATTAAACTTGGACTAGTGTTATAATAACTTTTTTATATTCATTTTATTTACATTTTATTTCGAACTT